>RJWH01000809.1:0-564453 GCA_004363575.1 Solenodon paradoxus | reverse complement strand
GTACACTGTGTGAGTATCTTCTCCAATTATGTGGGTTGTCTTTTTGTTTTAGCAGTGGTTTCTTTTGCGATGCAGAAGCTCTTTGGTTTGATGTAATCCCAATTGTCTAGTTTTACTTTGGTCTCTTTTGCCATAGCTGTTCCTTTCCCAAAACTCTCTTTGAGGTTGAGCTATTTAATCCATCTTGAGTTAACGTTTGTGTATGATGATAATGAGTAATGCAGTTTCTTTGTTTTGCTGATGTCTTTCCAGTTTTCCCGGCACCATTTGTTAAATAGACTTTCCTTATGCCATTATATGCTCTTTGAATCTTTGTTGTAGATTCATTGTCCATATAGGTGTGCCTTTATTTCTTGGCCCTCAATATGATTCCCCTGGTCAGTGTGTCTGTTTTTATTTCAGTACCAAACTATTTTGATGATGATCCCTCTGTAATATAGTTTCAGATCAGGGGATGTGATTCCCTCTCTGTTCTATCATTTTCTTAAGATAGTTTTAGCTATTAGAGGCCTTTTGTGATTCTATACAAACTTTGGTAATGTTTGCTCCATTTCCTCCAAGAATGTCCCTGGGATTTTGATGGGAATTGCCTTAAACCTATATATTGCTTTGGGTAGAATGGCCATTTTTGCTGTTAATTCTTCTAGTCTATGACCATGGAATGTTTTTGTGTCTCTTTGTGTCTTCTTCTATTTCTTTTGTTATGTTTCTATAGCTATTTGATCTTTCTTGGTGCTATTTTGAATGTGATTTCTTTCCCCTCTACTTCATTGTTTTTATGTAGGAATGAATGATTTCTTGTCTTGCACCACCACCTCTATGTGCTAGTGTTTTGGTGTTGCCCATTCTCTCTGAATTATCCTTTGGGGCATGCATTTTGTTAGGAAGGTAGCATGTTTGGTGGTGGAGGTAGACTCTTGGAGGTCCCTGGCCTGAGTTCACATCTTGCCTGGTGACTCATGAGCTATGTGAAGTGGCCAGTACACTCACTTGCCTTGTAAAGTAGGTATTGTAATCGGACCTACTTCCTGGCCTGCTGTGAGGATTAAGGCCGTTAATCTATTTGTAAATCAACCTAAATAGTAGTCTTGAAATGCAGGATTTATATCTAACTGCTGTAATGATAATCACCATTATCAGGGCCATGCTGTTCCCAGGGTCTACCTGACGTTTGTAGAAGTGTTGCTTTTTTGTTGACTGCCTGCTACTCAGGGGTGGAGGAGGGGAGGTCTTTTAGTGGATTGAGGTCTCTGACTTTCGTTAACCCTGTACCACAATGAACCAAAAAGGAATTTTGTTAAAGGAGAATTATAGCAAATCTGATCTGATTTTGGGCAACAGGATCACATAGCTGATAAGGCAGAACCCAAATTGAAGCCTAGGTCAACAGCACTGAAATCTAAGCCCTCCATTGTTCCACATTATTCTCTCATGAGATCACCCTCAGGGTTTCTCTTTTCTCTCTCTTGAGCCTTTGGGATTTATACTTATCCATCAGATTTTTTCATTGGTGTTGGTTTTGCTTTGTCTTCATTTAATGAAGACGTTAGAATTATTAACACAATCAATATGTGATTTTCTTTTAGTGAAGTATTTATTTGGTAGATCTTTACTAAAGTTCACATGTCAGTGGAACACACATATTGATTTTTCCTCCAAGATGATGTTTATGTTCAGTCTTGAGAGAGTCCACATTTCCAAGCAAAGTTAAGATGCTTGGAGACAAAAAGCCAAATCTGGAGAAAGGGAATATCGAAGACTTGTGTAGATAAATAGAAGCAAATATAGCAAATATGATAAGTTAACCTTCTCCCACCCCCATTTGTACTGTAATGCCTACAATGATTTAAGAAGAAAAATAAAATTACATGTTTATCAGAGTGAGGCAGTCACTAAGGACAGACTGAATGATGGAGGGAAAGGAAAATATAGATATAAGACATAAAGTAACTTTTGATAGATTGAAAGGACTGCCAAGGTCACCCAGAAAACTGTACTCTGCAGGTCAGTAGATGAAAAGGCTTGAACATGAGGTATTGCCTCAGGTACCAGGGAAATAAGGAGGGCTTAGGAGAAAGTCTGTGGCTTCAGAGGTGCCAAGAAGACCTTGGGAGAAAAATAGAAATCACAAGATCGACTAAGCCCAAAATAATAAGAGAAGGAGGTATTCCTTAGGGTTTAGAATAAAGGGGACAGGTGGTTTGAGAGGTGAAACAGTGTAAGATTAGTCAAAGTTAATGAGTTGCTGAATAATCTTTCAACATACTTTGTCATTGAGTTAGTTTTCCCTTATCTTATAAAGTATTTAGACCCAAAATGACCAACTTATCCTCTTATATCCTGTGCAACAATGGAATCAATAAGTAGCACTTGATGGCAGTTTCCTGAGCACTCCTGCCCCAGCACGGTCCCTTAACAAGTGTAGCTGAAGTATACAAGTATAACATCACAACAACTCCATGTACGGAGAGCTGTCTCCTGCCCATTTTCCAGATTAAGAAACTCAGTCTTAGACTTGTTATGAACTTGTCCAAGGACAGGCAACTAAGAAGAGTCAGATTTATATGTCACCCTGCCCCCTAAAGAAAAGTTCTTTTGTAAAAGTAAAGACTATGTCTAGGATGTAGCCAGGAGTAAATTCTACTTTCTCCATTATTAGAGATTGAAAGTGATTGGAGTTATGTGTTTTCAAGTGTCTTGTACTCTTTTTGTCCTGAGATTTCATCCTCCCTATCCTGTTATCACTACTATAGGAGAAAGGTACAGGTATCTTTATTAAGATTTAATCTCCATGTGCTAATGGGGATGAAGTCTATTGTTAAATGAATCACTTTCTCTGTCCTCTGAGAGGTAGTATTTACTCTTTGGATTAAGTTTTCAGAGCTAGGCATTGGGAAAATGTCAGGCAATTTAAACACGAAAAAGCAGATTTTAATCGAAGACATTTTTTTTTTTTCAATTTCCTAAATAATCTAGCTCCTTGAAACTGGGAAAGAGAAGGCAATGTTTGTCACAAAATACTGAATAGCAAGCAACTGAAAATTCAGCTCCCCCCCACCTTGATTGGACATGCCTGTGTCGGACCAAGGACCTTGGTATACAAAGGCCTCAGCATGATTGTCAGAGATATGAAGACTGGATACCAACTGCTTTAACAAATGGTGTTGCATATGTCTGTCCTTAAAGGATGGTTTAGTTTTCCTAGTTTGATGAAATGTTGAAATCCAGCTTGACTATACCTTCAAATGCCTTAGACATAGATTTGGAAAAGAAAAATGTTTTCTCATCAGCTGAGGTAGTCACTGGGTTAAAAATCAACTGTGCTAAGACACCAGCTTAAATATAAAGAATTTCGATTAAGGGATAAATGAGAAGGGAAGAAAATTTCCTATGCCACATCCATGACCTCTAAAAATAAACTTTTCAGTTACTCCCCTAGAAAAGGGGGATTACAGTAAGGCAAATTTGATTAATTCAATATCAGTATTATGCAAAATATACAAATTCAAGTCTGGCTTATCATATAATATTGTATTTCTGTAAGGAGTCACTAGTAAGTGTCTTTTACTTTGAGGCCATATGCTTTTTTTTTTTTTTGCAACAACTCAGCTCTGTTGTTGAACCACAAAAGCAGTCATTGGCAGTATCAGTGATCCAGTGTGACTGTGTCCCAATAAAGTTCTATTTCAAGTCATCAAAATTGGAATTTCATATAATTTTCACAGTGTGAGGTATTTTTCTTCCATTGATTTATTTTCAACTACTTAAATTGCGATCATCCTTCTTAGCTCATGAGCCATACAAAAAAATGGCAGCCAACTGATTTTGCCCCAATAGCTATAATTGGTTGGTCATTGATGGTATTTGTATGATTAGAACCCAGAGTCTTTTAATACCAGCAAAAGTGTGAAAATTTTCTACAGGAGCCTGATGTAAAGTTTTGGGAATGCACTGTAGGTGTTTCTTTTTAGGAAGCTTTTTGATTTGTGTTTTGTTTCTTTTTTTAAATTTACACTTACCAACCCAAATGTTAACCTCAGCTCTTTAATTCAGATGTTACATTTAAATATCTATCCAGACCTGGGAAAACGATTATTATGAAATACACAGGGTCCTGAACTCTTTTCTTTAGTTCTTTTGAAGGGGCATTGTGTTTATGTTAATCAGGGTCCTGGGGCCTACCCCTTGCTTAAGGTGTTGTCTAGAGAAATGCTCTAGGCAAGAATTTGTAGGGGAGGAGGGTGGATTTACAAAGAACAGGGATGAAAGAAATTACTGGAACCAGTAACAAAGACAACCTAGCCATAATTATAGTAAACTTCTCCCTGGGTCTTAATATGAACCTGAAGTCTGTCACTTTTCATATTTGAATTATTATATTCATTTAATGCAGCACACCTGATAATATGTCACCATTTTAATTCTGAATGCATGTTAATTGGGTATTTTAGTGCTGAAATTATTTGTTACCTAAAACACTGACACAACCTGAAGTTCTCCGATTTTTATAATTACATAGCACATACAGAATTTTTTTCTCTAGATTTGATTGCTTTATACAGAGTGTATTTGAGGCACACACTTTAGATCAATTAATAATTCAGAACTATAATTATTTGATTCCGCTATGACTTGACAGTAAAAGTCTTCCTGATTCAGCCAGTGAACAGTTGGGGGACTGGTTGAAATTGTGAACTTCAACTTAAAAAATCAAAAATACCTCATTTTGATGCAATGCACAGCATGATGACTTTGGTAATGCTGCTGTGTAGTGTATTTGAAAGTTATTTAAGAGATTAGATTATAAGAGTTTTCATCATGAGGAAAAATACCCATTTTGTTTAGTTATATTAGTTCATGGATATTAATGAAACTTACCATTGTAATCATTACACAATATATGTGAGTCATATCAATTTGAGGTTCACCTTAACTTTATACAGTGCTGTGTGTCAATTCTGTCTCCATAAAACTGGGAAACTAATACCTTCCTTTCTACCCCTTTCCTCCCAGCTCCCTAGAACAGAGATGCTACTAAGCACCCAGCCTGTCTAGCACAATTCTAGGTTCTGGGACCAGTGGAGGACAATGCCATGGACCGTCCTTGCTTTCCTAGAGCTGACTTTCTTCTAATGTATTTGTTAACTTAATATTTTTCTACTTTTTTTTTTTTTTAAAGAGGAAGAAAGGCAGACAGGTAGAGGGCAGGAAAGAAGCAAAAAGAGGAAAAAGCATTCTATTTAGTTGTTCATTTTTCATTTTAGTTGTTTTCTGGGTCTCTGGCCATGAATCCAGGTCCTTGGGTTCTGTGTGGAAGTCTGCACAGGCACAGTCTGGCTTCATACTCGAGTCAGCAAAGTGTACCTCTGTCACTTTTTTTTTTTAATTTGAAGGCTTACTCAGATTTCTCTGCCAGAAATCATGGTGATTAAAAAAAAAATTTTGTAGTAAAATATGCATAACAAAAGTTATAATTTTAACCATTTTTTAACTGTGCTGTGAGCATTAAATACATTCATTAAACAATAATTGCCCATCTTCTCTTCATCCTGGTCCCAGGTAACCACTATTTTACTTTGTATCTTAATGGATAGGATTGCTCTGGGTTTCTCCTGTATGTGAAAGCATATAGGATTAGTCCCTTTGTGTTTGACTTATTTGACAACATATTTTCTGCATATTCAAAAGAAATTTTGCTTTAAATATTTTAATGAAAACTTTGACTTTTCATCCAATTAAAGTAAGGCTTGTATATTAAGAAGTTTCCCTGAGTCATTTGAAATATATATATATGTATATATATATGTATATATATATATATAAAATATATATTAAATGTTGACCAACTCATCAGGTGACATTTTCCTTTTGTTTTTGCTTTAGCTGAAATAAGAAAGATCTTACTGGTTGAAATTCTTGTATATTGCATTCTAACTATGAGAACCAAGGTGCACTCCTTGCATGGGGGTAAAAAACTATTTGGAAGATGATCCTGTTTTAACTTACTTTCTAAAGTTCAGGAAAAGTAAATTTTTGTACGTTATTGTTAGAGAAAGATGCTTCAGAATATTCTTAATTTTCCAGATCGCTGAAAGAAAAAAAAAGAATGGGAAGGCAAATAATGTCCCAACTGAGGTAGCCTACTTTTCAGATATGTGTCGACTTTTTTTCTTCATGCAATCCAAATTTTATATTAATTAGCACAGTCCTCAATATGTGAGAAAAGCTGTAGTGTTCTCCTCCCATAGTGGTTGGCCTTGCTAGTAAGTGCCCTCAGGAACCACTCTGAAGATTGAGAACAATGGATTTTCTGGAAATAGAAGAAAGATCAAAGAGTTTTTCATCCTAACTCCAGAGATCAGTCTTCTGCTGGCTGGGGAAATTATACTCCTGCCTGCTATCCTTTGGTTCTGTTGTCAGTAATAACAGGTGGAAGCCCCACCTCTCTTACCTGATAGAAGGTTTGTTTTATATGATTTAATTGATTGCTGAGGTTGGAATGTAGAGAACTAGAATTGTACTAATGAGCATTGTGTTCATGAGATGCATAATTCACACAGAAATAGGCTCTGAAAAGTATCTTTCCCTATGTACATTCATGATGTGGCTTCCTGAGAATCCCAAAATTCTGCTAACCATATGCAGATAGGGTCTATCTGTCCCTATTTCTAGACACTATGTGGAATTTTGCCTTCATGGAAATCACAACAGGATAACCAGAAAACAATTGAGCTTTCACTATAGAATGTGATTTTCAAGTATTTTACCATATTACCATCTTCAAAAATTATATATGTAGTTGATCTGTGAACACCGTAGATTGAATTTGTGCAATTCCAATTATATGCAGATTTTTTTTTCTTTTCTTTTTGAATCCTGGGTATAGAAACCATAGATATGGAGTCAGAGGACTAGAGGGCCAACTTGAGCGGCTACAAATTTTAGTTTGATTAGGGGTGTCCTGAAACCTATCCCTCCAAGGAATGATTATAGTTGAGCTTTGGAGAATCAAAAAATATGCATGGATTTTCGACTGTACAAGATTCAGCATGCTAATTCCCCACATTGTTCAAGGGTCAGCTGTAATTATAAATTATGTACAATGGGACTCTGATATTTGTTTGTGTTTTTCCACTTAAACTGAAGAACAAAAAGAAAGAAAAAAAAAAAAGAAAAAGAAAAGAAAGAGAAAAAGACCATGTTTTGGATTTTTGTTTTTTGGCATTGTCCAAATTTTGCCAGAATATCCAGGAAGGTCCGTCTCCTCTGATAGGCTTTAAATATTGTTAAAGAACTGTTTTGTTTTTGTTCTTTTTCATTGCTTACTACAGTTTTATCTCTCTGTATACTGAAGATTCTTTGTTGAGCTCCCTTGGTGTCTTCTGCATTTTTTAAGACCACAGGATGGTACAGATGCTGTTTTACTCATGATTGGATATTCCTTGGAAGGAAATACGGATGATAAATTAACTGCTAAACTGTCCGTGGAATATTCTCAGCAGTTGTCTTTTTTTCCTGCTTATCATCCACTGTCATCCAAAGCTTGATATGATATAGATGCTTTATTCAATTATCCCAAAATATGTATTGAGCACCTACTATGTGCCATAGTGCCAGATTAGGGGTGTCCTGATAATCAGCTAGAAGCAGGAGATTCAAATGTTAATAACACCAAGTTCCTATCTTGGTAATAGGCCTTTCTTGGTAACAGACCCTCCTCAATAGGGCCTGGGGCCAAAAGGATCCCTGAGGCCCAAGCAGTGCCTGCTTTTCTAATGACAGAGGAGGCCGGCTTGGATTTAGAATTCCTTGAAATTCTACACAGAGACAAGTCCATGGGAAGGGAGGTGACACACTATCCCAAGTCCCGCCTGGCTCTGTCGAGGTCCCTGAGGACTTTGAGGAGTAAACAGCGTGGTCTATGCACTTAAGCATTGGTTCACAATCCCCTCCACCACTCACAAAGACCTGCCCTTGGCTACTCCTGGTTCTAGGATGTGTGTACTGCTAGGAAAGAATGTCCTAAGAAGGAGGAGTCTCTGAAAGGCCAAAGCAGGTTTAAGAAACAGACATATTACCATTTGACATGAGAATTCTGGTACCCAGACCATTTACCCAGACCATTAGATTTTCAGTTAATTAAAATTAAATTACCAATCAGTCCTTTAATTGTACCTGCTGTATTTCAAGCCACATGTTGGCCAGAGGCTGTCACAGGACAACTCATATATAGAGGCTCTCTGTTATCCCAGAAAGGTCTGTTGAACAGCACTGATTTAGAAGGAGATACATGAGCTATAGCTATACATATATATGCAGGGCCAAAGCATATCCTTCTAGAGCTCCTAACCTTGGGACAGGTACCTCTTTCCCAAATCAAAGAGCTATACTGCTCTAGAGAGCTTGCATTCTAAGTGGGGACAAAGGGATTGAACAGGTGATTTACGAAGTATTAAAAAGTAAGCAATGACTAAGCAAGCATTTTCAAAGTCCGAAAGAATCTCCAAAGACAATAAAAGGTAATGTGATATAGAACTGAAGCAAGAGATGGAAGAAGAGGCGCCAGCAGTGAGAAAAACGGAAGTTCTAAAGCAAGAACAGTTTATGGCTAAAAGGTCATGAAGAAAGAAAAGTGATCTAAGATGTGTTCACAGATGTAGGCAAAGGCTAAATGATATAGGTAAGGAACTTACAATTTATTTTAAGTGGAATAAGAAGAAATGAAGTTTTTAAACAAGGATGCAAAGTGAGTTCATGTATATTTGCAGAGCAATCTGGCCACAAGTTGCAAAAGCATTGGAGGTCAGGGACAGAAACAGCAAGACCAACCAGCAAGCTCTTGCAAATCTACATGTGATTCATCATTTGCTAGGGTTGTGCTGAGGAAGATGTGTACAATGATATTTTCATAGAGATGAGTAACAAAGCAGTTTGATTTTCACCCAGCATTTTTCGAGTGCCTGCTGTGTACAAGGCTCTATGCCAGGTACTGGCGATTCAACCGTGGATGAAAGTGACACAAATCCCCTGCTTCCTGGAGCTTATACATTAGTGGAAAGAGCTGATTCAGATATACCAAAATACCTGTCTAGTGTGCCAGAGGGAGGAGAGATGGACAAACACAAAGCAGAGAATGAGAACAGTGCATAGCTGATGGATAGCCATTTTAAATGTTACAGTTAATTGTGTTAAATCTGTGACCGTTGACCTTTGATATTCGAGTAGTTTTTTTTTTAAGGGAAGGTGAAAACAGGAATGAAGACAAGCAGTCAGGCAGTAGAGGGCGAAGAAGCACCCCACTTATTTTATTTAGTTGTTCATCCTGGTGTTCCCCCAATCCCAGGTCTTGAACGTAGGTTCTTGGGATTTATGTGCACCATATCCAGTAGCTTTAATCTGCTAGGCCAGCAAGGTGTGCTGAGATTTTATTTTTGTTAAAGGAAAGATGAAGTCAGAAATGAAAGTGAGTAGAGACAGGCAGGAAGAGATGGGAGGAATAAGCTTTTTTTATATTTAGTTGTTCATCTTGGTTGTTCCACCACCTACCCCCTCCCCGATCCTGGGATGTGAACCTGGGTCCTTGGGATGTATGCCAACTACAGCAATCAGAGGTGGTGGACCCACTGGCTACCCCACCAGGGCACAGCAACGTCAGAGATTTGAAGACATTTTGGGAGAAAAGAAGAGTGTGTTCAGAGCAGAGTTAACAAGATACAGGAGGTGGTTCCAGGCTCCCTAGAAGTCCTGTAATCATCCACTGAGGCAGTACTGAGACACCCCCCATAACATCCATAGGGTCTCTTCCTGTCTCTAGGTTGTATTACCAATTATCAGTGGTCATGATTTAAAGTAATGTGAATTTTTTTCATCACACTAATCAAGTGCAATCAATTGAGAAAGATAACTACTGAATGATCTCACTCATATGTGATGTATAAAGAAACAAAGCAAGTGAACAGACAAAACAAAAACTAACTCTTGAATATTAACAATAAACCTGAAGTGACCAGAGAGGAAGGGCATAGAAGGTGGAATCAGAGAGTAGTATGGCTCCCAATGGCAGTGGTAATACAACTGTTAGAAATGTGATGGAAGTGGTGTGTTATTTTATATTTGAAGAGTGAACCTGCACATCTGAACTTACAGTGTCAAAGTTACCTCAATAAAAATAAATTAAAAAAAAGTCAAGTGCAACTCTTCTCTTGTAATTGAAAAAAATCCAAGTGATACCTGGTATATAAAAACTTTAACACAGAATTGAAAGTAGGGAAAGATACTATGAATACCCAATTGAAAATGATCTAAGAGTTTCGTTTTTAAAGTGTCTGTTTTTAAAGTATTATGAATGTGGTTTAAAAAAAAAAGCAAACATTCAAAAGGTACATGATGAAAAGTATCTTCCAGGATTCCTCAGTTTTCTCCCCAGAGGCAGCCACTGTTAACCATTTCTTGGGTTTCCAGCTATAGAGTTTCTCAATCTTGAATGAACATTAGAGACACACGCCAAACTTTAAATGACTGATGCCACTCCCTCCTCACCCCCTTGACCCTCAGAGTTTCTGCTTGAATTGGACTGGAATATGACCCAGACTTAGAGATTTTTAATATCATCCTCAGGTTACTTTCATATGGAACCATGTTAACTATTCTAGAGGTAGTTTAAATCTGAATACTATACACTCCGGACACAACATAATTTATTTCATCAGTACCCTACTATGGAGAGTTATATTATTTTCTGTTAATAAAAATAAAATAATAATGAAAATTCTTATGTGTACATCCTTATATACATATTGATACATACTTTGAAGGTAAAAATTCTAGAATCAGAATTTGAATGATTGCTCAAAGGAAATTTTCAATTTGATAAATACTACCAAATTTTATCCCTAAGGACAGCTCATGAGGACTAAACTAACAGGTACTTTGTTTTTAATCTTTGTCACTCTGAAAACTAGTATTTTCTTTGTCCCTTTTAACATTATAACTAAGTTAGGCATTTTCTACATACTTAAAACCATTTCTTTTTTGTGAATCTCTTCCTGTTATTTTTTTCCTAGTTCTCTACTGGATTGTTGATTTCTTAATGATTTCTAGATTTATTAAGATATGAAGGAAATCAGCTTTGTCATTGGTAAATATTTTTCTGAGTGCTATTACTGATCTTTTGTTTTTTTTAATTTGATGTCATAAAATATATGTCTTTTACACTGTTACTTAATTATTGATTGATAATTGCTCTAGGTACTGTCAGCTCCTTGATGATACAAAATGTCTTATTCTTGTATCCACGTACCTGGCAAATGGTAGGTACTGGTTAAAAGAGTGGTTTGATGGAATTGTGATGATGAGGAAGAGTCAAAAAGCTGGTTCTAGGTATTCACCCAGAAAATAATTTAAGGAATTAATGATGTCCCAGTAATTTAATTCTCTTTGTTTTCCAGAGTATTAGCTTATACCTGTAGTATTGAGTGCTCAAAGGCATATCCAGTTGAGTTATCTCCAAAAGCTTTCCCCCTGCTCCTTCCTCATTAAACATTCTGAGGGCATTCTTCCCTTCAAGTTGGTCTATTTTAACATTGTTCCCTTACTGTATTCTAAAACTTACTGCCTGTCAGCTTCAAAATCCACCCTAAAATATCCTTTTCCTTTTGGAAGCCTCTTGATCTCCCTGCTGCCTTCCCTCATGACATCCTGTGCTTTTCCTTTACTGTAATTACAAAACTCATCAAATTATTTTTATGTTGTTACATATGTCTCCCTCATTAGACTGTAAACCCGTCACTTCATCTGTCTTCTCAGATGTGGGGTGCAGAGGTGAAAAAACTAACTCTCTGCTCTCTCATCATGGGCATTTCAATTTAACCTGCCTGTGTGGTAGGGAAGTAGGATCAGAATAATAATACTTGTTTATATGCAATATTAAATGATTGTCATTTAAATGAAGTGGAAAACCTAATTGGTGTCTCTTTGGTTTGGAGTGCCTAAGTCAGGTGTCTTTAATTTTTTTAGATGCAGGCAAGAATGAAGGTGAGTAGGCGGGCAGGTAGGCAGGAAGAGGGAGGAGGAGGATGTATTTTATTTAGTTGCTCATCTTGGTTGTCTCACCCCCACCCCAGTCTCAAACTGGGGACCCTAGGCTGTATGTGAACTACACTTAGTGTACTAAACCATTAGGCCATCAGGGAGTGCCATCAGGTGGCTTTTTTAAGAATAGAAGAAGCTGACCTGTAGCATAGGTATATTCTACCAACCTTGAAACAGCAGTTACTGTGCATTGTGTGAGACAGTGTAGAATGAGGTCAGACCATAGACTGAGCAGCTTATAAATAACAGAAATTAATGATTCTGGAGGCTGTAAACTCTAAGATTAAGGTACTGGCAGATTTGCTGTCTAGTGATGGTTTTCTTTTTGCTTCCTCCCATAGTGGGAGGGGTAAGGAAGCTCTCTGAGGTTTCTTTTACAGGGGCACTAGTCCCATTCATTAGGTCTCTACCCTAATGTTCTCATCACCTCCCAAAGGCCCAGCCTCCTAGTATATCACATTGGGGGTTAGGTTTCATATCACATGGGGGCTAGGGAGGAAACACAAACAGTCAGTGGTACCATGTTTTAAATATTTGCAGTAAAAAAATGCTTCCTTATTTATGAGTCAGGAACTATTATATGAATTGCTGTTTACCAGTTGTATATGTCCAGTGTTTTGTTAAATACTCTTAATATAGTTTGAATTTTCTAACAATAATGTTATAACGAATGGCACATTTCCAGTTAGATAATTTAAAATGTGAAGACTATTTCTAAACACAGATTTGTATGAACCAGATTGTCACTGGTTCTTAGATCACCTCTGAAGGTAGGTTAGCTGCTAAAGGAATGCATTGGCTATTTTAGGTCAGTAGGGTGCTTTGTAGTGCCTTATTACTAAGTGCTTCAAACCACGGGCACTTTTCCAGCCAAATCCCTGGTTGTGTAGCCCATTTTTTTAAATATTAAAATTCTCTGAACCAAAGTTCTATCTTTCTGGAAGGTTAGACTTGGGGAGCAGTATATTAATAACTTACTACCAAATTACTAAGTCATTTGACCTGCTTAAGTTTCTAACCTCGTACCAAAAAGTTATTTAAACAGTCATGTGAGAAAAATCGAATGCTTTTGTGAATATTTAAAATAATCATTTAAATTTATTTTCTACAGAGAAATTTAATATTTAAGAATTTACCATTTCATGTTTGAATAATTTTAAGTTTTGTTTCTTACCTGATAATTCCTGCATCAATATTTACTTCTTTTTTTTAAACTAATGTGTATAAAGAGTCTTTCAGGAGACACAGATCATGAGTTATATCCCCATGAGCAAAAATCTATCAAGCTTGAATCAATCAATTAGAGAAAATATGAATATGTAAACCCACTTTTTGTAATACTAAAAAGGGTAATTTGTTAGGCATCTCAATTGCAATAAGAGTTTTTTACTTCTAATCACAAAAAAATGTTAACTTATAGAAATAAATTTAAATTAACCTCAGGTCTAAAATATAAGGAATCCAACTCTGTCATATTATTTTATGTACTCCCAGTATTTTTATATGCATTGATATTTATATTTGTAGAGATGATTCTGGTTTTTAATTTTTTTAGCAAATATGATCATCATAAATATTTGCTGATGATGCTCTTTAGTCTTTTCAACTATTTCTGAGATTGTGTTAGAGTCTACTAAGTAAGGGGCCATAATTTAAGAATTTTCTTAAGGTAGGTCCCAGAAGTTAAATTACTGGTCGAGATATAACAGAAAGATCAATGTTTTCCCAGAGTTAAAAACTATCAATAACATATGAAAGCACCATTTTTAATGTAATCTTACAATATTGTGAATTAGTATTTTGCAAAGAGTACAAATGTAATGAGGAAATGGTATTGTGATTAACTTAGTGAGCTTTAAACATTTTCCAGCTTGTTGTAACTAGTCGATAGTTGATTTTTTTTGTTTTGGAGAAATTCCTGTTCATAGCCTTTGTCTATTTGTAACTATCAATCTTTTACTGTTTTTTTCAGTTAGTATAATATATGTATATGCAGAGAAAATTATAGAGGGTAAGCCTTTTCACAGTTGTGTAGGTCCCTGGAGGACATATACGGTGACTTGACTTTAGTGTCTCTGAATGAATTATTGCCACCTGGGATAATTCACCATTTAAGACAAGGGCCAAAATTCATTGTGTGATTGTTCTGCCACTCAACAGCTGCTGGATGATGTCTTTTGATGTGATCTTTATTTATCAGTAGAGAGACCATTGAGGTGTTCCAGAGTTTTATACTTGTTCAACTAGTCAGTTGTATTCTTTAAAATATGCTGTCCTGGCAGTACCCTAGTGGCTCAGGCGCTAAGCAGATGGCTGGGATGTTAGACCTGCTCAAGGACCAGGATTTTCATGGGGAGTGGTGGGGAGGGGAGCCACCATAATAAACAAATAAATAAAATGCTTCTGCCTCCCCTCCCTCCCTTCATCCCTAGCCGTCCCTCTCTCCTTAATTCCTTCCTTCCTTAAAAATTCATGTTCTTCCTCTTCCTTCCCTTTTCAAAAAAAGCATGCCCTGGTGGCTTGGGCAACTGAGACAGTGGTGTACAGACCACTTACAGCCCAAGGACCCAGGTTCAAGATTCAAAGCTGGGTGAAAAAACAGAAAAATGAACACCTAAATAAATAAGGCTGTTTCTTCCTCCGCTTCTCCCTTCCTTATTGTCCTTAGAAAGAAATTATGTATATATGTACACACACACACATATATATATATATATATTTGTTAGAGAGAGATTGAGAGAGAGATTGAGAGAGAGAGAGAGAGAGAGAGAGAGAGAGAGAGAGAGAGAGAGAGAGAGGAGTCTAAAATTTCTTAAAGAAATACCTTTCTTCTATGCTGGCTTAATTTTTTTAACCATTATGTCTTATTTTAAGTTATGTATATAGTCATGTTTTCTGCTGTGAATGTAAACTTTATCTCTATAGAAATGGCAGGGATGGGGTAGTGCATGGAAAGTAACAAATAGTCATAAAATGTCATATTTACTGTATATTTTCTACCATATGTAAGAGAATTTTGAAGAATATTCTTTCTAGTAACTTCAATTTAGTGTACTCATTATACAGAGAGGGAAATTAGCTTGGGGAATATTGACAAAACTTGCCTATATCTACACAGTGAGTCATGAGTGATTTTAGGATTTGGACTTTCCGTCCCTGGAATGAAGAGTGCAATTAATGAAAAAAGAAGCTTCACTGAAAATAAGCTTTAGTCATATTTCCAAAATATAAAATCTCTCTTCAATTTCTTGGAAGAAGGATGCTATATAAGTTTTAAGTATAATGATTTCTTTTAGTAATTGGCTGTTATGGAACATGTTTATAATCAACTGGCCAAGAGTTGATGTATTCACTAAGTCAATGAATTGATTTTTATTGAGACTTGAAATAAAACACCAAATAAATCTTCAACTGAAATTTTTTGTTATATTCACTCTAGCACATATCTATTTGTCGTTTACTGTGGTTTAGATTAGTGTTTTTTTTTCTTTTAATAAGGAAGAGACATGAGAATGTTAGAAATGTTTAAGAACATTTAGAAATGTCTAAGAATGATAAGGATGACCCTAACTGTCCTATATTCAAGATACAAAATATGAAGTAAAAATAGGCTCTCTCCTTGGTAATCCTTATTAATTCATTCAACACATGTTCAGAGTGCATATTCTGTGACAGGCCTATTCTAGGCATTTGGGACAAATGAGTGCGTGAAACAGAAAACAATCTCTGCCCTGATGGGTGGGTCTGTTTTATTGGCCAGAGACAGACACTAAACAATAAACGTAAGTAAATGATATTATATGTTTGAATGGAAAAGCACTATTTTTTTGAAAAGTAGAATTTGCTAAGTGAGATAAGAAAATGTAAAGGGCAGTGGGAATCTCCATTTTCAATGGAATGGTCATGGACAACCTCAATGAGAAGGCAAGGTTTGAGCAAACTTAAAGAAAGTAGTAGTTTGTAGTGTGGAAATGTAGTGACTGCTGAGGAACTTCAAGGAGGCCAATGGAATTGGAACAAAGGAGGTTAAATGCATGAGAGGAAGGTGTAGGAGATGGGTGGAATAGGAGATAGGAGAAAGGAGACTTAGAAGGAGCAGCCAATGGGTAAGAGAAAGATGAAGACAAAGTGATTTCTTGGAAACCAAGTTGAGAAAGTGCATAAAGGACAAGAAGTGATATTAAATAACCGTGCTAAATGCTACTGAAAGATTAGGTAGGTGAAAACTGACCATAAGATTTAGCCATAGATCATTGGTGATCTGGATGAGTTGTTTTAATGGAGTAATAGGAGAGAGTACATTTAGGGAAAACTGTAAGAATTGGAATATAGCCAACTTCTTTTGACATCTTTTTTTCTACAAAGAAGGAAGAACAAAGAAATGGGGTGAGGACTGGCAGAGGACACAGAGACAGGAAAGTTTTCTTAGGTAGAGAGAAATAGAGCGTGTATGCATGCTGACTGGAGCTGTTTAGCAGGAAGACTGAAGGCAGTGAAACCCATGCAGCGTTTCTGGAAGTATCTGTACCCACCACACCAACAGTTTCTTATGTTTAATTCATTCACTTCTTTTCTCTCATTTTGATTTTTCTCAGCTATCATTTGAGAAAGTCCAGTTGTACTGGGCATTATTTATCTGCTTCTTGGTTACTCATTTCTGTTCTTGTGACTGAAAAGTAAGCTTTTCACAAGAAAAATGTTACTATTACTAAATAAATTTAAAAGATCTAAAATACTCTCTCTTCTGTGCACAGAAACAGAAAACTTAAAGGAAGTGATATAACTAGGAAGAGAAATCATGTATCTTACGCTTAAAATCCCAAATACAAACTATTAAAATTGACCATCTAATTTTAACCTTCTCAAAATGGCTTCTTTTTTTTTAAGAGAAGAATGAATGGAGAAGGAAGAAGCATTTTTGGAAGAAAGGAAGAGGAGGCAGACACATTTTAAAGGGATAGGTGCAGGCAGGAACGAAGGCAAGCAGACAGGCAGACAGGAAGAGAAAGGAAGATGAAGCATTTTTTTTTTCAGTTGTTCATCTTGGTTGACCCCACCCCCAACCCAGGTCTTGAACTGGGAACCCTGGGTTGTGTGTGGACTGTGCCGCAGAGGACTAAACCACTAGGCCACCAGAGCACACCGAAATATCTTTTTTTAGTTGTTCATTTTGGTTTTTTAACCTGGGCCCTGGTTGTCAAACCCAGGTCCTTGGGCTTTATGTGGTTCATTTTGACAATGTCAAATTTTGCAAATATTAGATTCTTCTACAAAATATAGCCATTATACCTTCACTTGAAAGAGTAATTTGGTGGTAACTATTTTAATGTATTATTCATACAAATATATATATTTTTCACATCTCTGTGCTTTAGAACTACCTTTTTTTTTTTTTTTTTTTTTTTTTAAGTAAAGGTACAGGCAGGAGTGAAGGCAAGTAGGCAGGCAGGAAGAGAGAAGAGGAAGAAACATTTTATTTTATTTTTATGTAATTGTTCACACTGGTAGTTTCCCCCTGGACCCAGCACTCGAACCCAGGGGGCATGTGACTCAGGCTCCTTCGGAGATGATTGACCTAACCACTACTCCATGAGGGCACCCCCCATTTGTACTTTTTAATAACTTCAGCTTCAGTGCTGAAAACTAGCAACTGTTCCTACTGAACGGAAAGGTTACTCAGAAGATGCTTGAACTCCTGCCAGCTGCAGGCAGGACTGGCCGCCAACAAATCTCCGGAAGGGCCAACTTGCCAAGGTTGTGTTCATTTTCAGGGAAGAGAGAAAATTTAAATAGCTGGTTTCTTGACTGCCATTGTTTTCCTATTCTACTTATCTAAGTTCCTTTGTAGATATGTAATGAAAAAAACGCTTTGCAATCTGAGGTACTTTAAAGTGAGGAAAATTTCAGCATAGCAGCCAACTGTTTGAATCCTTCTTTCCACAAAACAGCATTGCATTGATGAATGAGAAATTATCTGTTTCATTGTAGCTCCATTGTGCATTTGGGGAAGATAAAATTTGGGAATTTGTGAGGAGGAGTGTGTATGTGTGTCGGGGGGTGGGTATTTGAGAGACTGCCAAGTGTAGCAAAGATAAAGCTAAGAATTTGGAAGTCACCATCACACTTTACAGCCGTTAGAAGTGTCTATATGCATGCCTGACAGAAAAAGATGTTTTCAATTAGTAGAAACATCAGTTGTATGTAAGGATTTGTTCTAGTTTTAATTTTCTTTTTAAAGGAAAATTGCAGGCAGGAAGGAAGGTGAGCAGAGGAAGAAGACAGGGAGGACCAGAGAGGCAGAAGCAGCATTTATGTATTTTATTTAGTTGTTCATCTCGGTTGTTCCCACTGGCCCAGGGACACAAACCCCGATCCATGGGATATATATGGCCTGAACAGTTGGCCAAAGGTGGCTGACAAAACCACGACTCCACCATGGGGCACTCTAGCTTTAATTTGATGCATACTTGCAACTCGAGTTCCAATTCCTGAAAGTTAACCTCTACCTCCATTGATTAGTAACTTTATAGCCTTGGTCAGGTAACTTCCCTGTGCCTAGGTTTCTTCACCAGTACAAATGGCGATAATTAAAGATTTAATTGTGTAATGCTGATGAATCAGCATAGGGATTAACAAGGCAAGCATTCATTAAAAAATTAGGAATGGTTGTTATCTATATACATCGTCAAATATTAATCAAGGGGTTACTCTAATGAACATAATCTAGAACAATCTCAAAAACAATACTTTCACCTTGAAGAAATGGTGCTATATTTAGAAGGAAGAAATTTTTTTAAAAGTTCTTTAAACCTTAGGAAACATAATTTTCCCAGTAACATGGAATTGATTGACAACATTCAATTAAGGAAATCAAACTTCCATAGGAAGTTTTTCCCAGAGTGATATCATATAAATTAAAAGGATTCCCAGAATCCATATTCGAGGTGCGCTGCATGTGTATCTATCTGCAGGTGAGAAAGAGCAGAGAGAAGGCTTAAGCAAACATTGCTGGGAATGTAGCATGTTAGTGACACGGATTATTTTTGCAATCTTGCAAAGTGTTGAGCATGCCTTGTCTTCAGGGCCTTAGTATATGCTGTTCTCTCTCCCTGGATACCTCTTTTCTCAACACATCCCCAGGGTGAACTTTTTTTCTTTATCCTGTGGATTCTTTCTTCAAAGGAGTGCAATCCACATACCACTGGTTCTGAGTTCTAGACGCCGGGAGAAATAACCAGTGAACAAATGAATAAATACAATAAATAAAAATGCTTCTTCCTCCTCTCTCTTTCTGCCTGCCTGCCTACATGCACCTTTCCTTAAAAAAAAAAAATCACCTTGAAATGTCTGTCATCTCATCATCCTAACTAAAGTAACATCTTCCCACCATCATTCTATTATGTCCACCTATTTTATTTTTCCTTGTAATTATTTTTCTGATAACTTAAAAAAAATTGTTTCCTTTGACATGGACCGAGGAGCAATTTTAATATCCTAAAATGTATATAGCAATGGAAACAAAGAAACAATAAAATTATTTAAAAAAAATCATCTCCTTTACTAAAATTTTAAGTTCCATGATGGAAACAAAGCTTTTATTTTTTTCATAGTGATATCCCCACCATTAAACTTACACTTCCAGAACTAAGGTACTCAATAAGTACATACAGTTGGGTTTAGGTAGTTGATGATTTTTTAGTAAAATGTAATGTCTTCAGTATATATGATAGTTCTACAGAGCTTATAAACTTCCCCATGCTCTTGAGAAAATCAAAGCTGATATTCTAGCTTGGACATAGTCATAAATGTACCACACAGAAATGAACTTGCCTAGATTTATGCTACCATCTCTGTTAATATTTTCACATTAGGCCAAATAGTAGGCCAATCACATTTGAGATTTCTACTATTATATGAATTTGAATAGTAATTATGTGACATTTGCAAATACAAGTATGCACTATTTGTAAAAATGTGCTTCATCTCAATAGGCTGTATCGTTGTTTAATTTTTTGAGTCAGGAACTCTCATTATCAGTTAAATCTATGGTTTTGTTTCTGAAGTTACCAGCAAAGTAAGTCTTAGCGGTTAATCTTTTTAAAGAGATCCAGATCTTTTCACAGAAAAATGTTTCATTCTGAACTATGAAAAGAAATGATAACATAAGAAAATAATTCTCTTCCTTAGGTAATAAAATCAAATGTATAAGACAGAGCTCTTTCTTCTTGGTCCTCAGCCTCAGAAGTCTATCCTGTTTGCTTTTTTCTAAAATGTGGGCCTGATCAGTATGATATATCTAATACCCCATGGCAGGTCAGGGATCAGGATGAAGTCAAATTTGTCATTGATTTAGCATGGTCCTATACATGAGGAGGTTGTGTGAAGTTGTGAGGCTATGGGATGGAACACATCTTTGTCTAGAATCAGGACATCCTTGGCATTTATCAAAAATTGTTTTTTTCCCAAAGAACATTGCTTTTAGACTCTAAGTTTCCTAGGGAAATTGGATATGAACAATTTGGGATCCAAGATGCCACTCTTGAATAGACCTCCTAGACATATCCTTTTGATTTTAAAAGAGAAAATACAAGCATGCTGAAGAAAATGGATCCAAGGCACACGGTGGTGGAGTAGGGTTTTGGTGCAGACCATATATATCCCAAGGTCCTAAGTTCGCACCCTGGGATCTGTGGGAGCACCCAGAACAAATGATTAAATAAAATAAGTAGAGTGCTTCCTCTTCTATCTTCCTGCCTACCTGCCTCTGCTCACCTTCATTGCTGCCTGCACCTTTCCTTTAAAAAAAGAATGAAAACTGATCCTGGAAAGATATCTATTGGTCAGAGAGTAGAGAACGGCATCAAAGAAAGCAAACTTCCTAGGAACAAAAGTATGTGCTAAAGGAAAAGGGTGATACTTTTTGTGCAACTCTTTGACCTAATAGTAGAAAAAGAAATTGAAGAGGTAGATCAAAAGTTAATCAAATTAAACTATTTTTCTATAAGCAAAGAACACATCTTTGGAGTTAGAGTCCTGAGGATAAAATGAGAAGATCCTGGATGAGTAATGGTAGCCATTAAGTGCAAGGTGCATTTTGGAACTGTACAATCAGGAATGAGAATATTAAGATATAGGTAAGAAAACACAGGTAGTTGAACATGTGCTATACTTTCAAGGACAACTGCAAAGGGCCAGTTTATCACATTGCAGGAACCCCACGAGATGAAGGGTACATCTTGTAATGAACCTATTCTAGAGTTTATGGAGATGACTACCAGCTGTTCTGAATGAAGAATAAAAATATTTAAGGCAGAATGACCCAGAAAATCCATATGGTACCAAAGGCAAAAGCTTAATTAGATAGATCACTTCTCGCTGCGTAAATCCACACTCCCAGAAGGACTAGATTAATTATAATGCACACATTGAATGACTTACAAAAATAAGGGAACTCTGAAGGCTAAAACATGCTGTATTTTAAATAGTGGCTGTCTTTGGGTGGGAAAATGGAAGGTGATGGTAACTTGGGTCTCTCTTTTACTACAAGGGTACACACAACTTCTATAATGAAAAACATTGTTTAAGAGTGTACTACTTACTACAGACACAAGAAATGGAAAGTAGGTAACTCTATAAATGACACTTGTTCATAGTGACACCTCATATTGTAAACCAGTCAAAGGTTACTAAGTTGTTGTAGATAGTAAAAAATCATTGCCAAAAGTCAACATAGAGATTTTATTTTTTTTAAACTGTGTGATTATTTCAACCTGGAAACAGTTCTCAAAATGACTGCAATTTTAAGTTTCATCTAATTATTAGCAAAGGACTTCATTATTTTTTTTAGAAAGAAGGAAGGGGGAGGAGGAAGATGCATTTTTATTTGATATGATTGTTCTCCCTGAACTCAGGATGCAAATCCAGGTCTTTGGGATGGTTGTGGACTGTGCTCCTTTAGAGGGGCATGACCCAACTGCTACTCCACCAGGGCATGCCAACAAAGGACATTTAAAATCTTATGTTGTTGAAAGGGAGAGGCAATCACATGTAATTTGCATGTTATTATCTTCTCATTATGACAGTCATTTTGAGTCTTAGCTGAGGTGTGACCTCAACCTTTGGCAGGTGATAGCACCTAAAATGCCAACTCTTGTGACAATAAGCCTGAGACCCTTTTTGGACTATAATTGTGCTTTGTGGTAATTTCTGTGGTTATTCTCTTAACTACAGGAACCTTCTGGGAAGTTTAGGAATTTCCTAAGTTCTGTATAGAAAGATTCATCTCTCCCATGTGAATTTTACTTGAACAAAAAATTGCAATGTAGTTTACATACACTGTATAACAATGTAAGTGATCAATGTATTCATTTATGTCATAAAACCATAATTAAGATACATGCATCTGTAACTTTTATTCTAAAGGCCCTATTCTCTGTTTTTTGTTTTCTATTATTTATGTCGTGTAGTGTGGTCTTAGTTCAGAGTTGAGAAGAAGGGAGGAAGGAAGTGGGAGAGGCTGGGAGGGAGGGAGGAATAGAGGAAAAAGTAAGAAGATTTCCTAAAGAGTACTCTTTCATTAGCAGGAGGCTTTATAAAATAACCCCCCACCACACTTAAACAAAAATTTAGTTTGAAATGCAGTGATAGAATTTTATGTTTAAGAAATCAGGAAGTGTGTGTATTCGTAGTTTTTTTTAATATAATCTCATTAGTAGAGGAAATTAATGTCTCCATCTTAACCCTCAGTCACCTTATTTATAAAGAATTTGGGCTAAATTGTCCTTTAAATCTTAACTCAAACTAATCAAACAAGATTTGAAATTTTTTATAATTATTGTTATAGCAATTCAGTCATTTATTCCAGCGACTTTGTTTTGAATGGTAGTTTCTCAGTTGGAGAAGCATTTCAAAGTCATTTTGAGCTCAGTTAAACTCATTACTTAGAGCTGGGATTCTTTTCATGTCCTAATTAAATGGGCAAATCTCTCTTGCATCTTGTTTGGAAAGTCCTAAGTAGTATATTATACTATATGACCGTTATTTGATTTTTGCTGCCAAATAATGTATATACTATTTAGTATCGAAGAATTGTATTATGACATAGGATATGCTTTCTATGTTAGGGTAGTGGAAAGAGATCATTTGGTGAAAAGATAACATTTGAGCAAATGTTTCTTCCAAAACAAATCTAACAAATATACCACATTTCTGTTACTATAGAACTAGTAAGCCCTTTCCAGCTGTTTACACTTCTGATGTAAAATGGCAATTTGATGTAGACTAACAGTGTGATGTGAGCATCTGCGTAAAAAGGCTACTGATGGAGCATGCCCAGTGCGCTGTGCCTCCTCCTCCTTACCCCCACCCTTCAGATCTCTGAAGATAAGGCTTGAACTTTGCACTTGGCAAATGTCACTGCCTACGTTTTGCACTAGGTTTAAAAAAAATTGTTAAAGGCTCTTTCACAACTAATTTCCTTTAACAATCTAGGAGCAGGGGAGAGTGTATTTAGGGTCATAAGATGCATTAAGTTTAGAATGAGTTGATGATGCCCGTCTTTAAACGCACTTGAACTGTTCTTTATTTTTAAAGCCATAGAAAGCATTCGAGTGTTTGTTTTTCCCCTTTGGAGTGGGAAAATCAGAATCTCCGGGGTTGGAGTCCTCCAGGATAGAGAGTGAAAGCCCCGGGGGCAAAGGGGGACGGAGCTCAGGGGCTTGCCCGGAGCATGGATGGGAAAGGAGCTGGGGCTCTCCGGGGCTCTGCGCGCACTGAGGATCTGTGCCTGGGGCTGCAGCTGCGGACGCGAAAGGCGCTGTCTGGCTAATGAAGGCCACCTGGATCAGGCTTCTGAAAAGAGCCAAGGGAGGAAGGCTGAAGAATTCGGATATCTGTGTAAGCGCCAGGGCTTTCATTTGGGGGAGACATTGTTTTGTCCTTGCTTCTGCTGTTGTTGTGGTGAGGGCTGGCTGGGGCTCCTTTGAATTAGTAACATGATCCTGTAGGCAAGAGAGGGAGCTAAGGAGATTCCTATAATTTTCTGAGCTCCTCGTCCTCTGTTGTGATTTATTGCCAGAAGAGATCGCTGGGGCAGGTGTTTTCTGTAGGCAGCTTTTATTCACTATTTAAAGGCATTTAAAAAAATGTGTTGTTTAAAGATTGAGTGGAGCTGGCTGCTGAGGTTTTTCAGTTTCGTCAGAGAAGGTATCAGGTGAATAAAAAGGTAAGAAATGATGCTTCAGATTCGAGCAGAGTCATCTCATGGTAGTGACATTTGGGAGAGTTTTAAGTTTATAACTCAGACTTTCTTTTATGCTTTTTGTTAGCTGTATCTTATTTCAGTTGGAAAAACTGGCTTTTAGCATGTAGACTGTTCTTGAACCTATCCTTGAAACCCATCTCTGCCCTGAAACCCTGCACTGCACCACTGAGCTGTTTAATGATCAAGGAATCTGTTCTGGCTTCCAGAAAGGGTGGTCATTGGAACACAGGATTGGGGAAGGGAAGGTAACTTAGTCAACACAACTCTTCTAGAGAAAGGTCTGCATTCAGATCATCATTTTTCTAGACAGTTTGCCACACATGGATAATTCTCTCCTCTTTCCAGGAATTTATAGCACAATCTAGAAAGCGAACTGCCATGTCATTGAGACTTTTCCAAGACAAACCTCAGAGATGTAATCCCTAATAAAATGTTGATCTTCTTTCCAAGGGTTCGGCAGACTCCTACACCAGCCGTCCGTCCGATTCAGATGTTTCTTTGGAGGAAGATCGGGAGGCAGTGCGCAGAGAAGCAGAACGCCAGGCCCAGGTCCAGTTGGAAAAAGCAAAGGTAAAACCATTTCTTCTCTGTCAGTCTTTCTTTGCCAGTGGAGCTGGGTCCATGATAGACCACCTGTGGGTGTTTCTCTTAAAGCTTAAATCTGGTCTCTTACAATATTTCATTTCTGGTTTTAAAAGCAGTACTCGAAATGGGGTAGATTTTCTTCCATGGGTAGAAAAAAGGAAGTGTGATGTATAAGCGAGATCTTGCCTCTTAGGTTCTTTTATAATCCAAGCAATTTGTTTCCATGAGTAGTTGGTTTATTTAGACACAGAAGAAGAAAAAAAAAAAAAAAGGATCCCTGACTATAGAAAGAGGAATAACTACAAATGATATCAAAATGATTTTCACTTTTTGCAGGAAATTGTTTCTCTATTTAAAGAAACAAACTTCTTCAAGCTAACGTGTTCATTTTCTTTGACTTGAACTGTCTTCCCCCCAGATCTCCCTGCCAGGTGTTTTAGAATAGTGTTTTCTTATATTTAAAAAAGTGAGTTGTCTTATGCTATTCAGAAGATAAAGCAACAAATGATTTTTATTAAAGAGTTCTTTCCCGGAAACATTTTTTCCATTCCATTCCATTCCAACAAAGTGGTATATACGAAAGGGAGATTGAAAATCAGATGTGAAATATATAGAGAATTTAGCTGAAACTGTCTTTGCTTTTGCTAATTGTAAGTATTTGAATTCATTTTCCCATGGACTCGTTGAAATAGCAGCTCTTTGTAAGTCTTTAGTTACTGGACCTTTTGTCTATGACTATGTTATGAGTTAAGTGACAAAGCTATTTCATACATCGTCTAAGTTTAAGGTTCCTGGGTTTGTGCGATACTGAGTTATTTTAAATGAACACATTTTAACACAGTTGTTGAGTTTCTTTTGAAAAGATTACTGCTTTGAAAATAAAGTACTGATTTGCTCTTGCTTAAAACTTAAGAATAGCATTAGACATTTCTGCTGGCTGCTTCATCTTTGAGATGAGTAAAATCTGTGCGTTGCTATGGGAATCATGGATGGAGATTCTGGTTTGAATGCATGGACATCCCTTATGTAATATTCATGACCTCGAATACAGCTGCCATAGTAGTTTAGATAGGAATTACCAGGAGACCTTGACTTTTAAAGAGCCGTATTTCCGTTACATCAAAGCAGTGTTCTTCCCTGACTGGCTGAGCAGTCATCTCCAGGTCAGACATAGTCTTGATGGCAAGAGAGCTCATAAACAGCAAGAACAAGTTGCTGATAAAGCCAGGTTTGGTCCCATTGTGATTAATCTGCTTTACCAAAGTTAACCATTTAAAACATGATGTTGCAACCATGTGGATGGACCTAAGGATATTATGCTAAGTGAAATAAGGCAATCACAAGACAAACAAGGTGTGATTCCATTCCTATGAGGTATCTGAAGTAGTCAAACTCATAGAAGCAGAGTAGAATGGTGGTTGCTAGGGGCTGGGAGAGAAGACAAGGGGGGATTGCTATTGAGTAGACATTAAGCTTTTAGTTAAGCGAGATGATTAAATTCTAAAGATCTGCTGTCTAACATTGTACCAATAGTTAACAGTGCTGTGCTGTGCACTTAAAATTTTGTCAGAAGGGTAGCTTTCTTGTTAACTCTTCTTACTACAATAAAAAAATGAAATTCAAATTAAATGATGGAGGAAATTCAACTATAAATGCAAGACATGGAAAGGTAATTGCAAGTTGCAATGAGCTCATTTATGTTGCAATTTAGAATTTGAATTCTGTGTTCTATATTTTGCACCAGAGTGCAAAGTTGGGGGGGGGGGGTGAATAACAGTTTGCATTCCAGAAATAAGAGTGTTCTCTTTGCACTCATTTATTCTTGTGATTTTCACATATCCAAATTAAACAGTTTCTCGGATTCATGTCACAGCATCATACAACCCAATGCCTTATAGGTTTGCTTTTTGAAATCTTTAGTTGCATGATTGGAGCGTTTTGTCCCTCACTGTGGCTCCAAGTCCTGATTTAAGTGACACAGTTGCATAGAGTTTTAAAATATCTTTCAATCCAGTGTGGTCCAGATTCATATTACTTGTCATACAAGCTAAAGTTTATACTTATGACCAAGTAGAAGATGAAGGAAAATGAAGATACTTTAAAGTAAAGGCAAAATAATTGAAGGGCTCGTTCCTATATTTAATGGAAATAGTTTATTTTCAATCCTTTTTTGTCAATATACTGTTTTGATGTCAATGAGTTACACTTGGCTACATGAGAATTTGAATATGTTCCAAAAGTAGAAGTAGGATTTAAATTCATGTTAAAATTGTGACTTGGTTGTCTGATTTATTCCAATATCTAGGAAGAAGGAATGCAAAAGTGAGATTGTAAATGGCTCATTCATTAGGTTATTTTTATTCACTTCCATCATTCTATCACCATGACTTCTCAGGACTTATTTCAAAATAAAGCCTTAAAGTTAAAAAATACATGAATTCATTGTTTCATTTTAGTTAGTTTAAAACACTTTGCACATCTCTTCTTGAAGAATCAAAGGTTTTCTATGCCCATTTTAGCAACCATCATTGCATAGCTTCCCTCAAATAGAAATTCTATCAGTGACTGCTTTGACTCACTGAACCTACAAATCACATGCGTTAAGAATAGATATCTGCAATAAACCTCAGCTGTGCTCTCAGCTCCTAAATATGAGCTACATTATGCATTAATTGCCTTCAGAATATAGCTAAAAAATAAGGTCATCAATATGTAATGAAAATAGAGACCCTGCCTTTTGAATTGAAGCAACCTTTAAAAAGTGATAACCAGGCACTTTCTGCCCTCCATGCAGACAGATTTGAGTTGAGAATGCTGGACATGCAGGGGATTGGAGCAGGGATGATAGAGGTTCAGTGCAGTATTCATAGTAGACTGGATTAGCATTCAATGTTAAGTTGATTACTCTCTCCTCAGTGGTTGTCTGCTCTATTAAAGTGATACCAGGCACAACTGATGAGTAGAGGAGCTGCAAGACCAGAGCCATGGAGAAAAAAACAGGCAGATTTTCTACCTGCAGTATTTCCAGTGTTTAAGCAGAAAATTTTCTGTCTTGAATCATACTAATAAGAGGTAGTATGGGACTGTTTTAGGAGACTAGAGAGCTGTGATTGTGAGCTTTCAGAGAAAAAGACTGCATCCTACTGGCAGAAACAGAAAATCTTTCTTGGTTGATAGAGTTGAGTTTCTAAAATAGAAAGTAGGAAGTGGGGAAGAGAGTAATACCTTCTGGTCTTCTCAGTACTGTAAACAAAGGCCAAACTTTGCAATAAGAAAACCTAGAACGTTCCAGAGAAAAATCCTTTTTGAGATCTTGACAAATTGAAAATGTCTCCATTTCTCATTTCACATTTAACTGTTTGATTCGGTATAGTATTCATGCATAAAAACATCTTTCCTTCAGAATTTTAAAGGCATTATGTTGTCATTTTCAAGCATCCAGCATTGCTGTCCAGATTACTGATGTCATTTTGTTTTAGAATCTGACTTTTCTGTTTTACGTTAATATATGGAGACCTGCTCTTCCTTTGGTCTTTTGAAATTTTTCTACAATGTGCCTTGATGTGGATCTTAATATTTACTGTACTTGGTTTGTCATATGAACTTTCTTTGTGAAGGACTAGTCCCTTCAGTTTTGGGAAATAACATTTTTTTTTCTTTGATAATTAACTTGCCCTCTGCATTTTTATCTTTTTCTAGTTCTCTAGTTTGGTTACAGCTTTCTTCTCTATTCATGTTTCCCTCTACCATCCTTTGTCTTTCTGTTCTACCATCTGAGTTTTTCTCTACTTATCTTCTAACCCCCCCCATTGAGAGTTTTCCTTTCATCAAAATTTCAAATTTCCAAGAGTTGTCTTCTCAGTTCCTCTTTTACAGCCATGGAATAAAAACAAGAAGCTGTAATGTTTTCTCTTATATCTCTTTCAGATATTCATTTTAAATTTTTTTCTGTGCTGTCACTGTTTTGAACTTAATTTTTATTTGATTTTATTTCACATACTGGAGACTTTCTCCCAAGGTTTGATCTTGCTTTTCCAGTCATAAGAACAAGCCATTGTAAAACTGAGCAGAAGCGATGGCAAAGCCTCTCAACCACTTATTATTTATTGGGTAATTGGTGGTGGGTTGAGGGATTCTTTTCTTTCAGTCTGGTCAAGGTCCCCAGGGAGGAGTCCCCAGTATTTAACAGGTCACAGTTTCCTGATAACTGTTGAGGGAAGGTATCCTCCAGTGTTATAACTCCAGATGAAAAATTTTAAGTTACTGAATCCCATGTTCAGTACACCATTCACCTTTGGTTTTTCTTCTGGTTGTCTCACATCTTCTGATTAGCCTCTCTAGAGAGGAAACTTTCTGTCTTTCAAGGAGAATGAGGAGAGGACATGGCTTGGCTACATGGACTGAGGAAGGAGAGACTGATCAATCTAACTTTGAGGTCTGTTTTCAGACCAGTTGTAACCTCTGACTTCAGAGTTACCTGATACCTCCAACTCCTGAAGCCTATTTCTTCTATTTAACTCTCCCTGCTTCTCACTCTCTTATGGGTATTCTTTCTGTTCTGCTAATTACTGCAGTCTTCATTTTCTACATTCTATTTTTTTTTATCTCCTCTCATCATGTTTTCTGTTCTTTAAAAGTTTGCACTTTTTCAAAAAAAATTTTTTTTCAGGAGGAAGCATGTGTTCATTTGACCATGTTTTATCCTTCATATTTCTCTGAAGACATACTATAAAAGGCAGCAAGATGTTTCTCATCTTGCCTTAGTTCATAAACGCCTTAGACAGTGGGAGAATATTGGAAATCATCACCTCCCTAGGCTTTTCAGGAGAAATAAGGAACACATATGCGTGAATTTATTTCAAAAAATTTTGAGCATGGTTGGAAAGTATGTCTTTTTTAAGAAATTATATGCACATCAGAAGAGAAATATATGTATATACCTATATTGCATATTTCGTAAGCCCACAAGATAGACTATTGGAGAGAATTCAAAGAACACATAGCAGTTTTAAGTTCGATAGCTACTCATAGCAAAAACTTCATTTAATTGGTAAACAGTAACATCCAGCAGAGAAAGCTCATCATAGAAAACACAAAATATGACAAACATTCTTAAGAAAATATGTTAGGCTATAATTATTTTTCCAATGTTGATTTCAATGCTGTCTTTTAATTTTTGCATTTTGAAAAATTGTCAGTTCATTTTTGCTCATACAATTACTTTCCAAATAGAGCTAGAAAACTGGCTAAATATATCTTATTTCCAGCAGCATTTATTAGTTTATCGTTCAAATAAATATTAGCTAAGTTTGCATTTTTTCTGTTTTTAAGAAATAAGTGTGTGAACATGGCCCAGACCTGTGTTAGATTATACATTAGTTCATGTAGGTAGATACAGTCAAATACTCTGGTACTGCAATTCTACTCATCTCAAATGTTTATGGTAATTATAATAGCATTATCATATGATTACTTCTCTTTATAGATAATTTGAAAGATATAAAAGGAAAAAGCAAAGCTTTTATAGCATTTTGAAATACTTGTGAGCGGTTGTGATCATGTAGTAATACAGCATACTGCCTTTGATATCAGAAAACTCCTTACTCGTTTCTCAGTTGACTTTTGCCATAGAACAATCCACTCTCAACTTGATGACTTAAAGTCACCACCACCATTATCACTTGGTCACAAATCTTCTGCATGCATCACTCTCCAGCTGACAGGGTAGCTTGAGTCTGGTATCTGTCTCTTTGCGGACCTCTCATTCTCCTCTAGGTGGTCTCTTTTCTCCCTGTAGACTGGTTGACTCATTCATGTCCTTATGTCAGAATGACAAGCGCACCAAGAAAGAACAGAGGGTGATAGTCATAAATCTTCTTGTCTTAAGTCTGTTCATGCCCTCTTGACCAAAACCAGCCCCATGGTAAAGCCTGGAGTCGATGTGAGAGGGTAGTACATAGGGTTTGGATTCCACCAGGGAAGTGTTGCAATCGTCTTCTGCAAACAGTCTGCCACACTCATCTTATTTCTCCCTTATGTCTTTGGAGGAAGACATATCTGCATACCTTTTAAAGTTAAACAGCTCTCTCTTCCCTCAGTCCATCTTTCTGTCCTGTTAGTGCTGACCTTAATTTGCACCTGGCTTTATCCCATTTCCATTTTCATTTCTTCCCCACTTTCTTGAAATTTATGCCTCATTTTCTCTTCTTATGATCTCTTGTGATTTTTCAGCCAGGGTCACTGACCTTTGATCAGGCATTCCCTTGACTTTTTGGTGAGCCTTGCCTTATTTTTTTTTCTCAACTATATCTTGTATGTAGTGGCTACAACCCAAATATTTTGTGCTGACTCTTTGGTTGTTCCTTTTTAGTCTCTCCTGTTCAGTTGACTCTCATTGAAATACAGAAGTCCATCCATGCAAATGGTCAAACCTTCACCTCTTGCCTTGGACACGCTTTAGATGTTGATTTTCAAACTGATGGATTCCTCAGAAGATGCTGCAGAGGCAAAGGGGCACCCGGCAGTGTATTCTCTGTACTCTTCCTGAATTCAGTCCAAGAAGCTCTCTCCATCCATTTGAGACTGGGACTTTCTGGAAGCTGTCCTTTTAGTACAGGATGTCACCTCCACAACGAGTTTTCAACAATCACCTTCCTTCCCTCCATAATCTCATCCATCTTGCCACCTCCACCACGGCCTCTGTCCCTGACCTCTCTGCTAGGTGTTAGTATCTCACATCTTCAGCTTTGACTATGTCCCTGTTGGTATTTAAAATCAAATTTCCCAATTTTTCTCTTTAAATTCTTTATTTAAACTCTTTCTCTTTAAATGCTTTATCCTCTGTCAGTGCTAACTTCATTCTCCAAGATTGAAACCTTAATTTTTTATAAAGGTTCTGATAGGAAATATTTTCGGTGTTGGAAGTCACGTGATCTCTGTCACACCTTCTCAACTCAGGACAACTCCAGATTTGAATCTGTTTTAGCAGTGGATTGGTTCCTTGACCTTTAAAAAAGTTAGGTGTGAAGTTCAGTCTTAGCTCCAGTGATAATTGTTTGAGTTGGTATGCATCAAGCCCAAGGTTCCTAGTCAAGGGACTGCAATGGGCACAGTACCTGGAACACACCTCTCCCACCATCAATTTCAGTGTCTGTGGGAATCTGCATTAGAATTTGTGAAACCACTATTTTTCATTTCCTCTTTAGTTGTGTGTAGTCACCAGACAATTGTTCTGTATTGTCACTGTCGGGTTCAAGTTGTTTCTAGCTCAGTGGCGAGTGTGTGTGTGACAGATTTATTATGTCCAGGCTGTGAACTTGAATATTTGGTTTTACAGCAGCTCACCACATCCGGTCCGATTGTACCCCATCCATCACTGGGACTAAGGCACGTGTTCTGTTTCCCGAACTGGACTTTGAGTCCCTGGAGAGTAAGGCGTGCTCTGTACTTCCTCATCTCACTATGACTGATTCCTGCCTCACTTATCAAGAGTGAGTTAGCTGGCTCTCTTGCTCTTCTCTGAGTAGCATCTGAGTATTTTAGGAATAAAATTACATTTTGTTCTCTCTTTATGGCTATATTTATCTTGGCAATCTACCTACAAGTAAGTTTTAAGTTTCTTTTGGGTAAGAATGACATGTTTTAAAGAGAACCTGATACTCTAATTTCAACCCTCTCTTACAGGGGATTTATGGTTTTTATTAATGGAAGTTCTAGGGAGCTAAGGCTTGCACACATTTAAAACGGCACTGTCGTGTAATAGTCCTTATAAGGGCTGTTAACATACTACAGACTCCTGGCTATTTCAGAACCATAAATGGATCAGGGAAGAATAATTATAAACTTTTCAAGCCCTTTTTTTTCCCCCTTAGAGAGCTATAACTGAACATCTTTGTTATATCTTATAAACATGGCTGTAGATATGATTCTTCTCATTTTTCTCTACCAGATATAAAGGGGAAATAACATTAAGACCTTTAGTCAGAGCTTAAAAGAGTCAACCTTTCTGCTCTTAAGGTTTTCTCTACTTAACAGTTAAGAAAAGAGGTTGAAAACTACCAAAGAGTAGAATTGATTCAGTTAGCAAACATTTGATGAGTGGTGGTGCGCTGTTGAGCTGGGGTGAGAAGGAAAGGCAAAAGACGTTAGATGTGGTTTTCCTCTCTAGAAGTTTGTGGTTTAATGATGATGCCAGAAATGTGTGTCCCTGCCTGAGAGCAATGTAAGAAGTGTCCTTTTAGCAGCAGAGTGAGCCAGATGCTGTGAGAAGGATGCACAGGGGCCTTCAGCACTGCTGGGGTAGGGTAGCCCTGAAGGCCACTGGGAGGGCATTCGGGATTTCAGATGTCCCCACTGGTATGTAAATGTCTGTGGGAGAACAGAGCCTGTCAACCATAATGCGCTTTTCTGAAGTGAGCAAGATTGATTGTTAACCCGGGGGTCCAAGAGAGGCTGTTACTTTGGTTTAATTTTTTTTTTCAAACTCCGCTTAGTTCCAATTTACTTTAAACTAAGTATATCCAATTATTTTTTTGCCCTAAACCTTTTTTTTTTTTTTTTTTTTATTAAGGAAAGGTACAAGGAGGAATGAAAGCAAGTAGGCAGACAGGAAAAGTGAGAAGGAAGAAGCACTTTATTTTTATTTAGTTGTTCATCTTGGTTGTTTCCCCCAGCTCCAGTCCTTGAACTGGGGACCTTGGGATGTATGTGGACTATGCCCAGTGAGCTGAATCACTAGACTAGCAGGGCATGCCACCCTCAGCCATTTTGAAGTGCACAGTTGACTATTTTAACTATGTTCATTCACATTGTTGGAGATCTCCAGAACTTTTTCATCATAAAAACACTTGAAACTATACCCATTAAATAACAGCTCTTCATATCTTCTCCCCCAGCCCTGGAAATTACCATTCTGCTTTCTGTTTCCATGATTTTGACTACATTGGGTAGGTCATATAAGTGCAACTATACAATATAAATTTTAATTGTACTTACTGTTTAAACTCAACAGCTAAACTCCCCATTGGGGAGGTATGTAGAGGTGTTATTTTTACTTTTTTTTTTACTGTTTAAATTGTTGAATCAGGGTATTTGTTTCTTTGTGTGTGTGATTAGTTTGCTTTATTCAGCATAATGTCCTTAAGAGTCACCCATGATGTAGTATGTGACAGAATTTCCTGCCTTTTTTAAGGCTTACAATACTCCATTTTATAGACATACCACATTATTCAGTCATTTGTTGATGGCATTTGGACTACTTCCACTTCTTGATTACTGTGAATGATGCTGCAAAGTACTTAACCTTGGATTCTTCCTACCCCATGTTTTTGTTAAGCTATACCATCAGCAAATAGTAATTATAGCTTACGTTTATATAGTATCTCAGTACTGTACTTTCTAAAGTATTATTTTACATGATCTTACTCTTTAAAGAAGGGAGGACATACATAATGACCCATTTTAAAGATGATGAATTGATGGTAGATATTGAAGGGTCTTGCCCAAAGTTCGTGAGCTCATGCCTGAGAATTAGGGAAGGACCCAGGCTTCTCTGTCTGATAGGATTCTGTTGTTTTTCACTTAATCAGTGGGCCCCTCTTGAAAGGTCTAAAAAGACATTGCATTAATGCTGCCTCTTTGGTTCATGTTCTTGGAGGAATTAAAAGAATAAACCTTTTTTTTTGTGGGGGGGGTCTTTATTGACAGATACAAAAAAGAGCAAGGTAATTAGTAAAACTATTTAAAAAGTAAAAATACTGTCTCTGCTATTGTTTTGCTGTTGAGTCTAGAGAGTACAACTAGAATTTACAAGTAAAATACCTTTCCTCCCATAATTTTAGTTATGGTTCTTATGTCACTGATTGAGAGTGACTATATGTTTGTATTTTGGCACCTTTTAAACAGAAATCCTGAACTAAAATTTATTGAATCTAATAAGCTGTGAAAAGGGCAAGCTTTCAGAATATATATGTATACTATATATCTTGGATAATTGTGACTATATATGGAATTGGCCTGAAAATGTTAGAATAGGCTTTTCCCATAGAGAAATGAAAAAGAATCAAATAGCTAGGAAATAGTTTGTATGAAGAACCCTGAAGAAACAGAGCATAAGTAGAATGAGGGATAGAAGATTAAAATTGCAATGAAACTATTTGAAAAGAGATTTCATAAGTGTTGTCTGTTCTTTAAAAAAAAAAAAAAAGATGCAACAGTCTAAAAATTTAGCAGCTAAAAATGCAAAGTTTGATGGTATAATTGACTTGAGAGAGATGAGAATGTGTTGTAAGGAATGTGTTGTGATATTAGGAAACCGCTTTAGTGGTGGTGGTAATTTTTGTGGCTTAAAGTGGTGTTGTGAGTGTGTGTGCTTTAATTAAATTCATGTTTAGGAAGGAAGATGAATCACATAATTAGCTGTCAAAGTTATTTATGTTCTAGTGATTCCTACGAATAGTTCTTTTTATTGATATTTGCAGGATTAATGCCCATTGCTTTACCAAAAAAAAAAAAGTGTCTGTTCTTGGAAGACTTGAGGGTAATACTATGACCACCCACCTTGCTAAGACTGAGCTGGGAAGTGCATATGGTAAGAGATAGGCAAAATGTAAGCAGTTATTCAAATTTTCTCATCTTCTGGCTTTTTAGTTCATTACTTAGCTTTCAAATAACCATTCCTTTTGTCTTCCTAAAGGAACTATGGTCATCCTTGAATGAAATATTTATTGAACCAGTTGTAACTGTTCATCTGAGTTAACCTACATTCCTTCCAGACAAAAGAAAGTCAAGTTTCAAATTGTTTACAAGGCAACCCTGGATCATAAATGTTCATCCACTATTAAAGCAGATTTTTTGGAATACAATTACTTAATTTTGTGAGTTTAAATAGTCTGAAGTTTATAATAGGCCATAAGATAGATACACATAATAGAATATAGAAATCATTTGAATAGATAAAATCTCAATGCTGAATAATGCATTATCCATTCAACAGACCTTCTCTGATCACCTGCCTTGTGGTGTGTGATGCTGGGCAATATAAAATGATTAAGTCTTGTCCCTGATCTCCAAAGCTCCATCTAAGAGGACATTTCAGTAGTTGTCATATAGTAATGTACAATGTTATTTTCTTCAATTTCTCACTTTAGAATGAGAAAGAGAAGTTGATTCTTTAGAAGTCAAGTCCCACGAGTACATGGACTATGCACTAAGGTTTATAAACTACCCAATAGTTCTTGTCCATTTTTCTATCTGGTCTACCTCTGAGTTGGCATTTCAGATATGGCAGCTGAATCAATATTCTCTTATCCAAGTGATCAAAAATCAACTTAAAGGGATATATATCCCAACTTAAAAATTCACTTGAGCTTAATACATTAATAAATGTGCACTCAAGCACTGATTTTTGTTTTTTTGCTTCAAACCCAAGGTCTGTTTTTTGAACATATCTGCTAACTGAAATTGAAAACCCATTACAACCATTTTCATTATGGAATTTAATATGAACTTCATTTGAGTTTGACCTCTTCCACAGGGATTTGCATTCTAGAAAATATAAGAACTGAACAAGGCTTTTTAATTTTATAGCATAGTCATGTGTATCCCTCAGAATGCTGCTTTATATTTCTCCTAAACATCTTAGCTTCACCAAACAGGAAACATTTCTTTCTAATGTTTTTGCTTAATGTCTTAGTAAAATTTAAAAAAGCATTAATTTGGTCAAGTGGTAGTGTCTTTGTAAGGAGGAGTTTAAATTATATCCCTCCTCCACCCAAAACAACCAAAATCCTAGATATATGTAAAATGTTTTGATATTAGGTCAGTAAACTCTTGTTAACTCTAGCCCAAGGAACACTATCTATTTGAGTGAGAAAAACAAGATTCCTTATAGTCTTAGACCTATTTTCCTGAAAAATATATGCTGTTTTCTTGGCTAAAATGTGAATTTTAACATTACCAATATGGAACACTTCTTTAGATATGTTCTGTGTGTGTGTGTGTATGTGTGTGAATTTATGAAACAGCAATTCTAGAATCATAGCTTGCATTAAGGTCATGCAATTCTTCCATATTATACTTAGTAATAATCCTGAGTCAGAATCATGGAGCAATTAAAAATTAAGAGATAGAAAACTTGTATTCTATGTTCTATTATGATTTAAGAAAATTGCTTGTTTTCTTAAATTCTAAAAGAATATGAAGGAGATGGGCTTATGGCCATTTTTAGACCTTTTGACTTTAAATTATTTACCTTAATCTGACTTTGTTACTCCTTTATATATGAAAAAGAACTGTGCAGACATATTTTTATTTGGTTTATTAGGCTAGATATTAAAATTATTAAACAAGTCCTTGAATTTTCCAACTTTCTTGACTAAGATGCTTGCCATAGTAAGAATTTACAAGTAAAATTGATAGTGTTTCCCTAAACCAGCTCTCAAATATTAGGAAAATAATATTTTAAATAAAATAAATAGTGAGCATTTAACTGTAGTTTTTCATCTTTTCTGGATCATGAATATATGGTGAACTCTGTGAGTCTTATTCACAGAAATCATTTATATTCATATTGCTTGGCTTTTAGTTCCATGGTTTTCACAGAACCCTGAAATAAATACACATACCCTAGGGGTTGACAAAGTCCAGAACTTTTGTTACGAATCACAGTCTTCCTCCAATTCGGGTGACTGGTATCTTAAGAACTGTGGGACCATTCTGAAAACATCGTGGAGTATTTTCCTTTGCTCTCAAGATGACTGGAGATTACCACATCACTTCTTGGCATTCTCATTTTAGCTTTCATGTGTAGTCTAGTGTGGAAGCAGAGCGTATGCAAGTGTGCAGTACTCTAGATGCCTTCATGTGCTATGAAACTGTTAAGGATGTCCCAGTTTAAACAGTTGTTGGTGATTAGTAAGGTCAGTGTCTTGTTTTCTGGTTTTTCAATGGCCTGTCTGAAAATGAATAAAAATATAAGATTCTTCCAAGTTGAGCAGATAGTGGGAAATGATGTTTCTGTGGTTTGGTCTGCCCAGGTGCCTGTGTTGGGTCGACTGGTCCTTACAGTCAGGGCTTTATATTTCCTGTCATGGGCAGGGGTCCTCCAGCTGAGTTTCTGAGGAGTTGTTCTGTTATGTAAAGATCAGATTGTACATTGGGGTGTTTTAGAGGTTAATCTAGGTCTGTATGTAAAATTCTCATATATATTCCACAAACATGTCTAGCACTTCGGGTTCTGTTGAAGTTTTGATGTTTTGTTATTGTTATTTTGGGATAATCAGTGAGGAGGAGAAAGAGTAATAAAAATAATATAAACATAGATATAAAAATAACTAATAAACTTCCATGTACAGACTGTCTGTTTTAGCCTGGGACTATAACTGAAGAAAAACTGCAATTACATGATTTCATGATCATTTGGAAGAGTTTATATGCACTGATTAAAATGCTATAATTGAAGACTGAGGTGTAATATCAGGTTTCTCCAAGTTTTGACCACAAACATATAATAAAATTATTTTGAAAATAGGATGCCAGCTTGCCATATCAGTTATATTTTTCAATAAGTTAAAGTATAATATATAAGAGTATTAAGACAGCACTGTAAAAAACAGTGTCCTAAGCCATAATTAAGACAGCATTGCTGATAAATTTGAAAACTCCATTTCATTCTACACTTCTGGAGATTATTACACTGAATTTGTTGTTTTTTACTCTTTCTTCTCATTCTGTTTTATCTTACTACCTATATTTATATTACATAGGACATACTGCTGAGTTTTTTGTTTTCAAATGTACATTCATCCTTTTTTTAAGAGAAGAAAAGCAAATAGAAGTTTAATAACATTTATACCACCTGTGTATGTAGGAGGTATCCAGAAAAGTAAATAATTACTGAACTTATACAAAAATATAATCCTACTAAGGTGTTCTTTTGTGACTTGCTTTTTTTGCTCAATAATACATTGGTAAAAATACATTCTTGTTGATTCTTGTCACTGTGATTTATTCACTTTTGCCAATCTTCAGTGCTCGGGTATGGAACTTGCTATATAGTAGGTCAGTTCCCTTGTTCAGTGGACATTTGAGATATTGTAAACAGTTCCTCTGTAGAGATGTTTGTATTTCTCCTGTTACACATGTGCAAGAAATTCTCTAGGACATATAGTAGAATCGTTGGCTCATAAGCTATGTGTATTTTACCTTTCCTAATTAATAGGAGTTGGTTTTAAAGTGTATTTTTGTTTTTTTGTTTTAGCTTATATTCATGTCATAATGGTAGGAGAATTCCTTTTGTTCCACTTTTTCTATAACATTTAATAATGTTGGATTTAATTTTTATGTCAACCAGTCAGTACAGTTTGTAAAATCTTGTGTTGTTTGTATTTCCCCTATTGCTAAGGAAATTAAATACTTTTTTATTGACTTGCTGTAAAATGACTGTGCATGACTTTGAACTTTTTTTAAAAAATTATGTCTTTTTCTGTCAATTTATAGGAGTACTGTAGATAGACTTTCTGGTGGGGTTGGGGGTTGTCATTTGTGCTCCTGGTATCTTTTGATTTCTAGGTGCTCTTTTCACGTTTTTAAAGCCTTAATTTTAGTTGAGTAAGATTTTCTGTCTTTTCTTTCATAGTTTTTTGCTTTGGGGATCTTATTTAAGGAATTCTTCTTACTCTGAATTCGTAAAGAATTCTTCTATCTTTATTTCTAATAGCTTTAATTTTTGATCTCATACTTAATTTCTTAATATTGGTGGAATTAATTTTTGTATATGAAGTGAGTTGGCAAGTTAATTTCATATAAGATATCTGTTTGTTCTATAATTATTTATTGAATAGTTTATTATCTCTTTGCTGGTCTGAAATGCCTTCTTAGTGACAAAGCAATTTTCAATATATAAAGAGGTCTGTTTCTGGGCTCCTTTTCTATATCAATGTCAACTACTGTTTAAAAATTAATTTTACTAAAGGAACTTTGTATCCTAACTATATATATTTGAGGCATGGGTCATTCATTGTAAATCATCATATGTATTTTAAGTTTACCATCACCAGTCCAGTTACTCCTTCACTATATAATTGGTTCTTTTTATCCAATTAGTCCTCTCTTTCCTTCTTATAACAACTAATTTGATTTTATAGACTAAAACTATTTTTGTTTGATTTAGTTTGTTTGCTTGATTTCTCTATACACCACATAAAAGTGAAATCATACAATGTCTCTTTCTTCTTCTGAATGCCATACTACTTACTTGTCATAGTTTTAAAATAAATATTGGATATGTCTATCCATTGTACTCCTTAGGATATTAGCTATCCTTTGATCCTGCTTTTCTCACATAAAATTTAGATAACATAAAGTTTAACAGAAAGAAAACAAACCCTACAAATAACAGCTGAGTTTTGGGATTGCATCGAAGTCTGTAGATAATGGAGGGAAATGCTTTTGTTACATTTTGAGTTGTCATCAGTTAATATGGAATACCTCTCCATTAATTTAGTTCTTAAGTGTTGCATGATTGTATCCATAAAGGTCATGCTTACACTTTTTAAATTTGGTCCTCAATTTTCTTCTTCTTTTTTTTTTTTAAGTTGCTGTTAATGGTCTTTTGTCTCCTCTGTTCTCTATCAATTTACAGTTTCTGTTTGCTGACATTTGGAAATGCAGTTACTTTTGTAGAAAATATTTATATTCATCAGTCTTTCTAACCACTGATTGAATGCTAATACATTATCTGAATATTCTATCAGATATAGGAGAGGAAAATCATATCATGTAAATAATGAAAATTATATTTATTTTTCTCCAACCCTTCAAGCTTATCAGTTTGGCCTTATCTTACTGAACTGACTAGAACTGCCATTGCAATGTTATTTGTACATGGGAGTAGTTGGGATCTTGGTGTTTGAGTTTTTAAGGAGGATGTTTTTATATTTTAGTATTTAGTATCATAATTGATGTGGATTTTCTGTAGATATACTTTATCATGTTAAGGTTTTATTTCTAGTTTGTTAGGTTATTTCAAAAAAAAGTATAACAATATTGAATTTTAGCAAATGACCACTTTCAATCTTTTATGATTATCATGTGATTTTTTTCTTTAAATTTCTTATTGGGATAAATTATATTAATAGATTTTTCAGTCATGACTGCATATGTGAATAAGCAACATTTCCACTGTAGTCTATTTTTTTGATGTGTTGGCTGTATTTGTTGCTCTATTTGACTTTCTAAGATTCTGGGTGTGGTTAGGGGATTAATTGTGTTGTTATGTGGGGAACTGGCCTTTAATTTCTCTATTTTGTGGTTGAAGATCGAAGTTTGCTACTCACATGATAGTGTCAAAAATCAAAGTTTGATTTCTCTTTCCTGCATGAGTTTCTATTATGTCCTAGTTATTTATTCCTTGAGTGTCTTCTGGAATTCACTGGGAAAATATACTGTGGATTTTCTTTTTTGATAGGAAGATTTTTAAACTATTGTTTTATGTTCTCTTATTAGAGGACTCTTCACAGCTTTCTCCTTTACGGCTTTTCTCCACTGTTGTTTTGGATGTTAGAGCTTCCTAGGTACTTCCCATTTTATCTATATTTTCAGATTTTTTAGTCATAAACTCATAATATCTTACTTAGTCTTTGGTAATATCTATAGTAACATCTTTTTCCTTCTCTCAGTTTTTCCTTGATTGATCTCACAGATATGTATCTATTTGGTTAATATTTTCAAAGAATAAAATTTAGTTTATAATTTTGTCACTTTGTTTTTTTTTCATTCATTTTTTATTCCAATTTTTCCCTTTTTTCATTTAACACGGGTACTTACTTCATTATTTCTCATACTCTCCTCTGTTATTTCTATATACTTTTTCCTTTTCTATTTAAGAACCAATGTTTTCTGTGTCTCACAGGTTTTGATAGGCAGCATTTCATTATTGCTCAATTATAAGTATTTCTATTTGATTTCTTTTTTGAGCTGTGCATAATTTTTAATGTGATATTCCCAAATGTATGCAGATTATCTTATTATTGTCCTTTCTCTGTCCTTTGATTTTTGTTTGTCTATTTTAAGTAGTATGCTGCTCAATTTTTTTTTGTTTCAGTTTGATAATATTTGTCTTTTAAAGATGCAACATTCAATTTTCTTACTTTAAGAGCGCACATATTTTCACTTATTTTGCACTACAATCTATGCTTTTGGCATGTTCCCATTTTTTAAATTTTACCCCATTAATTCTTGGATTTTTTAAAATCTATTTTTGCTCTTTATTAGTTTTTCTCATGATATTAAATTACATTTTGGGATTTTAAAAAATTTTTTGTTTTATTGAATACTTCAGAAATTTCAGCGTGAGATTTTTAAGCTTTTTTTTTTTTTTTTTTTAAGGGAAAGGTGCAGGCAGGAATGAAAGCATTAAGCTGGCAGGCAGGAAGAGAGAGGATGAAGCAGCATATTTATATTTATCCAGTTATTCACACTGATTGTTTTCCCTGGACCCAGGACTGGAACCCAGGGTATCTGTCCTGCATTCCTTCAAAGGTGATTGACTCAATCTCTACTCCACCAGCATGAATTTTTAAAGTAGTCTAAAAGTTAATCAATTGCCTTGTCCTCCTTTTGGGCAGTATGAAGACTTTAAAAACATTTAAACCTAATAACTACTTCCTGATGTATGTTTTGCCAATAATTTTGCTTTATCTGTTTTTAAATTCCCAAATTATTATATTTCACCTTAAAAGTATATTATTACTTATTTAAAAAAATTGTATTTGTTTAAATGTATCCATTTCATTACTGTTGCTTTTGTTCACCATTTCTTTCCAGTATCAAAGGTTTCTTTCTGATACTACCACTGTTCTTGAAGTTTATCTTTCGTTAGTTTCTTTTATGTTTTGATTGGGAAGTTTATTTGTCTAAAAAATAAATATAGCTGCCTGGACTGTCTAGTAGAGAACTTTGAGGGAGAAGGAGACAGGGCAGGAAGGAGGGAACACAGTGGAGGTAAAGGGCGCTACAACTCTGGTGGTGGGTGTGGTGTGAAATACACAGAGGTGTGCATTCAGTATCCTGAAAATCATATAGCCATGTAAACAAAATAACAAAACAAAAAACTTATTTTATGCATGACAGTGTTGCTTAAAAATAAGTTAGGTTTCTACTTATTTTTCCCTGGCACTTGAAAAGTGATTTTTTTTTTTACCATCATCTGGCTTTTGAGGAATCTGGTCTCATTGTAACCATTAGTTCTTTGTATACATTTTTTCCTTCCTGCTTTAAGATTTTCTAACTTTGGTATTCTACAACATCATAGTGCGTATTTATTTCTTTTTTAAAATTCTGGTTAGAATTCATTGTACCTCGAGGATTTGAATATTTCATCAACCCAGGAAAATTCCCAACCACCATCTCTGAGAAGTTAAGAAATTCTATCTAGCATGTTAGCTATTGTTTTGGAATGGTTGTTCAGAATGTCAGATCTGCCTCGTCGTAAATGGAAGACACAGGAATTAGGTTTTATATGCATGATTGCACCTGGATTTTGGTAAAATTCTCCATTTATTTTGCAGTGACTTATTTACTTAAACAGAAAATCAAGATGTTTAAAAAGGGCAAGATATCAAGTTTACTCTAAAATATTAAAGCTACATCTGACTAAGTGCACAAACCTATCTTAGAATTTCATGAATCTTTATATTCTGTAATTTTCAGGTGTATGGAAGGAGGAGAAGTGAGAGAACACAATTTTTCTCCTCTTTAAAATTACACATACTAATTTTTAAGGGAATACCTGCCAGCATCTAAAAGTACCTTCCTAGTAGAAATGACTAGGAAGAATAGAAATGATTCTAACATACAGATGACCTGGGAGAAGTGTGATAAACCTATGTGCTTGATGCCTGTTTATCTACATGAAAAGCATTTGCATTAAAATGTGTCAACCAAATGTATGCATTAATTAGATGATCATTTATTTTTTATTGTGGTTTGGTAGGAGGCTTTGTATTTATACTTATAAATAAATGTCTTCTTTTCTGAGTCTTTTATGGTATGGCTGTTTGAAGCAATATAATGTTTACCTTGTCCATCTATTCACATTTGTGGGAATAGAATGAACCTGCTTTTCTCCTGATGCCTAAAGTAGGTTCCAAGTTCTTTTTATAAATTTCTCAGCCTTAAAACTTATTTTGCCTTTTGCCATGTTATTACTTATAAGAGCAAATAAATTCTATTTAAATCATGAATGTCCTACTGTCGAGTTAGTGAAAACATCAACTTAGGCTTTTCTTCTGATATGAAAAATGCAGAGCTACCATGGGCTTTCCCCCTTTGTCTAAAAGCTTTACATGTAAGAGCACTACTTTGATCCTTGAAAAGCCAGAGATGCAAGGAAATCAACTGGGAGAAAACTATTATCCACTCATCGGATAAAAGTCAAGAAACATGATTGAAAAGTCCATAGATAATTAGAGTGTCTTCTTTTTATAGATGTTTATCTGTCACAAGATTATTATTTCTTTGTAGGGAAGAGTAGATTTACTTTAGAAATAGAGATTTGATTCTAAGTCTTGTGAGAAAAATTATCTCTTTTTAATAATAAAAAAATGTCAAGCAAAATTTCCCCTTGCCTCTGAATCTAGCCAGTTTAAACAAAATATCATATATTCTATTGAAGTATAGTTTAAAATGATAACAGTAAATTATCTTTTACCCCCTAAAGTTTCTTCATGTTTCTTTTTCATCATCCTTCCTTCTTGTTCCTCTTGATAGCCTGCTGTGTTCATCATCCTGATGAGGAGGTGGTTTCATAAGTTAGTTACATAAATGAAACATACCCAGCTGCAGTCAGTGTATATGTGTATGTAGCTGTACGCCACTTACACCTCAACACATCTGTTAAAAATAAAAAGTGTACATGTTCAAAATAACATTTGAAAAACATCTAGGAAGAAGAAATTCACTGGCTTTGTATTTCAAAAGCAACAGGGAATATAGCCAAAGTAAATGTTTTAAAAACATTGAGATAAAAGCCAGATCACCTGTGTCAGTTATTTCTTATTACCACCCTTCCCATTGGGCTACATATTACCAGACTGGGGATGTGTGTATGGTGTGTCTGTGTGTGTCTCCTTATCAGAGTGTAACCCTGCAATAATACTGTCTGCTCATTTAGGGAAAAAATATCTAGATAAAAGTATCTATAGGTGTAACTATGTGTGTATGTATGTATGAGAATATTAGATTCTGGGGAATATGCCGCTGCTGTATATAGACACAAAGGTAATCAAAATAGGATATTTTATGTAAGCATACCGACATACTTCCAAGAGCAGAAGGGGATAAGATTTGTTTTGTAACAGCAAGCAGTTTAACTGGATTAGGGATCCAAGTTACCAGTTTCTCATGTAAAGTTAGACTAGTTTGTCCCCAAATTAGTTTGTACCCAAATTAAACAAAATTTTATTTGATTTTCATAACCAATTTTAGTGAAAACCAGGTGATGAATTGAGTATAACTTTCTTCTCTCTTTTTCCCTCCCTACATAGACCACTGGTAGACTTGTCTTAGTTGTGCTGTTGTAGTGATTAAGACCAAACATATAAGAAATACAGCTGTTGTTTCTACAACTCAGTAGTTTTGTTTGAATTGTGTTGGTTTATCAGACATGGATTCATTGAGTGGTAAGAATACCTACGAATCAGTACATGCTGATGAAAGCTAGCATTAATAGGCAAAGAAAAGTTTTTTCTTATGACCCATGATGTAATCAAATGATGGATTTGTGAGTGACATCTAGGGCTAAATTTTTTGAATTATATAAATTTCTATAGGAAACAAATTTGTCATGGCAAATTTGAAACTTTTTAGCCTCAATTTTTTTTTTTTTCCACAAAAACCCTTTGTCTTTAATCAGAATTTTTTTATAGCATGGGATATCTTGGATACAAACCATGGTGTTAGAACAGACTTTGTTAGGGTGTTCATTACCATTTCAACTATGCTAGAGTTGCATGTAAATATTTATGAATTTATTTTGAACTTTATTTGAAAGGTCATGGAATTTTTTTAATATGGGATAATTATTTTAAGGCATAGTACACTGAGAATTTTTGCCACTGACTTGAATATAAAATGCTTTAAGAGTGGGTTTTCATCATATTGGAGGTAGGAATGGAGGATGTGGGGGAAAGATTTCCCATATGGCAAAAATTTAAATAAAGACATACTAAAAAACAAATTCATAGCATCTTGTATCAAGAAGCAATTCAGCTATATCATGATTTGGCCAAAAAGACATAAGTACTTCAAATATTTTATAGAAAAAGGAGTTCTACAAAAGCAATTATAGGGGTTCCTGAACAACCCTTTGAGAACTATTGGTGTTTTGGTGGTGTGCAGGGTGTATTGACATGTGTTTGAGGTATGGGGAACCTACATATGTGGGTTTATATTATTCTGTAAGGTAATCTCAATAAATATTACATTAAAAAATGAATTAGATGCTTAAAAAACCTAACGGGACTAAAGAAACACAGTGAGAGAAAGCTACCAGTTGTCATTTGCCAGTAACTTTCGGGAAATCAAGAAGTTGCTGGAATTGTAAGAAATCATGATTTATCATTGCAGCTGCCTGAAGCACTGGGTGGGTGATCTCAGGAGACAGGTATTTTTCAAACTTTTTGGTTTCATAACCCCTCTTATTTTCTTAAAAATTAGTGAATACTTCAAAGAGCTTTTCCCTATATAGGTTACGTCTATTGATATTTATTTCACTAAAAATATGAACAGAAGCATTTAAACACAAAAATACATAAATAGTATCTCTTAGCCATCAGAGCCATCACAGGTCATGTAGCTTCTGGAAAATTCCACTGTTTATTCATGAGAAAATGAAGTGATAGGAAGACAAATAACATCTTAGTGTGATTATAAAAATAGTTTTGGCCTTGTGAACTCCCTGAAAAAACAGTTCAGGCACTTCTAGGGATTCCTGAGCCATCCTTTGAGAACTGCTGTCCTAGTGGAACTGGAAACCCTCTTGTTTGCTGGTGGTAGAATGATAATATGGCTTCTCTCCTGCCGTCTGCATCTCACCCAAGTGCCTCTTAGTAGGTGAAACCAACCTGGTTCCCTGCTGGAAGAAATTTTACAAATATTATTATGTTAAGAGTAAAACACAAATAGTGAATTAATTCAAATTGTGTGTTCATTAATGGTTAATCTACCATTATAGATAAAAGAATTTTCCCCTCTTCGGTAGAGAAGTTTAGAAGCATCTGTTTAATTTTGCATTTGTATAAAATCTTAGAAGGCATTTTAAGTATACTTTGCTAAACCAGTAATTTTGGTAGGAGCATAAAAAATTTGAACTCTGGAATAATTTATTCATGGTGAACAAAGCAGAAACCAGCAATTGTAAATAAAACTAATCCTAATCAAAACAATGCCATATTCTAACTGCTTTCCCTCCACCAAGAAATAGAAATTAGAAAAGGACTTCTAGGTAAAAATTAGTCTTCAAAGGTCTTTTTAGACCATATTAGCATGTAGATTAATTTTCCTTGATGTACATGGCTTTATAATCAGAAGTGCTATTGCTTACAAAGCCTATCTGGTATTTTTTTTTTAAACACAAAGCACCTGAAAAAATAATCAGATTCTTCTACATACAAAATCTTACTAGGTTCCCATTCCATTTAGAATGCCAAAACCAAATGAGCTTATACAACTGAACAAAAATAAACTGTTTATTCTTTCCATATGCACTTAGAAAGAATATGCAAAAATAAATGTTCAAAAATATAGATTTGCAAAGAATGACACATATGCCTTTTTCCAAAAACTTACTCAGAAAAAAAGAAAGTAGCTTTATATTTAAACCCATACAGAATCTCTCCTGGCGCAGAGAGTACATTCTCGATTATTTTATTTTAGTCCACCATGCACTGGTTGCTGATGATACATTGACCTTGGGTGGTTTCAATCAATCTTATTTAAGGATGTTTATAAAACGTCAACTGATAAATTTAAGTTAAAAATGTTCATAAAGATTTAGTTTTTATTCTGGAATATCTCATTGTAAACACTGGATGCTATGGTAAACTCAGTAATTTTTTTTAAGTGGAAGGCAGGCAGGTAGGAATGAAGATAAATAGGCAGACAGCAGGCAGGAAGGAAGATAGCAGAGAAAAAAAAATTATTTAAGAAAAAAAAATTATTTATTAATTTATTCATTTTTTGACTGCCCCAACCCCCTCCACTCAGGCTCAGGTCAAAAACCCAGGTCCTTGGGTTTTACATGGTCTACACTCTGGGGATAATGCCTGAACTACTAGAGCCCACCAATGTTTTCTTAATTGATTTCATTGAAGGAACATTGCATTTTAACATTAACTAAGTTTAAATCATACATGATAGCAAATTTATATTTGTATATAGTATATATAGTAAGCTTACCATTATTTATTTTGTATCCTTCACTATACAATTAATCCCCCTTTACCCCATTTACCCCCATCTCTTCCTGCATCCACTTTCTTGCCTTTTTTTCATTAAAAATTAATTGTTTCTTGGTTTAGTTCATTTTTATGTTTGTTGTTGTTTAATTTAGTTCATTCGCTTGCTTGCTATCTCTATACACCTCATATGAGTGATAACCATACTATGTCTGTCATTCTCTTTTTGGCTTCTCTTACTAAGCATAATTCCCTCTAGGTCCATCCATGTTGGCACAAATGACAAGGTTTATCCTTCTGATAGCTGTGCAGTATTCCATTGTGTCTATATAACACGTCTTTTTTGTCCACTTATCTGTCAATGGGAATTTAGGGTGTTTCCAGCTCTTGGCTATAATGAAATGGGGGTGAATTTATCTCTGCAAATAAGTATTGTTGTGTTTTTAGGGTAAATACTCCATAGAGGAAAAACTGGATCATATAGAATTATCATTCTCATTTTTTTGAGGTATCTGCATACTGCTTTTGAAATGGTTGCATCATTTACCCTCCCCCAGATGGAAGGAAACAGTAAGAGTTTCTTTCTCTCCCCATATTCTCCAAAACTTGTTTCCATTCTTTTGGAGGATAGCCATTCTCAGAGGTGTAAGGTGCTATCTCATTATTTTGATTTACATTTCCCTAATGAGAGAAAACTAGAGCACCTTTTTCACGTGCTTGTTAAAAAAAAGTCTTTTGTATGTTGTCATTAGAGAAGTGTCTGTTAAGATCATCTGTCCATTTTTAATTAAATTGTTAGATTTTACATTGTTGAGTTTTATGAGTTCTTTATATGTTTTTTAAAGTATCATTTCCAACAAGTTGGATGAAAGTTTTCTCTGAAAAGGAGATGATTCCATGTCTCTGTTAATGTCCATGAGACAGGTGAAAAGTTCACAATAAAGTTGCTTTATAACATCTGAGTAAGAGTTTAAACAGCAGATATTTCTACATTAGTGTATATTTGTATAATATGACATTTAAGTAATAGTGTGTAACTAAATTTTAAGTTGACTTTGTATTGGGATGAGTAAAACTACCCACTATGATAAACAATCCTGGACAGTGCAGTAGTCACACGTGGTAGTTAGGTCTCAAGTATGTCAAAATCCCAACAACCAATGAATGGCTCTTCTCCAAGTGAAGCTTGGACCACAGACCCTTGCAGTACTGCCATCTTTAATACATAGCCTCCAGCTCTGCTACAAAAGAAGAGAATGAACATGGAAAACCAATGAGACATTTTACCACCAGACTGGAAACATGGCACATATCAATTCCATTCACATTCCACTGTCCAACATGCAATAACCTGGGCCCAATTTAAGTGCAAGGAAACTAGAAATGTAGTTGTGTACAACCCAAGGAAGAAGGCAGGGTTACTAAGCTTTGAGATTCTTCCAAAATATCTGAATATCTTCTTAACTTTAAGAGTTGGCTCCAACTCTTAACATTTTATAAAGTTATCATTTATAAAATATAAGCTCACCTTACATTTGGAATCTCCTTCCCTCTAAGCAGTCCAATGTGTGGTTTTGTTTTGTTTTTCAGAAACAATAAGCAATTGACTCAGTTCTGACACTATTTGGGGATATTGTCAGATCCCAGAGGTTAAGGGCTCAATCCCACAAGACCATCTTCTACTTCAGACACCAAATTCAGGCCTGGTTAGTTGCCTATCCACCTAAATAATGGACTATAGATTGAAGATTCCCAAGGATCCCCATCTTGAGTTCAATTAATTTGCTAGAGCTACTCTCAGAATTCAGAAAAACAGTTTCTGTACTAGATCATTGGTTTATATAAAAAATTATATAACTCAAGACCACCCAGATAGAAGAGATGCTTAGGATACAAAGCTTCCATCCCCTCTCCAGGTATACTACCCTTTAATACCTCCACAAAAGCTCTTGAAACCCATTCCTTTGGGTTTTTATGGAGGTTTAATCACCTCGGCAGAATCAGGTATTGTCTCTTGGCAGTTGATTCAACTTTCTCTGCCACTGATTCAAGCCCCCTCTCCCTACTGCAGGAGATCAGAGGGTCAGGTGGAAGCTTCTAATTCTAACCTTCTTGTTGGTTCCCTTGGCAATCAGTCCCACCCTAGGTTTCCTAGAGTCTCTTCATTAGCATAAAACAGATACTTTGATGATTCCCATGGGTTTTAGGCACTCCATGCCAGGAATCTAGACCAAATATATATTTCTCATTATAAATTGCAGTGTCACAGGTGCATATTCACTAGTTGCCCCTAAACTCCAAAATCATATAAAATTACTTGTTCATTACTATATTTTATAAAGAGGATGTAATTAAGGAAATATAAAAATACAGAGATGTAGTAAAACTGACTTTTCCACCAGTGTAGTTGCATTAAGCTATAATGAGTGAATGCCTGTCAATCATTTTGTTTTGTTTTAATGAATAATTTAATGACTTAAGTTTCATATTCTTGCAAAGCTACTAGTTGCTTAATATCTCAATGAAGAGAATTTCAGAAATGAAAGCGCCATAAAGCTACTCCAGTGGTTTTAAATTCTTATGAGAGCACTTGTTTTTTCATTCCAAATGAAATCTATCAAACCTCAGTTTGTGAAACTGGTAGAACTGCTATGTTGTGGAATATAAAGAAACAAAGCAAAAGAAACAGACAAAACAAAATCAGCTCTTGGTGGTTGACACTAGAACTGAGGATACCATTGGGAAGGAGGTAAGTCCAATGGACAGTGGTGAAAGACTGGTGATTTGGTGATAGTTGGCAGGGTGTGTTTCTATATTTGAGGAGTGGGGAACCTGCCCATATGGCTTGTGTTATTTTGTAAATCAAAGTTACCTGAATGAATATTAAATTAAAAAGAAACCAAAAATAAACCTGCTCTACATGATATGATTCTTGGAGAGGGGAACTAAGTCTCACCTTCTCTGACCATATCATATCCCTGAGCTATCCCCTCTGAACCTTGGTTCTGAGGAATTGAGTTTTCCAACCATCAATTTAATCCACTTGCTTTAATGATGAAGGACCTGATGCCTGGATTCACTGATTGGCCATCAGAGCCCCATCGCTGGCAGGTGTTAGCTGAGACCCCCTGGGTTGAAGACCACCTGTACAATGCTTGTGTTTACACTTCTCTGCCAGTAGTGATCCAGGCCAGTTATCCATCTGTTCTTCACCAAGTCCCTCCAAAAGGTCCTCTTCTCCTCTTGGCTGGCAGCCACTGTCTTCTGCCAACAGCTCTGGTGGAACATTCTGATTTATATACAGTGAAAGTCTTCCTGGCTTTAACATCAACTCTTTGATCCTAGATCTATCCTCTTTGGAACTTCGGATGTATGATCAACTTCCTCTTTCAATCTTTGTTCCTCTTTCAATCTTTTTCCAGGCTAAAAGTCCTCATAAGATATGTTTCTTTGTCCCTTTATCTGATTCCTCTTATCTGTGCTATAAATAAGACTTTTTACAAAGTAGAACACACATCAAATCAAATACTTCGGTTGTGTTCTGGACAAGCACTAAATAGAAAGGACAAGGAAAGCATGTGAATTGGTGGTGAAGTGAGGTGATGGAGATGAAAAACTTACCCTAATAGGTGCATTTTCTGGGACCTGCAAATTAAACAAACTGAAGACAGGTTAACAGGGGAAAACATATATAAATTTATTAATATTTTATGGGCACAGTATACACAGAAATAAGTGAAACTCAAAAGGGCTTATACTTGATAACACATACATCATTATAATAAAAGAAAAAGTTTGAGCTTCAGGAGATGGCAAATTTTGAGTAAGTGATTAGGAAATATGTAGGGAAAACAAGTGGAAGTAAGGGTGGGGCTTTGTTTTATTTTGTTAGTTTAGTAGGGTTTGTCTGTGAAAACTCATTTTGATGCCACCTCTCCATCTGGTGATGAGAGTTGCCCTCCTGTTCCTAGTTCAAGAGTGGGCAACACTTTCACAAGGGAAATTTAGGCCCTCGTTTTAGGCAGATACGATGAGAGTAGAAAACTCTTCCTATATCCGTTGATTCTCAGTTGCCTTCAACTCAAAATGACCCTTATGTCAAAGTGGCATGTTCTCATCCCCTACAAGGTATAAATGTTGCTGCCCCATCTCCTCTTCCCTATCCCACTATTCTAGTGGACTGAATTCTTTCCTCTGGGGATATAAGTCCTCTTTTACTTCTCACCACTACCTTCAAAATCATATTCTATATGTCTCATCAGATTATCACATCATATATTGGGATCCTTCAGGTTTTTTTTTTTTTTTTAAGTAAACTGAATTATTCATTCTATAACTTCACAGGGACAAGAGATCTTGTATGAAGCTTGACTGAAATCCAGATTCATGCATTCACTCATTCAACCTATTGTGTGCTATGCCCTGTCCCAGTCACTAGAAATAATCAACATTTGCTTGCCCTCAGGAAGACTATGATCGAGTTGGGGAAAGAAGACCACAAACAGTACATATATAGCATGATAGAGCAGTAAGTGCTATATGACACGTTAGGTAAGAGGATAAGCTGTTGGGGCATGATCAGAAATGGCTTTTCTGAGGAGGTGGTGCTTGAACAGAAACCGATGGAGTAGTAGTGTACCAATGTTGCTCTTTGGAGGGAAGAGAATCACAGCTGATGAGAACAGTAAGTTCAGAGATGCTAAACACATCTTAGGAGCCTGGAGGCCAGTGTGGCTGAGCACAAGGAAAGGGATACAAGTGGAGCAGAGATTACACAGGGACTTTCAGGTTGTGGGGAAGACTTTCTACTCTATTGTGATTATTGTGGGGGTGGGGGAATCCAATGGAGAGTGTTGAAAAGAGAGTGACGTGATTTGATTTCAACCTTAAGTTTTAAGAGCACTCAAAAAAGAAGGAAGGAAGGAAAGGCATGAGCTGGCTGTTTTGTGAGCAAAGGCTGTGAGATTGGGAGCAAGTGTGGAAGCCTGCAAAAGAAGCAACTAGTAGTTCAAATCCATTATTTTAGTTTGATCCACCCACTTGAAACCATTCAAAAAGACAAAATTGGCCTAATGAGCTTGGTTTTTCATCAGTCTTCATTGATTTTGTTTTCTAAGTGTTTTCAAACTATTCTCATAATTCTTCCAGAACATTCCATAGTCAGAAAGTTGGTCCTCTGAATCAAGTGGGCACACAAAGACAATGTGAAGTAGCAGAAAGAGTCTGGCCTTTGTAGTAGACACTTCTGATTTGAATCTGATCCTTTCTTTTAGCTTAAGTAGCTTCATCTAAGGCTCCATTTTCTTGTCATAATGACTTTTTGAGAAATAAATATAATGAAAACTATTAAAGAGATGCAGTACAGACAGTTCCTGCAACTTAGTTGCTTAACAAATCCTCGTCCTTTTTCTAATTTTTGTTTTCATTTAGGAAGCATTTAACTAGATTTGGAGTCTTTAAGGATATGAAATAGGCTTTGTTTATATTTATGTCTCCACCTGAGTGTCTGACTCATAACAGGTGTTAAATGTAGAGTGAATCACTGAGTCTGTACAATCAATGGCAAGTTAGCCAAATGAAGGAGGAAGCCTCAGAGAGATACACAGTGATGGTAGCAGTTAGCACTTACCTTCAATCTTCCTGGATTATTGTCATGTTGACTAGATGATTCTGAGACCTCTGACAAGCAGAGGAGCCTTGTGCTGGCCCAGCAGAGTCCCCAGGACCCTTCCCCTTCTTTGTACTTTACTGGGCTTCTGCTGTTTGTTGTCATTTAGCTGTTTCCTGAACATCTTAATGGAAAGTGGCAGACTTACCTTCCCAGGTGTAGCATCAAAGGGCATCAACTAACTTGAGTAAATATTGTTTGCCCAAAGACTAAGTCATATGTGTCCCTTTAAATGATTCAGTATGGCAATAGAAAAAGTGTTGTGTTTCCCATCTGGGTGCAGGCAACGAACTAGAAGATTGAGTATCTGTAGCGCCCCATTAGACCTGACCCTAGAAAATGGTCTGTTTCATTACTGAAGGGCCCTTAATGACCTTATCCCTTTACTCTGTGGCTCCTCAAACCTTTCCCTGGGATGTGCAGGGCTGAGCAGAGTTGATGCGGGGCCTGGGCATGCAGATGGAGTGGGTCTGCTGAACGAGTGCTCTTGTGAAATGTTTTATTTTGAAAATTGTATAAATTTTAGCTCCTACTTCAAAATATAAGAAAGATATTTTTAATGACTTAGTTAAATTACTTAACATTTCACACACAAATCTTTCCAGAAAATGGACAAAGCTGAGGAATGACTTGTATTTATCTGTTAGAGGCTTTAGAATATACCCATTACCTGTGTTGTAGGCTGAATTGTGGATCCCCAACATTCACATGTTAAAGCTGTAACCTCAGAATGTGACAATATTTGGAGAGAGGGCCTTTAAGATGTAGGTCAATGAAAATAGATTGTGAAGTTGGCATGTCCTTATAAGAAGAAGAAATTAGGACATAGATGGACATATCTGAGGGGTGGAAATGGTAGGACATAGTGAGAAGGTGGCCATCTCTAAGCCAAGACGCTTCCAAACCTGGTGGCATCTGGATTTTTAACTTCAAACCTCCAGAAATGTGACAAAATACATTTCTTAATCTCTGGTATTTTGTTTTGGAAGCTTTTAGCACATTAATAACCTGTGACCACAGACTCTCTTGAAAAGCACTCCTAGTAGACTCAGTTCCAAAATCCAGACCAAAGGTTCTTGGGAGGAACACTGCGTTGTTTCCCAGGATGGCTGCAACAGAGCACGGACTTAGGGTGGGGTGGTGCTTTCAAGGTGAGCATCTGGCCCAGGCCTCTCTATTTGGCTGGCAGATGGCTGTCTTCTCACTGTGTTATTTCATATTCTTTTCCTTGTGTGTGTTTTTCATTCCCCCACTTTATATGCACAGTGGTCCTACTGGGCCAGGGCCACCTGAAGGAACTCTTTTTAACTTGATTCTCTTTTTATAAAGACTCCATCTCAAAATAAGGTCACATTCTGAGAACTGGAGGGTTAGAGCTTCAGCATATGGATTTTGAGGCACACAATTCAACCCTTAACAGGCCTCTCATCAAAAAAGGGTGACCACAGTCTCTTGTATGACTTATGTCCTTGGTTTATTTTTAGGCAACACTTTCCAGAGAGGTAGCAGAGTGAAAAGAGCCAGAAAGACCAGGGTTTCAATTGTGAATCCTACCACTTCTTTAGCTGTGTTTCCTTCAGTAAGTTACTAAATCCATTGTATTTTCCATGTTCAAGTTTCCCCTTTTTATTTAACAAATATTTATATAAAGAACTCACAATTGCCAAGCATTATTCTAAGTCCTTTAGAACTTAAAACTTAAGTGATTTTATTCTAAAAAGTACCTTATTATGAAAGTACTTTTGGTTTTTATTTACCATTTAACAAATGTTTATATAAAGAACTCAAAATTGCCAAGAATTGTTCTAAGTACGTTAGAGATATTTATTTAAAACCAGCTCCAGAAAACAGGTGCTATTAGTGTTCCAGTTTTATACAGGGAGACTATTCATTAATCCACTGAAGATCACATAATTTGAAAATAAGAAAGTGGGGTCTGTTTGTGTGTGTGTGTTTTTGTTGTTGTTTTTAAAGAGAGGTGTAGCAGAAATGAAGGGGAGTGGACAGGCAGGCATGTAGAGAGAGAAGGAAGAAGCTTTATTTTTATGTAGTTGTTCATCTTATTCCCACTGGACCAGAGACGCAAACCTGGGTCCTTGGGACGTATGTGGACGACTGCACCCAGTGGATTTATTCGCTGAAGTACTACAATGCACTGAAAATGGGATTTGAACCAGTGTTTATTAGATCCAGAATTCATCCTGTTACCCACCCTGCTGTTCTAGTGGAGAGTTCTAGAATTTCTAAAATAGCTACGTGATAGAAGTTGTTTTAAGAATTCAATATATGTCAGCTTCCTTTTCTCCTTATATTTAGTTTGACATACATGATATACATATATGTGTGATTAGAGGATGTATAGACAAAAATACTGACTGAAGGACTGATGAAAGATCGTGACATCTTTACTGATCAGTGTTGAGGGAACAAAGAATAAGCAGTGATAAAAGAAGCAAGCAGACCAAAAAGGGTATAAGCTTTTATGGACTTTGTCTAACAGTTTTATTTTACTAAGTTTATCCATTGTTTCTCGAAAAGGTGAACTGTTGTTGAAGTAGTAATTCCAAGTTTTGAGTTTTGTTTTTTTTTTTTAACCCAAGTATCTGGTGCTTGTTTGTTATATAACAGATTGAATTCATTCCAATTTTGCCTTGTCAGAAGTGTCTTACGTACTGAGGATAGAAGTAGGAATCACTTAATATGTTTTTCTTCTTCCAATGGTATTTTGGGTAATTCTACATTAATGTGGGTTCTGTTATATTTTTCAGTTTAGCATTAAAGTTTTATAGAGAAATTGAAGACATCTGTTTCCTCTCAGAACAAGAGAGGACATTGTCTTGCAGCTGGCACTTTGGGAACTGGTGCAAATTGCTATGTCTGATAGTTTACCGTGAATCATGGTGTTTATAGCTACCAACAGAGCTTCAATTTAACAAAATTACAGCACTTAGTATTTAAAAGAGACTTGCACTTTAAGGACAAACATGGAGAACTTTCTTTTCCATCACACATGTACTGGCCACATTTTGGTAAAGGATTTTCCAATGTCCTTGGTTCTGAATTTAGGAAAATTTGCTTCCTTTTCTAAGTCCAGGTCAATGTACTGGATCCTTATTCATTATCTGGGTTATTTCTAGAGCTTCTTGAGCAAGATTCCACTCTAGGTGCAACTGGGGTGATTAACATATATGAGAGACAGTTATGTCTTTACCTTGCCTCATTCTGAAGTCAGAAGACCAGACATAACAAGTTCTATGAACACAGGACTATGGATTTCAAAAAGAGCAATGAGCACTGAAGACGGTTAATCAGGACCTATAAATTGTGAGAGTGTCACTTCAGGAAGCTTCCTAGAAGTTCTATTGTAGCTGAGCAATGGAGAACAGATAAACTTTGAGAATCTGTGGTGCTTATTGGAGGGCTTTTCATCATGAAGCAAGAGAATAGCATATACCAGGACATGCAGAACAGGGCAGAGGAATTGGGGGTTGAGATCCATTTTAGACAAAACATCACATCCAGAAGAATAGAAGCAAGGAGAGGGGTGGCAAGCAGGGGTTAATCTGGGTGAGAAAGAGCCTTGGCTATTCCTGTCTTTAAAGTGCATTCATTTGTTTGTTTGTTTATCTCTATTGAAGATTTTGAAATAGGGCATGCTATAATCTGAACTGTACTTTAGGCCAAGTAATCCTAGCCTCAAAAGTAATTTGACTGGACTTAAAGTTTAAAGAAATAAAAGTGAGATGATGAGTTGCAATCCTTGGGCAAGAAAGAGCAGGGTCCTAAAGTGGGGAAGTGACTGTTGGACTGGAAATAAGATCTCTGCCAGGGAGCATCAACCAGGCAGAGCCAATAGCCAGATATTAGAGGAAAGAGATAATATTGCTGATAAAGGTAGCATTCTTTCATGTGCAAAGGTGGTGGTTCTGAGTGGCATCACTGAGTATTTCTGAAGAAACAAACTTTGCTCAAAGCGCTTTGTGATTCTGTGCATTGGGTTTTTAAAATTTTTTTCCCACATAGAATTTCTCACCCTCCAACATGCTACAGTGCACTGGGAATCTCCAAGAAGATGATGTTGTCCTACTTCCCACAAAATTTTTCCATAGAAACTTTAAAAGAAAAATAATATTCTCTAAACAACATACTTCACGTTCATGCTTTCTCCGGAAGTGACTCCATGACTCCTTCATAAGGTCTTCATCTCTTTCACATTCTATTAAAACTACTCTATCCAAGGCCAGTGATAGCCTCTTATTTTCCAGACTGTAAAGCTTTCCTCCTCCTGAATCTCTCTACAGCATTCAACACTGCTAAACATTTTCTTAGTCTTGAAAATCTTCATTTCCTAAAAGAGCAAGATTCAGTTTCTCCTTTTTGACCCACCCTTTGCCAGTTCTTCTGTCACATACTGATATTTCCTAATGTGCTCTCTTTCCTACCAATCTCACCCTTATGGATTCAATGATTACCTCTAGATAATAATTCCAAATTCATCTTCCTATCCGAACCTCTCAGCAATAATTACACACAACGTACAGCCTCATGGTCTACAACACCTTAAATTGAACACATTCCAAAGTTTTAACCAAATTCTAATTTTAATTTCCCAGTTTTTATTAATCATACAATCACTCTCCTCCACATGTAGCAACCTATTTGTTTAAACCAGTTTATGGTGACTGAATATCAATTTTCCTCTGGTGACCTCAGCTCTCTGCTGTGTGTCATCCAGAAATTTCATCTACAGGCCTTCAGTGCCTTTTTGTACATCAGATAAAATCTTGAGCACAACAAGCAATGGAATAAAGCCTAATTAGTGGTACATCTTTTGAGGCTTCTCTTTAGTTATGAATTCATAATTTTTTAGATATTGCATATGTTCTAAGTTTGCTGTGTTTGTTAGTCAGGGTTTTACAAAGAAACAGAACTAATATGATAGTCCTTCATTCATTGTCTTTCTTCTTCCTCTCTTGCCCTCCCCCCTAACTAGTCATATACTTACAAGGTATCAAGACAGGATGTATTATCAAGTTTTAAAAATCAGTAGTCTCTCCAGTGTACCATCATGAGATATTTTTCACATATAGACAGATAAATATCTAAAAAAGGCTAAAAGGTCTAGCAATTTCATTGAAGTTATCTCATTTCATTCTCTCAACAACCTTAGCATAATTAGGCTCATTTTATGAGATTTTGTGAAAATTGAGCTTCACTGGTAAATAACTCACTTATGGGCACATAATATGTAAAAGAATCAGAATAATTTTGTGCTTACTATGCGATTTTTTTAAATTAAAATAATACAGTTCAATATGTTCCCAGCTGATTAATTATCATTATGTCTTGAAGTGTTATTTCATAGTTATGCCAATGAAGATGGGATGGTATAGAGGAAAATGCCGTGGACCCATTGTTGGACCATCAAGGAAAATTATTTTTTCTTTCTGTCCTGCCTAATTCTCCTGCTAGGACTCTATAAAATTAGATTGATAAGGAGCAGGCTAATGAGAGCAAAACAGTTAACACATAAGCATACAACATATGGTAGGTAACTCAAGGAAGAATAACTCAAAGAGGATGATAGAATTTGGGCTTATATAGTATCAAAAACAATAAGTTTACAGAGCCGTTAAGACAAAGGGAAAGAGGAATTTCTAGAGTAGCAAACTCTAGGAAGGATAATACCTGGGAGAAACTAAGGGATAGAGGTTTATTTTTGCAGATCCATCTTGGTTTCAACTTCCCGTCATCTTCATGACCAGAAAATCTAGTTGCCATATTTTTCTCAAGTCTCTTAAGAGAAGCTCTGATAATGCATCTGCCCACATTGTTGTTTCTTATTTACCTTTGGCTCAAAAGAATCCTACCCACCATGACTTATTTGGGATTTGCCTTTCTTACACTGGGCACACGTGGAAGAAATAGTAGACCATGACTATGGGGGTCTTATGATCTAAGCATGGCATTCGGGGCAGTAAGACCATACCATACTTCATAAGTAAAAGAGCAGAACACCAGTCCTCCTTTGCAGCATATCATACGGAATAAGGATTGGGCTTTCTGTTGGAGCAACAGCAGAGTAAGAAAGGGGTCTGATGAGAATAGCAAGAATTAACCTAGTGCTCTTCATATACTAACACTTTTCCTCCTCACAAGGACCCAAAGAGGTTGCTACTATTACCCCCATTTTAAAGTTAAAGATATAAAGTAATGAGAAGTGATTTTGCCAAGTTCACGTAGTGAGTAAATGAGGTAGTCAGAAATTGAACCCAGCAGTCTCTGAGGAGCTTGGTCGAATCTCAGTGAACAGAAATGGCACATTTGACATTCCATCATCCTTTTGTTGGGTCCCTTTTCCAGGAACTCTGGGACTTGCTTTAGAGTGCACCCCAGGGGCTGCCCTCGATTTTACAGAGTTGATCTGGAGCTGCTCTTTCCTAAACATGGTTGTAGGATGTTGGCCAGTTACAGCAGAGAAGGGAACCTCAGCAATATTAACTTCTGGGCTAGTGTTTAGTGCAAGATGTAGGATGAGGGAGAATGGCTCTGCATGCAGAGCCAGAGGCCACAAAGGAGCTATGAACACCACAATGGAAGGGCAGTGGGCTGCCATGGACCGGGAGAGCATTTCTTCAGGCTCAGTGACACCAACTCTCTTCTCTGTAAAACTTTAGTTTTCTCCATTCCATGGATATACATAATTCTCAAGTTAAGAATTCTGTAAAACCTTGAACTGTACTGTTAGTGCACAATTACAACAGTGTTATCAGTGAAAGGTTTCTAAAATACCTAAGGGCTACATTTCTCTTTATGTCTGCCATTTAAAAAATGAAAGCACATTATTACTGAATCACCAGGTTTAAATGACGTAAACCCTTTCTACCACCCCAGGTCCGTGAACACATTCAACAGAACAAAAAGTATCTTTAGATCAAAGCAGTCTTATCTCCTTGCTAGATATATTTTGCTGCATCTTGCCTCTTCACCTAAAAAGCAGTGCTTTTAGTAATTTTAGAGAAAGAATAAAAAAATAATGTGGTAAATAATACAATGAGGTAGCTCACCCGAGACTGTGGCTAAAGATGAAATGTGGGTAAGGAAACCCTCAAACTTGGGGGTCCCTTCTTGCTTTTATGTAAGAAAGCATTTCACTTCTAGCAGGAGGGAGAAAGCTCATTCAAGGATAATCCTCACATGCTCTAGTTTCCTTTTTTCATAAAGGAAAAGGGATCACTGCTCCTGTTTTAACAGTACTTGGAACATATTTCAGCAGCTACCATAAATGTGATCAAAATCTAGTCAAGAGAGAAGATCCTTTGTGTTTTGGATTAGATTTCAGTTGATAATTATGTAGGGCAGACAGTTAAAGGATAAGTAGGGCTTAGAAACATTTGAGCCTTTCCTCCAGCGTTCTTTCATTTCTCCTTCTCAGCACCCTCAATGTGAGAAAAGTGACCTACTTAAGGGAAATATCAAAAATACGGACACAGCTGTCACAGTTATTGAATGTTTTACATTTCCAGTTACAATTCTAAGAAAAGGCTTAGAATCACTCTAGTAGATCTGCATTAATAGATCAGATAGATCCCAGAGCGCACACCTGTCCCAGTGTTAACTTTAAATGTTATTCACAGACATGACAGTCATAGTAGAATGTTTCTGCCATTAAGGTAAATCCAGTCTGTCATTTTCATGTAACACTATCCTAAACTGTATCTGGATGGAATTTGTTCAATACAAAGTTTTCATAATTCAGTGTGTATGAAGAAACTAAAATACTTTATAACGATATAATTCTACTGAAACGCATCTTGCCCCTACAGAAACAGTTTGTGTTACTCTTCTATCATGGAAGATGGAGACTTCCACAAATGAAGACTCTTTATCCAGCCAGCCCCCTACACCCGTTTCCTTCCCTCTCATAGCTCTGTCTGGCAGGGAACCAATTTCACTCCTCACAGTCTTTGCTTGTCACAAAGTCCATTATCAGCACTGCAAACACTTTAAGAAATCTGCATTTTCGTTGCACTTAACTTTGCAGACGTGTATATATCAAAGAGAATGCTAGGTCATGATGCCGTGGTCTACATCTAGGTAGGGCTCATCTAGCCTTTCACACCGTTATGTGTTCTTCATAATTCATTGTGATTCTTGAATCAGATTTTTAACAGTTTTATCTATTCAGGCTGCCAAGGGTAACAGGGTAATCTGACTTTACATCTGACTTTATTTCTACTCTCCCTGACACAAAACATCTTCCTTTTCCTGATGCTTCAATTCCAACTTTTGTCTTCCTTGTCTGGGTTGTTATAAGTAATACCATAGACTGTGTGACTTATAAACAACAGAAATTTACCTCTCACAGTCCTGAAGGCTGGGAGTTTTAGGCTAGGGTGCTGGCAATGTCAGGATCTGGTGAGAACACTCTTCTGGATGACAGATGGCTATTTTCTTGTATGTGCACATGGCAGAAGGTGAAATAGTGCTCACTCTAGGGTCTCTTCTCCGAAGACAGCAGACCCATTCATGACAGTTCATGATCATGACCCAGGTACATCCCATAAAGGCCCTATCTGCTAATCCAATCACATTAGGCATTAAGATTTCGGCATAGGAATCTGATGGTGGTTGCGGGGGAGGTGGGATACAAACATTAAGTTAGTAATGTCCTTTAAGTTTTTTGTTTTTTTTTTAAATCTTACTGGATTGTTCTTCTCTCAGTATGTTAAGTCCATAAGTATCCATAAATAAAAATAAGCAGAACCATGCCAACACATTAGAAAAGATATCTCTAGCCAAGGATTCCATGGAAAAAAAGAGTCTTCTATTAATCTTCGCAAAGTGGAGGTCATGATGGTTGTTCTTAAAAATATAAGTATGCCCTGCCTAGTATGATTTCCGTATTTTTTCAGTACCAAAGGGGTTCCCTGTTCTACCAGCAGCACCCTGGCTACTCTTGGTGAGTCTAAGGTAAATCTAGTCATTCCTTAATGAGTGTAGTGGGTAGGGCCTTACCAGCATACACCATACCTAGTACAAATGAATGTTGTTTTATCTCTCCCCAATATCAGGCTAGGGTGAGGGTCAAGAAAAAGCCATTTGAGACAACCAGACAAATTTATTTTTTCCCTAACTTAGGTAAAAATCAGGTCTTGGTATTACAGAAATTTATACTTTGGGGAAAAGTTCAGCAGATCCTCTCAGATGAACCAAATGAAACCTCAAGAAATAGAAGAAACCATTCTTCAATCTTTGTAAAATTCAACCTTAGCTTCACCTCTTCAGGCCATTGAATTTTCAGTTTCAAAGGATTTTTTTCTCACTTCTTGTTTTTAAGTTAGACTTCTACAAATGTTATGGATGACTCAATTCCTTAAAAAATTGTTAAGAAATTTACTCTAGTAATTGGAGGGAAGAGAAGGTTAACATTTTCTGCCAAATAGTTAATTACTACATTTCAAAGAATCCCAGCCACTGAATACACATCTTTCAACTGTTATTTCTGCTGACAACAAGTTGAACAGAATGTCCTTGTCAGGAAGCGTCTACTGTATAGACAGCAGAAGTTTTCCAGAGAAAGCTACACTGTTCATGGGTTAGGTCTCTGTAAGAATAGTACTTGGAAGAAAAATGGCAGCAGTCAGGGATGTTGAAATTTACTTTTGGACTCCACTTTCAAATAGTTAGAAAATCAGACATTTTATCTGTTCTCTTTTAGAATAAAGAATCGGGAAGTAGCATAACTGAGTAAATAATAGTTTAAGACTTAGTCAGAAAGGAAGAATTTATCTAATAAACTCTCACTTAGAGTTGGAGAGAGTTTCATCACACTTATCCTGTTAACCTTTACTGATTGTCTGAATATGATAAAGTCACTGCTTTGGAGGAGTTCAGAGTCTTGCAGAGAAAACCAGAATGTTTAAAGGTGTGCCCAGACATTATGCAGTCAAGAGCCTCTGTCCAAGACCCAACTTGACCAAAATCCCAAAACGCATTGGTTGGTTTTTGAGGGAAAGAAAAATTAGCTACAGTCAGAAGCCCAGAGTGGAGTTATATAGTCCTGAGTTATAAATCTGAGTGTGGAACTGATACTAGTTATATGATTTTAGACTAATTATTTTTAGATCCCCCAGTATACTCATTTTTAAGACACGAAATATAAGAACTATCTCTAGATATTGTAAAGATGACCCAGGTTTCCTTTATTCAGAAACTTGTATTGTGTCAGGAAATGTGATGCAGACAAAACCGAGATAAAAATCTCCTCTCAACAAATGTCACCTCTGTGAACTCACTTGCTCAGACCAAAGCATCCTTCACTCCTCTCTGTCCTTCTGCTCTGTTCAGACTATTTGTCCTGATCCACTTTTCCCATCTCTGCTGCTGCCATTCCAGTCTAAACCACATCCTGTCTTACTGGGACTATAAGCACCATAACAGCTTTCTCACCTGTCTCTTTCTTCCATTGTTGGTTCCCCTAATCTCTCCTCACAACAGCCAGAGCAGTTGTCCTGACACAAATTAGATATTGTCTCTATCCTACTAAAAATCTGTTGTGGATTTCCACTGCTCTAAGATAAATCAAAACACCTTCCCTTAGTTTAAAAGACAATGTATGGACTGACTCCCATTGACCTGACAGTGTCATCTCCTGCCAGTTCCCCACATCATGCTCTCTGCTGTCTTCCTTGAGGCCGTTCTGATCTCCCTTCATGACCTCCACAGGCTGTACCTTCAAGTTCTTCATTTGCCCAGCAGACTTGGAATCTCTTCTGACTCATTCATCTTCTAGGTCCCAGCTGGTTGTTGTACCTCTTCAGATTTCTCTTGACTATTGTCTTTCTACCACCTTGTTTGTTTCTACTTTACAAACTTTAAGGAAATAGTTTATAAATGGTGTCATGTATGTGTTTACCTATTTCTTGTTTATCTTTGTCTTAAGTAAGATATTAGTACCAGGAGACCCGCATTATTATTGGACTTGTTTTTCATTGTACTTCCAATTGATCCAATGCCTTTCCTCAATAGAAACTCTGTAAATGTTGAATGAATGAAGGCAGTCTAGGACACAGTCCAATGGGCAATTTTATTATAGCATAGCAGGTACTATGTTGGGGAAAGGATTCAACCTTTTAAAAGCATCCAGGAGAAGTATGTCCAAACACATGGGAGTAAGGGACTTCAGAGATAAAATGATATCTAGGAATTTAAAAGATTCCCTAATAAATAACTACAATGGAGGTTACAGTATTAACATTTAAATTCTTGTAATTTTTACAACAAAGCTGTGTTTCAACATTTTTTTCATTTATTGTCCCCTTAAGAAAACTTTTCCAAATTTTTTCCAGTCATCTTTCCCTCTTCCCAGTGAAATTTCATATCACAAATATATATCTGTTGATGTACTCTATGAAGATCTGTACTTTATACATAAAAAGAATACTTTTTTTTGTCTTCTAAGAGCAAGTTTTTGTCCCCTTGGCTGTAAAATTGATAGGATCAAATACTTAAGAAAATGATTGATATGTCTTTGTAGTACTTGTTCTGTCTACGTCAAATAGACTGTGTACTTTTTTTAAAGTGTTCTTTTCCCTATTGGGGAAAAAAGATGGGATTTTCTTTTTAATGTGAGATACATGGTCATTGAAGTGAAAAACTACCTTCAAAATCATGATGAGTATTCACATAATAATATCCACCATATGTAATGGGACACCATATTCCATAAAGAACATGTTCAGAGAAACGTGTATTTTTAGGGAAAATGTGTCAGACAAATGCATAGTAATCATTGCGCAGTTCGGAAAGGAACATGTGGGGGCTGGCTGATTCTGAAAGTACTTGGTGATAATATTGGGAAGATGACTTAGTAGAAAGGTATGACTTAAGAGATTATTTAGAAGTATTAATTAAATTATTAGGTAAATGAGTGCTGATGAAGTTACCTGGAAGAATTAGGGGTAGGAGAACTGTGTTTAAGTTCCCTGGAGAGAAAAAAAAAAACAAAACAAAGTGAATAATCTAATTTACATTCTGCCATCACTTTTGTTGAAAGTGAAATCTTTAATACAGCTAAATACCAAATGGCAGTTCCTTGGAAGGTAAAGAGCCTAGAATTGGTGTGGGGAATGTTAGTGAAGGAGTTTTTAATCATGGAAGTTAGCCCAAGGGCAAATTCTCTGTCACTCAACACTTTCCACTTGCTTATCTTTCAGGAATTTTAAGAAGGTTAAAACACTAAGGCTTGTTAAATGGCTTAACTCTGTAGGCCCCATTTATATTCTGGTTATTATTTTACAACTGCAAAATAGATTCTGCTTCAGTATTATATTAAGAAGAGCACCACCCCCCAAAAGTGGTGGACTTCTAATTCTGTAGTTTCCATGGAATTTCTTTTCATTAGCCAAATCGAATTGAGTTTTACTGATGTGCAGTCAAATGAGGCATGATTTAGCTTGATGGCCCATGAAAGATGCTCAGTGAGAGTTGACATTTAGTTCCCTTAAGCTCATGCTCCTGGTTATACCAAGGATAACTATTGCAGTTACACAGGAGATAAGATAGTTCCTGGTTTTACAGGCAGCTGTGTGCTTTATTTTGCTTCCCTCTCCCACTTAACCAGCCTCCTTGTTGCCAATTATTCTTCCTCATCTATTAAATGAAATCTTCCCACTCTTGACAGATTAATGTAAAATATCACTTTCGTAATGCGTCTCTCTAGAGAAACTTCCTCCCAATCAATATTGCCTGTAGGCTGCTAAACTTCCATACTGGCTAACCCATGTTACATTCCAGCCGCCTTTTCCATTACTTTTCAAACATAAACTGCCAAGTCTAATCTTTTTCCCACTAAAGTCAAATCCCTTTTTCTCCTCCAAGTCGTTGCATGCTTCTTCTCCCATTACATGCTTACAGCTTTCCTACAGTTTTGTTTTGTGTTTCTCTCTCTTAGTGCCCCAACCTCTGCTTTCTATTAGTATACAGATTATATACAAGTGATCATGGCTCACACACAGAATGAATCCTTTTCTTACAAACTTCAGAGCAATGATCATCCTTTGTTTGGAGTTCTAGCAATGCTTGAGATAAGATTGTCCCCAATTTATTCTTCCTTGGATATTGTATAAATTAATTTTGTGAATTCAATTAAGAATTTGGATTTCTATCCAGTCAGTGCTCCAGCCTTGGAAATGCCTGGCTACTCTCTACTTTGACATAGTATATGCGTGTAGTGATGGTTGCACTAAATCAATGGAGATGATAGGAATTTTGCTTGTTCTTTGAGCACTTAGTTAACAAATGAGAAAGGATATTGAGTGACTATTGTTTGGATGAGCAGACTATATAGAACAGTTTGTCCCTTAGGAAAAATTCCCCTTGCTTACAAATTCATAAATTTATTATGAAGTTGTTCCACCTATGGGAATTTTTTCCATTTTTGTATAATGTAAGGTTTTTGTTGCAATTTTTTATTATAGTAAAATGTAAATAACATAAAATTTTCCATCTTACTCATTTTTTAATAGACAAGCATTTTTTTTTTTTCTCAGAGAGCGTTTTATATTTATTAGTTGTTTGCACTGGTTATTTCCCCACCAGGGCCAGGACTTAAGCCCAGGGCTATGTCATCTGCACTCCTTCAGAGGTGATTGACCTAACCACTACTCAACCAGGGTGTACCCATCTTAACCTTTTTAAGTGTACTGTTCAGTGTCATTAATTGCATTTACATTGTTAAGGAAACATCAGTATTCTCCATCTCCAGAACTTCTGTTATCTCCACCTGAAGCTCTGACTCTATGAAATACTTCCTCCAAAATCCCCCCACCCCAACTCCTGACAACCACCATTCTGTTTTCTTTTTTTTAAAGGAAAGGTACAGGCAGAAATGAAGGTGAACAGAGGCAGACAAAAAGAGAGAGAAGAAAGAAGCATTTTTATTTATTTTATTTAGTTGTTCATCTTGTTCTCACCAGACCCCGGATGTGAACTTGGGACCTTGGGATGTATGTGGACTACACCCAACCACTACTTCACCAGGACGCATCATTATACTATTTTCTGTCTGTATAGATTTAACTAGTCTAGGTGGTTCGTAGAAGTGGATTTATATAATATATGTCCTTTTGTGGCTAGGTTTCACTTAGCCTAATGTCTTCAAGGTTCATCCATGTTTTAGCATGTGTCAGAATTTTCTTTCTAAACTGAGTAATGTTCTGTTGTATGTATATATCACATTTTGTCTGTCATCCATCATTGGACATTGGGTTGCTTCCATCTTTTAGCCCTTGTGAATAATGCTGCTATGAACATGACTGTACAAACATACTTCCAAGAATTTTGAAAAGAAACTCTATTAACTATATTCAGAAAACTTATGTTCTTACCTTACACTATATGGCATAAATTGAGTTCCTCCTACACAGTATAATGCTTCACTTTCAAATTATGCTGAGTAATGGTACTTTCATTTTTGAAATGTCCCAGTTCCTTTTGGTGGAGTAGTGATCTTTTTAGCAACTTCTTTTTAGAGTAAAAATAAATTAGGGAAAAAAATTTGGAGCACTAAATATGAAAATCAACTTAATTTTAGTAGAATATATTTGTTCTTAACATAGCTAATTGTTTTAGATTATTGCCCATCTTGGACTATAGGTTTATTTCATTAAGTCAACAAACTATTTTTGAAATATTTTAGTGACAGAAAGGGAGCATTTTTTATTTTTTTTACTGATTTTGTGACATCATTGGCTTTTATGAAATATTCCCTTCAAATGTATGCAAGTGTTTTAAACTAAGGAAACATCTACATTTGAAAAAAAAGCAATAAAATATGTTATAGCATTTGGTTGAGGGTGAATTCATATTCTCCCATGCTGTAGCAATTCAGGATAAAAAATATTGTGCACCTAGTTGGAAATCAAATTAGGAAAATCAAATAGTGTGTAAATCTAGAAAACATGTGAAAGCCCTATTCAAATTCACTTTCATATTTCTCTATTGATTTGTATCTAGTGAATTTCTACTTATGTGATTCTAAAAGGTGTGTGAACTCCATGAAGAGGGTTTTTGTCTTTTGTTTATTGCACACAATAGATGCTCATTAGATATTAGTTGTACATGAATTAATACTTATAACTATCATTTGAAAACTTTTCTGTGGACCTCCTTCATGCCTTCAAGTGATATTAATAAACAAAATTTTAAGACTATCCTGTATTAGACCTCACAAGGACATAAATAATTCCAATGAATTTGAGGGTTTTTTCTACTTTTTATTTTCACCATAATTAAAAAAAAAAAAAAAACTAATTCAAGGCTATGCATGCTAACATAGACGAAACTAAGGTGACCTTTTACTTTGCCTTTTAAAAATTTCTGTTTCTGATAGTAACTCAGCAGTGAAGCTTAAGATTTCTGAAAAATTTAGGTGTGATATTAAAAACAAGCCCTATACTTTTGATATTTGTGAAGAGGTCTAATGGCTGCTTCAAATTCATACCCTATGTAGTTGTGAACACTAAAATCTCATGCACTGATGGCACCAGAAACATTGGGCCAATTGTCTTTTGTTCCTCCCAGCTACCTTTACTTGTAGTTCTTCTGTAGAAACATCACTGTCCTGTGGAACAGCTCTGGAGGAAGAGGCGTAGCCAAGATCATCCACCTGAACATATACTTTTCTTGGCTAATACCATTCTGTTAGATTCCACTGATGACCCCCGACCCACAGATCACCTCTGTGCTGTAGCGTACCATGGGTTCAGAGAGCCATGCACTGAGGCTGCTAACTAGGAGCTCAAATCCTCTAGCTGGGAGGTGTTTATGGCATGGCCTATGCTACAATAAAATTCACCAAACTAAGTAGATAGTCTCCCTTTTCTATTATTATCCATGTTATTGCTGCTCATTAAAATACCCATAGTATTCTAAAAGTCATGTCTAGTCTCATGGGTGCTGTGCCTCTTCTCTTTCAATGTTGGCCCTAACCTTGCTTTCCTTTTAAGTTTCTGGGGAGGAGGTACCAAATCAGCAGCAATCAACTTACAGTGACATCTTCTTAGTGGTAAATGGATTGACTGGGCTTTATTTTAGTTAATTTTATTACAGGAACATTGAATCATAATATTGTATAGATTTAAGGTATGCAGCGTTATAAATCAACGTATTTAATATATTAACTTTGAATAGTTGCTAGCCAGACTGGACCACAGCATGACCAGTTGGGGTCCTTTGGAAATGGTCTTCAGCTTCTACCTTTTCCCCCAAATGTCAAGCTTCTTGCTTAGCTTCTGATTGAGAAGTGTTCTCTCAAGACCTCTTGATGGGAGTCTTTAAACTCTCACCCTGCCTGGCTATGTCTGTAGGTAAGGTTAAGGGCCAACAGGTGTTACTGACATTTGGAAACACTTGCCTCCTGTAGATCAGTTATGTTTTTCTGACATCATAGTGATAGCAGACCCTACACGAAATGGGTATCAGAGTTAATACCATGAGGAAACAAAATACAGAGGATCATTTTACCAAAGGTAATGAAATATAGCATAATGTCTATATTTTACCATTTATTTGAGAAAATTCAGAAAATTGAATTTTTTTAAAAAAGCAGGACATTTTTGGGAATGTGTGCTCTCTAGAAACTGAGTTTTTATAAAAGTACTGTCTTATGAATTACATACAATGTTACAAAAATAAAAAAAGGTAATAATATGTTCATATACTATGTATTATATCTAATATACTGGGCAGCACTCACTCCCCTAGTTTTGTAGGCTACCAGCATATTTAGAGTTTCTTTTAAGAAGATTGTGTCTGAGTGTATGCATATATATATATACACACATATACATATATACACATAGAGAGAGATATGTAGAGAGATAAAATAGATCACTGTATCTTCTGTAATGACAAATAAAATAACGTAATCTATAATAAGGCATCAAAAACATGGAATGAATTAAGGGTATGGTTTTAATTCATGATTTCCTCCCTATTTGTGGCTCTTGATAGAGTAACATAAAGCAGTTTGGAGAGAACCAGGGATTATCTTCATTCTCTTTATGTTGAACTTTTATTTCTACATTTGCAGCCTTTCTCTCATTGCTGGCTTCTCAGAAGTCAGGTAGAAATAAGCTCCGAGGGAAGGCTTTCCTGAATTTATCACTTTGTAGGATTTATGTGGTCACAGATTTGATATTTAAGTAGGACTAGTTGGGTCTTTGTTTTCATATCTGTAGGATTATTTCAAATTAATTTACCTTTTTTTGTCCTACAGTGTTCTGATATATACAAGTATGGAGGTTGAGTTCAATAATTGTTCCAGGGAGAATTTTCTTTTCACCAGATTATAATGTGTTTGAAATCCTCCTAAAAGTGACAGGAGGGACATTCCTTGTTGTTCTGCTTCTCTGTCTTCATTTCCATAGACACAATCCTGGGGGTATTGGGGATTGTCCACTCATCTCAGCTTCTGGCCTTTGCAATAGGAGGGTTCTATAGGTAAAGATATATTGTCCTTAAGATTGAGTCCTCTCTAGGTTAACTTTCTCATTTGATAACACTCACCCTCTCTAGTTCTTTTTGAGTCAAATGTTCATGATTATATTCAGATAAATTTATGTTTTCAGACTGTGTGCCCTTTGTTTTAAGCATTTTATTTTATTTTATTTTTTGATACCGCACATCTATCTAAGTCTGGACTCCTCAGATAGTATGATTGGTAAATGCCAGTGGCTCCCAATCTGACTTCTCTGTCTCCAAGATAGAGCTCATCCAGTATCTGGTAAGACATAGCTTCCTTGGAACTAAAATTTGGAGGGATACCTGAGATTTGGATTTCTTTTCCACCGCAGATGCTCACTTATTCCAGAAAGAAAGACTGGGAATGGGAGTAGAGATATGAAGCTGAACCAGGGGACATGGGATACCGGGATTTTAGGTTTGGGTGATGGCCATCTCTGTATGTCATACAGATGGAATGATGAAGTAGAGATGCTGCAGGAAAAAAAGACGACGACTGAAGGCAGGCAGTCATTGAAGGTTCGAAACAGAGAACCAGAGGATTCTGACAAGAGGTGAGATGCCTTTTCCAGCAGGAGAGGAGAAACCCTGGAGCACAGATGAAGACAGGTCTACAGAGAGGCCGTGGCAAAATAAGAGTATAACCATCTGTGAACTTATTTTCTCAGAGAAGTACAAAATGAGGCTAATCAGCTAAATAAGTTAAAAATAAGCAAAAACAAAGTAAAAGAAAATAAGGAGTTTGAGGATAGAGGGGAAGGTAGGAAAATAGTCTTGGCTTATTTGAAAATGAACACTGCTTGATAGCTGCTATTTGGTATCTTAATGGCCTTGTAAGAGCCATTTCTATTATTATAATTCTCATACATTTTTATTGTGAATCTTCTATTGTAAGATCCATGGACATTTTCATGATTCTTAATAAAGACTGTTCAATCAAAGCTTCTGGGAATCTCAGGCTACCAGTTTCTGCATGGGGAAAATAGCCAAGATAGAGCACCAGTTCCCCAGAGCTGGATGAGTTCTTGTGTCTTTCCTCCATTTTTTTCTTCCAGATCCAAGTGCTCATTTCTTCTTTCTCCACAGTTGCACGTCTCCATTTGCCCCTGGTTATTCCCTTCTCAGAATGCATACAAAATGAAGTGTGGTGTCCCGTGTTCCTCTTCAGTCTCATTATTCACAAAGATAAGCACATGCATCCACTTTCTTTATAAAGGTTTTGTTGCTGAACATTTTGGCACTCAGTAATCTTCAGTTATCTAAATCTAGCCCCAGAGTGACAACATTTGACAAACAAATACAGTTACACCTCCTCACCCTGTGGCTGACTTATCTGACATTCTTGTTAGGATGTAGGAAGCCAAGAATCCCAAAGAACAAGCAAAGTCTTTCAACCTTCTGAGTAGAATTGTAATCTAGGCACTCATTGCAAATGGAATCACTTCTCTATTTTACTTTATATGTCTAATTAGCTTGGTTTTCTTACTGTAACTGTTAGTTTTTGAATTGTATGAAAGTTATGTAGAAGGTTTTGGCAGAAGAGTCTTCTTCCTTTCTAACCACTTAGTTTGATCATCCATTGTAGCTGTTAGCAATTCCTAAAAGAATGAGAGATTCTCATTTCAATAAGATTTCAACAAGTTCACTGCTGGTAGGTCTAATTCTCAACCAATAATTAGTAGAAACAGTATTTATGAACTGGACCCCACATAGAACAAGTTTGAATGAAATGTGGAATTTCAGCAATGTCTAAATAAAGTTGAAATAATGTTTTAAGTGGGATAAGATGAAATAGGAAAGCATTATTGTCTGAAACAATAAGTTCTGAAGTTATTCATTTGAAATAATGAATTCACATTGCAATCAATCTCCTTTTGTCACAGACATCAAACATGTATTGATTGTGGTCAGCACTAATGTTCAAATTTCAGTGCTAGATGCCTCACATGTGAAGATCATCTATATTCTCTGAGAATGTTTGTTTGATCTAACTTTGAGGTCAAGACATATTTATTGAGTTCCAAGAATATGCCCACCCTGGGAAAACTGATGAATAAGAAAGAGTTTCTACCTTGACAAGCTTACAGTCTGGTGAATTTACAGTCTAGTAAAAGAAAAGACCAGCATAAAATGTACAGAGCAGTATAAAGTGGTTGGTGTCAGTTGTCAGTGGAGTGGCATTCAGGTTACATGCAATAGAACTGGTGGGCTAAGAGCAATGGGAGAATAATTGACTGTTGTCCATACAATAGTATCAGCCAAAAACCCAGGAACTCTATTTATGTGACTTTTCCAACCAACTCAAATACTTTCTCCTGATGAAGCTTTTCTGTCAACCTTCTCTCCTTTAAGTCCCTCCCCAGGAAGAATCAACTCTTTCTTTGTGACCCTTTCTTAATTTGGTCTTAACTCTACTGAAGTACCTGGGATGCATTAGAGTTGTTGACATGTCTGTGTCTACTAAGAGATTGTAATTTCCTTGACCAGGAGTTTTGTTTTTTTAATCTTGTTCATCTTTGAATCCCTACTGCCTAATATGGTACCTAGAATATTCTTAGTATGCCCTTCAAGAAACAAAAACTAAAACAGTGTTTCTTACCTGACACACTAAGTGAAGACAGAAATGAATGAATTCACAAGATATGAGTTGGACTTTAAAGGAACACTGTATTTTAAATCAATTAAACAAAAAGTCTTTGCTCAGATCATCAGAAATAAAATTAACCCATGAACAGGGGTTTTCATATCTCAATGTGTCTGAATGCTTAAAATTTATAAATATACAGATATTATGGACCACACTCAAATAGTAGTCTGACTCTGCACATGAGGCTTGGACAGCTGAATGTTTTTCCAAGCTCCATAGGTGATAAATCACCAAGGTGGATAGATAAGAACACCTCATTTAGTTTATTTCTTTGGAAATAAGGGGTTCCATACTGGTTTATAGATACCTGTTCCTGGCTGCTGTGAACCAATGAACATAAATTTTTGATGGATGTATATGTAAAATACTTTCCTGCCTCCTTGAATAAAAAGTGCCCAGTAGTTAATGTTTTGGTTCTTCGTATTCCCCATTTGTCCATCCCATCTTCTGCTAATATTTCTACTCTCTCATGCCATCCTACATATATATATATTATATATTATATATATAATATATATATGCTCTAGGCTAGAACCACAGATAGCCCAACTACTTAGCAATTACATTTTAAATGAAAGTCAATCTATGGGCTTGAGGAGCTTTGTAAAAATCTATTTCAGGTGCTCTAAGGTTCTTTTGTTCACATCTGGAAACTTTCCAAAACATACCCAAACCAAGAAGTCTGGCCTGGCAGGGTCAGGGGGGTTCTCAGAAAATTACTTATTTAGAAGAGGTTATGGTTGGTTTGTTTCCAGTGCTCTTACATTCAAGCAAACTGAGGTTTAGAGAGACTTAATAATTTTTTAAAGATGGATTGTTATTGTTGCCACTATGTCCATGAAAGGAATATCTGGCTACTTAGTAAGAATAAATTTAATGGTTGGTACTGCTTTTCCAAACTGCCTAAAGCTTTATTAAAACCTTATGTTAATCATATCTATATTATTTATGTTCATTTTTTTCCCTCCCTGACAATTCACAGGTACCCTTGAGGTTGAGCTCTGGTTTTGTTCATTTTTTATATGTAACTCAAAAATTTAAATGGAGAATACATTCGGTATTTCTTGCTTTGTCATACTATAAATCCATTTGCAGTCAACAATGCATGCGAATTAATGAGTATTTCAATTAAAGTATTCATCTTAAGAATTGATACTTGAACATTTATGGAATACATTTTTGTCTTTATTTAAGGAACCAGACTCTTGCACTAGGCATATACTTCCAGGTATTTAAAAAATATACACAAGGAAAAAAACCAGCATTTTATGAATGTCCTTAATATAAATTAAAAATCTAGCTTAAGATTTTTATTGAAAGATAACATCCTTTGAGAGTAAAATGCCAGTGGTATGTCTGGCGAGCTAATGATGTGACTACACCTCTCGGGACTTATGGGATCTTTACAATTAAATGTTCAGTGGTAGTTTTTGTTTGCTGTTTAAAGAAGTTATCTCCATTTTTACAAACTGTGTGTAGTATGTTTGTGTGTATGTATATATATTTTTAAGCATTTTATTTATTTTTATGTAATTATCCATTTTGGTTACTTCCCCCAGCCCCAGATCTTGGGGTACTGAGAAACCCAGGACCTTGGGATGCATGTGAACTATGCACTAGGCCACCAGGGCATGCCATCTGTATCTATTTTTATCCATTAGAAAACTTCTCACATATGACAGTCCATATATGATCATGTAGTTCAGAGTTCGTGTTTTTCATCTGGAAACGTTCTTCTTCTCTGGACCTACTTTAGTTTGTTCACACCAAAATGGTAACAGTTCTCCAGATTCTATTACAGTGTGGCTGTGCACACACCTCCGAGATTCTGTAACACCAGTTTTCATAAGTCCTGGGGCTGCTGTCTTCAGTGTCTAGCGCACGGTAAGCATTCTCATGTTTGTTGAGATCTTTGCTAAATGCCGGTGCAGAGGGAGGTGGTGGTGGCAGAATAAAAAGATAAAGGAAACACCATCTGCCCTTAAAAGAACTCAATCTGCTTTAGGAGATAGACATGCAAGGCAGGAAGAGTATGAATGTATGAGTCAAACAGGAGAGCTTCCAATTTCCTGTTTCCAAACAGGAGCTAATGCTGTGGTGTGTGCCTCTTCAAGCACCTCACATGTAACGTGGTCAAGTGTTAAGATCTTAACTGCAAGGATTGGAAAGTCTGTCAAGTGAGTGTTTCTCAAAGACCTTAAAATTAAGGAATTATTTGCACAAGGTAAAACATAACTACCTTTTTTTTCCTACAAAATGTTCTTAAAGGATTTATATTAAAAGTGTAGCAATTTATCCTTCTTAGCACTATTTTCTCCAGTCTAGGAAGTCATTACCTGACTGCCACTGCTCTTTATGAAACTGCCCTTAGTTGGCACCTTGGGAGTTTCTGCTTGCTTTGGAGCACTAGTTAGCAAAAGCCTAAAATTGGAGCAGAAATTATGGTGCAATGGATTTAGAATTGTGGGTTAGAGTCTGATCTCTACCACATGTAACCCTGTGTTTTAGGCCCTGCCATCTGATTTGTATGCTAAGTGGGAGTGATAATGCTTAATTTACCTCCCTAAAGCATTTGACGTTCTAGGATCTCGAAATTTTCAATTAACCGTTGAAGTGAAGAAGGAATGACTAGGTAGAGAGATGTATGTAGTAGATCATAGAATGTCTGTTATTATTGAAAGCCCTTATATAGAGAGCATGTTCTAACCTTACAACATCATAATATCACCATGCATTTGTTTTTTGCTTCACTGTTTTTAGGATGCTACACAGAAAGTAATAAATATGTCCCATTCCAGAGATGTTAAACTCCAGTATATTTCTTTTTCACTGTAATTCTCTCTCTCTCTCTCTCTCTCTCCCTCTCTCTCCCCCCCCGCCCCCCGCCCCCAATCATCATTCTACTATATCTGTTTCATTCATCTCAGGTGTACCTTAGAGTTTCAGGTTCCTCCATTTTTCTTTTGGGGGAACATACCTCTTTCTGGCTTCACTTGTCTTTTTTCTTAAACCCCATGAGTCATCAACAACCTTAAGTAATAATTTTGTTATTCTCTTGTTTCCAATGTTATCTTCATTTTAGGATATTTAAAGAACATCTTCTTCATCTTTCACCCCACACCCAGCACCAGGATTCTGGTACCCTTCACGACCACCTGTTCCCTCTTCCCCCCCACCCCCACCCCGCACTTAGCAGCCACACTCTTGTGTCCTGTGAATTTTGTTGAAGTTTCAGCAACTATTTTTGAATAAGGATTCTCATTTTGAAGTCAACCCATCCTTCCTAACTACCTATCTTGGTTCCAGGGTATAAGCCAAGGCCATAACCTATTGTTACCACAAAGAAAAAGGGGTTTGGAGTTAATAAATGAAATTTAGTCACCCTAGTTTAAATAAGATCTGGTTGAAAGGGGGCTCTACATGTCAGTTACATCTCCTTTACGAACCTTGGTTTACTATTTTTAGTTCATTTTTTAAGAAAAAATGGCCTTTTAGGAAATCTTCCAAGTAGTTTTTAGTCCTCAAACTTGGTATGCTTCTGCCTATCTGTCTTTCTTTGTCAAAAATGCAGCCACCTGAGCCCAGCTTTCTGCAGTAAATTTAGTTTTCAGTCTTGGGTGTGAGACTTGTCATTTCCACGTTAACAAGTCCTATCTCCAGTATCTGAATCAGAAGCAAAACAAAGTATGAGCATCACTGCTACAGAATATATTCTCTTACTTCAGATGGAGATTTCCACTCTGAACACAAGATGTTAAAGTGATACAGCAGAATTTGCTTTGCTGTTTTGTAGTTTCAGTGGTTCTTAATCGAAAACACACCTGAGAGTCAACCATAATGTTCTTAAAGGTCATCAGTAAAAGTGATTCATGCTTTGACTCCACCCACTGGTAATTCAGTGCAATACTTTTTAGATGACCAGTACATTTGTTTTAAAAGTATCACCGATGATTTGCCACTATGGAATGATGCATCTACAATGGAACAAATTATGCTTTGGATAGCAATATTCCAATTCAAGTAACATGCTGATAAATATAAAGGCAATATTAGAGTTATTCAAATAACTTATCAAAGTTTATAAAAATTTATAGATTTACCACCAATCTGTTTTTTTAAAAAAATACTGTCACTTCCGAAAATAAAATGTTATGCTTTCCCCTTCAGTGAAGTCACATTCGAATTCAGAATCATCAGTGCTAGTTTACATTCAATTCAAGACAGCAAGCCCTAAAATAGCCTTAATGACGCATGCAAAGCATTTTCCTAGGAACAGACTCTGGACTTATTAGTGTCTGAAGCCATCAGTCAATACTCATCTGGTGCACTGGTGTGTTAGGAAGTGATGCCAAAAATGTGTGCCTTCTCCTATCAGTTACACAGTCACAGAAAATTAACGTAATGGGCTTTAAATAGCCAGAGTGGGGAAGGAGATTGACTTTTCAGTTGCTCTTGCTTCTTTAAAAATACTAATCTTTTTCTGGCTGTAGAATAGCAATTGAAAACGACCATCTAAAGTTAAAAATAATTTCCCGGGTTTTCAGTTCGCGTTTTCCATGTATTCGAACCAGGGCCAGGGTGTAATTGGAGAAAGTACTTGATAAGAGCTGGGAGCCCCAGATGTAGCTCCCTGCGTCGCTCTCTATGACCTTGAGTGAGACCCAGAATTGCTGGGCTCTATCCTTTCATTTTTTAAATGAGACAGTTGGATTCACTTGCTAAGGGCTCTTTTAGCTCTAATCGTCCAGATGATGAAATATTATGTTTCAAGATAATTTCACCAAAATGTCTCACATTGAAAAGGGGACATTTAAAAAATAAATAAGATTTTTGGGACAGGAAGGAGGTCTCAAGGCACAGTAGGGGAATACTGCTCACCTGAGCGTGCTGAGACCCACCCACAGGCCTGTAACAGGGTAGAACAAACCTGTGACTGCACGTCCAAGGAAACGGGGGTCGAGAGGCAGGTGACTTTTCAGGGCTATGGACTCAGGTCCTGTTGTGTGTCTCTGGCAGCCAGCCCAATGCTTAGTCAGGCTTGGAAAGAATTAAGATCCCATTAGTTGGTTAACAGGAATTATTAGACTGTATGAAGGGGAGGATCCACCTCACTGACTATTTTTCTCATTCGTGCACACCTAGTAACAGCTAACAATGCAGGGAGAGAGAGCCCAGGTGAATCAGCTGCTAGCTGTGAAACACAGAGACTCATCCAACTTGGTTTGTGAAAGATCAAAGTCACATGTTGACTTTGGTGACTGGTGGTGTTACTGAATGTTGAGGCACATGCTCAGCAGTGAGCACCTCCCACGAATGACTGTTATTATTTTATTGATCTTTGCATCAAGAACTACCTTACTGATACTTCCCCTGGACCCATCACTGCCACCAAAATAAGAAAATTTTATTTGTCCACCAATTACTAGACTGACAGAACTTGAGAGTGTTTAGGGAAGATCCTCTGACACATCATTCTAATAGTTACCATTTTGGGGGTATATTCCTGTGCCCAGGCACTATGCTGAGAGCTATGTGTGTGCCAGCAAGGCTCATTTCAGATTCACAAAGTCATCTTATAGACATGGAGATTACTTAAAAAGGCTTACATGCTCTGGGTCACGTAGCCAGTCCATGGCCAAGGTTCGTTTACACAGTCTTTCTCAGTAATACAAGGGCTGTCTCCTGTTCTGCTTTCCCACCGGTCCACTGGGGAGAGCAGAGCCTTGATTTCTGTTTCACCACAGCTCAGAATTCTTAGGAATTTTGTGATTTCAATTTTCCTTTAAGGACCATCTCCAATGGTGGTGTTCTTTAGAATTCGTTAATGCTGCTTTAAAATCCATGCAGTGAAAAATATGTGGCATGGCCAGCATAGTCACTTGACCTTGACTGTGAAGTGTGTAAGTTGTGTATTTCTTTATGCTGTTACAATAAGAGAGAAGATGCTGGTTGGGAGCCCATATATCCAGGAATCCATGTTTTTATCTATGTAGGTCCCAGTTGGGAAGCTTCTCTTTCTAACAGGAGGAGCAAAGTATGGATACAAATGGCTGTTTTTAAGACTGAGACACACTACGCATTTGGGAAGAACAGAGTAGGAGAGAGAAAGTAAAGGTCCACACAGCTAGGTTATTATGCTTCTGCTCTAGCAAAACATGTTGGACATGTTTTTTATTCTGTAATTGGGGTTCCCTTTTATTAATTCTTCTATAGTCCATAGCAAGGTTCAAAGTTCCAGAACTCTCAGTAGCTATTCTAGAGCTCCTAATGGCCCATCTATCAAGATGACCCATCTGTAGGGAGCAGGAGGAATAGGGAAAGGTTGGTAAAGGAAACAAACTTCCAGCTGCAAGTTGAATAAGTTGAAGATCTAATGTACCTGGTGACTGTAGTTGATTGTACTGTCTTGTATAATTGAAATTTTCTAAGAAAGTAGAATTTAAATGATCTTTAAAAAAGGTAAATATGGGAGATGATAGAGTAGTGTTAACAGAGGAGGAATCTTTTGACACATGTATATATACTTTTCAGATATGACATGTTCATATAAAATCATCATGTCATACACATTAAATATCTTCATTTTGTTAATTATACCTTAATAAAGCTGTGGGAAATAAGTTGCTTAGAAAAAAACTCTCTTCAAGGATTTTCCCTCCCTGGGTACAGCACAAATAACCTATCAGCCTAAACAATTATGAGAAAACTATCATGTCGACAGAATTTAAATGAGTAGGGTACACAAAACGAAAAAATTAAATTGCAAATCATTTTTGTTTTTCCTTCTCCCAAATTCTCTTATTGCAAAAATGAAGAGAAAAAATCCTATAAATCCATGACTTTGGCGAGCTTAAAATTTTTTAATATTTATCATTTTCTTCAAGTAGATTTGCTTTTGTGGGACACACACACACGTGCACACACACACTCCAGAAATATTTTTTGTGACTTTTCCTAAGAGCAGACACAAAGAATCAAAGAGTCACTAATTCCACTCTTGACAGACTTGAGAAATTTCTGCAAGCATACTTGGGGTTCTTAATAAAAATTTCAAGAATACAGCTTATGGAAACCATAAAAAATGAGAACTACTTCTGGGACCCATAATGGGATCTGACTTTTCAAATGGTGTTGACAAATTGTTAGGACTTGTCCTCCGAGACAGTTTGTGAAATACAGACTACTTTGAGTCAAGCAGTGTTTTAATTAAAAAAAAAATGTATCTCCCAGTTGATTATTATGCGTTATGCTGGGCTTTGAATGACTCTTGGTTGTTTCAAAAAAACTAACTTACTCTCAAAGGAAAATGAATGATCAGTATTAAAAGTACTCAAATTCCTATATTTTTGGCTCTTGACACTTACAAAAATGAATCTTAAATAGTTTTCCAACACAGGAAGCAATTATGCAATAAGTATACATCTTTTCTAGGGATAACTTGTTGAAGGAACCAGCACTCAATTGGATATTTGTATACACTTGTTTTAAAAAAATGAAATGAGGCGTGCCCTGGTGGAGTAGCAGTTAGGTCAATCACTTGTGAAGGAACAAGCCACAAACCCCTGGGTTCAAGTCTGGGGGCAGACAACCAATATGAGAAACTAAAATATAATAAAGATGTTTCTTCCTTGTCTTTCTTACTTTCTGCCTGCCTCCTTGCCTTCACCTTTCCTTTAAAAAATAAATAAAATAATTTGAGGATCACAGCTCATTTAATTTTTTTTTAATTTTATGAATGTGGCTTTTTTTTCTCTCCTTTTTTTCATCACCAACCTGGTTACTAAAGGACTGATTCTGTTTGACTCCCAAGAATAAGGCAAGTGCCTCTGTTTAAGTACTGTCTTAGCAGTATCACATACAAGGCCTATATTTTGTAAAATTTCTCAGATGCAATAATGTTGTTCTTAATTCAGTCTTTTCTGCTACAGTTTCAACCTCATGAGCAAAAATTGTGTCTTGTTGAGCTTTATGTCTCCATCACCAGACAAGTATCTTGCACTTTAGAGGAACTCAATAAATATTTGGTGAATTAAAGAGGAAATGATTTGATTACTGAGCTAATTCTACCAAGTGGTGACTTTTACTGACAGAAAATAGAATTCACAACTTTTACATTTCTAGCTTATCATCTTAATTCTTCGAGCCTAGGATCTATAATCAGGGCTAAGAACAAGTGGGTAACTTTATCCTCTGTTGGTGAACATGATAATCGCACATTTTTCTAGAGGAAAACTTGTTTATATATATATATATATCAGTTTATATATATATATATATATATACATATATATATATATATCAGAACTTTGGAGACAAACACTATTTTACCTAAGAATTTACCTTAAATGCTTGTCTTAGAATTTCTCATCCAATGTAAGGATACAATGTATTTTTAAATAAGGATAAAATATTTTAGATGTGTACAATAAACTGAGTGTTTGAGTCCCTCTAAAATTCATATGTTGAAATCCTAACTTTGCCCTCCGTGTGAAGGTTATTCGGAGGGAGAACCTCTGGGAGGTGATTAGGCCATAAGGGTAGAGCCCTCATGACTGAAATTCATGACCCTTTAAAAGGGATGCCAAAGAACTGTCTTGCTCTCTTTCTGTAACAAGAAGATAACCATCTGCCAGGGGATCAGGTCCCTCTGCAGAGCCAAGCCATGCTCACACCTTGATCTTGGCCTTCTAGCTTCCAGTGCCATGAGAAATAAGTGTATGTTGTTTATAAGCCATTCATTTTATGACACCGTTACAGTGCCCAAACTAACTCGTCATGTGTTTTTTAAATACAAAAATATAATAATAGTAAGTCTTAGAGAGTAGACACCTCTTTACAGCCCTCAGATCCTCTCCTTCTCACACGATAGTCCTCCCATTTCTTTGACATTTCCTCCATAAGAGTTCTGTCTGCATCAGGCTGGCTGCCACAGGCATGCCCAAGTAAATCAAGAGTTGGTCTTATCTCCCCATGCAATAGTCAGCTGCTTTTCTGATACTCACAGAAGGCCATGGGAAAGTTGGAAATACCCCTGACTTGACTAAGGATGTCTTGAGCAGATATTTGAGATGCCTTAAGCAAAGATCTCTAATAATTATGAGTGTTAAAGTAATTAAGCAAGGGAATCATTAGACTGAGCTATCTACAATACCTGGATCTCCTCCATAAGCAAACTAAAACAGCCAAAGTCCATTCCTATCATAGCACTTGTATCCCAGAAGACCAAATTTAAGAACAACCTCTCACAAACAGCCAACTGGACTCTCCCAAATAAGTTAATCATTTAAGATGTTACCAGTCCAGTAATTTCCTCTCTTTGCTTCCAAGTCTGCCCTATAAAGATCTCTCCTCAGCCTGCTGTTGGCTACTCATGACTTCAGGTTGTGTGTTATCCAATTTGAATCCCATCTTTGCTCAAATAAACTCTTGAAAATGTTAATATGCCTCAGTTTATCTTATAATACAAGTTATTATCAAAGTTGAATTGTAGATGTTCAAATGAGAACTTTGCACCTAAAAAATACATCCCAGTTATTCGTCGTCATCTGCAATTATTAGAAAATTCCTAATACATTTAGCTGGTATCTGTCTTCCTCAGTGTCTACCTGTGGACCCAGGTCTGCTCTTTTCAGCAGAATCCATCACAGAACTTTGCCTTGGTATTCTCACAGCACTGAAATAAGAGTAGCAACAAAGGTTTTAAAAGTTTCTAGAGAGCAAACAAATCAGTCTCATGTTAAGAATTTGCCACCCACAGCTCTCTGCTGTAATTTATTCCCTGCCAAAGCATTTGGTTTTGGTCCTGGAGATTCTCTGCTCTATTATTCCTGTTTCTGAAAAACAAAACACTCTGTGTGAAATAAACAATAACAAACACACACAAACTTGTATAACTTGATGATGAGAACTGTGTGGACTAAAACTGCAGCTGTTGGAGTGGAGAAGTAAATGGAGATTACAGAATTAAAACAAAATATAATGTTTCTCTCCCTGTTTGTCAGCCTATCCTTTGGAAAGGCTTTCCTTGTGTTTGTTTAGAAATGCTTCTTTGGAAATTTGTTGTAGTGTATAATTTTCCAAATAAGTACAGAATAGACATTTGACAACAGTTTAAATGCAAGTCAGTACTTTAAAAGAGATAGCACTTTTGGTTTCTCTTAATGTTTTCATTCCTGTCCAGATCATAAAATAAAATCACTGAACGGAACCAGGAGGGTGACATGGAAAACCATGTGGGCTGCAAAATTCTGGGTGTTTATGTGCTACAGTTCAAGGACTAAGGTGCTTCAAAGAATGATGACTGGTCCCTGTTAAGATAACCCTACACCTCCACACTTCTTTCTAAGATGTTTGTACTTTAAGAAAAATGTGTATTATGACTTAGAGAAAAAGTTAAGAAATCGGACAACTGAGTGGGTGAATCATAATAGACAAGCATCAAGAAATAATGGAAATGGAAAGTTGTTACTCAGTGTTGGAATCTGCAGTTACACAGAAGTTGCAGACGTCCAGTGGCAGAAGAGGGGGAACAGGTATGTTTGAGGCCAGTCACCCAGCTGCTTTTAGCTAAAGTCTTTGGGTCTGGTGCAGGTATTAGTTCTCTGAGCAGGCGTTAAGAAAGGAAATCTTTCACCCTGTATTATCCTGGCAATGCTATACAATACTGGATTAAAAAAAAGAAAAAAAAAAAAAATGTTGGTTGGTGTGCCCTGGTGGCCTAGCACTTAAGTCGGTGGCTCCAGATGGCGGAGTCCATGTAAAGCCCAAGGAGTCAGATTCACAGCTCAGGACCAGGGTGAACACCCAACACAAGCAACTAAATGGATGGATGAACCTTCTTCCTCCTCTCCCTGCCTGCCTGCTTGTCTTCATTCCTGTCTCCTTCCTTCCTGTAAACTAATTAACTCTTTAAAAAGATGCTAGGCACGTCCTGGTGGAGTGGCACTTAGATCGATTGCCTCTGAAGGCAGGCAGGCCACAGACCCCTGGGTTCAAGTCCTGAGTCTAGGGGGAAACAACCAATGTGAACAACTAAATAGAAACACTTTATTTTTCAATTTTTATTTCCTCTCTTGCCCCACCTGCCTGCCCAAGAGCCTTCATTCCTGCCTGCACCTTTCCTTTTAAAAAAAAAAGCTAAACAGTTATTTATTTATTTTTTTTTTTAAAGCATTAATTTTTATTTAACATGTTCTTAATTTTCTCTGGAAAGTATGCAGGAGTTTTAGATAAAGAAATCATCTGGCTTTATTAATGACTTTCCTATCAAAATCATGCACATTAAAGTGGTGTTTTTCACTGGAAATATCCACCACCATATTGATTGGTCGAAGCAACTGTATTAATTGACGGGTTACCGTAACTTTATACCATAGCTTGCATGGGTCAAACAACAGAGAGCGATTTTTCTCACACTTCTGGAGGCTAGACAGCTGAGATCCTGGTCTGGCAGGGTTTTTTTTTTTTTTGGTGAGATCTCCATTGGCTTGCAGACAGCTGCCCTCTCAATGTGTCCTCACATGGCCCCATCCAAAAAGAGACGTTGCTAATGTCTCTTCCTTCTCTTATGAGGACACCAATCCCATCAGATGAGGGCCCCAGCCTTTTGACCTAATTTAATCTTAATTACTTATGTAAACTCCCACTTTTCCAAGTTGCTTCAACGTCTACATTCTGGGAAGGACACAAACTGTCATTCCATTAACAGCAACTAAAGAAAAGACAAAGTTGACCTCCTGTGGCATAGCAGTTAAGTCAACCACCTTTGGCCAACTCAGTCCACATACCTCCCAAGGACCCTGGTTCATGACCCAGGGCCAGCAGGAACAACTAAATAAAATAAATAAAATGCTTCTTCCTCCTCTCTCTTTCTTCCTGCCTGCCTCTGCTTGCCTTCATTCCTGGCAGCCCCTTGCCTTAAAAAAAAAAGAAAAAAAAAAAGAAAAAAAGAAAAAAAGGGTTTTGGTTTTACAACAAATATAAAGTAAAAATTAATGACTTCTGAATTATACCAATATCTTCTAAATAACTTGAAAAATACTGTTATTGTGCTTGGTAAAGACTAATCAATATTAAAATTAAATATAGACATTTTTTCTTACAATACCAGCTTAACTAAAAATTGCCTCACATTTGCTCAAAGGCAGGGATGTAGACATTTTACAACCTGGAATCAATAAACTGGGGCACTTTCACTAGTTCTGGTTTTTTTCCCAGTGGGCTGGAAGAGGTGTTAGACCTTTCACTCTAGGGAGAGAGTATCACTAGAGAAAATGAACCAGTGTGCTCTCATTGAAGGAAAATGCTTTATTATTACTGGCTGTGGATTTCACTAAACTGAGGGTATCTCTTCTTCATGTAGGATTTATCATTGGGTAAATTTCTCCAGGGGTAATAGCTTTTCCTGGTGGCCGGTAATTAATTCTTTACATACCTTAGTTGAAGAACTCGGATCCAAATCAATCAAGTCTCTCTGAGCAGCACAAAGGGTGCCCTGTATTTCACCATCAATAAATATATAAATCCATATTGTCATTAGGATTCTAATCCCACTTCACCTTGCATAGTGATTCTGCAGCTTTGGGCATTATCTTGATTTCAGCATTCATAAATGTTGCCATTATTTTTGTTTTTCGTTAAGCTCTTTGATCACTGTAATATTTTAAGCATTACTATTATCTGCTCTACAAAATACCTTTGCAAAGGCTATCTACTTTTTAATCATCTATTGAAGAAGGAAAAACAGATATACCATCTGTTTTTGTTCCATAAACAACGTTAGCTTAATGTCTATTGGGATTGTTAATCATTTCGGCGACAATTAGAGTGATAAGTTTGCAAATCTTGTTTCAAGCATCTACTTTTTGTTTAATTCTTAATTTATGTAACTATTCTATATTTAATAAATGTATGTATGTACACTTGTACATATGTACATGCGTGTTAATCAATTAAACGAAATTCTGATCAGACCAACCTTGCTTCCACAGTGATTTAGCCATTTGGTTTTTGCAGATAGGCATCTGATAATTTATTCTTCTAATAGAAAGAGAACAATCCCTTAACTGAGTCTTTAGACATTATTAATGTATAACGAACACTATGGTAAATGTTTGGAGGCCAGGGTGAAAAATAAATAGCTATATAAAGCACTCACCCAAAAAACATGAAGACCTTATTGAGAGATCAATTCAGGGCAGTGTAGGATAAAGTGCGCCCAAGTATAGGAAAACTATCTTTGTATAGATACTAAGATATACATGTCTGCAAAATTGCTGTAGAAAAGTCAAAGTAAGATAGAAAAGGGTAGTTTAAAAATTTATGCTTTTAGTTCCATTCCCTGTGTAATAATACTCTCCATATTGTAGCATGACATGGCTAGCTTACAGTAAATCCATGACCTTGACTCTCAGTTGGGTCTTTAATACTGCCAGGCAATCCTATCATACTTCCCAAGTTCATTTTATCTTCCACATGCTAAAATGACTCTATTGCAACCTTTCCTTTTTTCTCAAATCTCAAATACTTTCTACCCTGCCTTTACTCCTTCCTTTGTATTCCAGTGAGAAATGGAAGCAATTAGAAAGTGTTAACATTTTTATCACTACAGTTTAATATTGTTTTGCTATTAAAGAATTCCCAGAGTACCCTTGGTAGTTTATTATCAATTAAGTAAGTAAAGATATTTTTTTAAAGTTCAGAGATTGGCAAGACTCAAGGTAAAAGTGTTCTCACATACTGTGTCATCTTTTATCTTTATATAAAGAATAAATCTGAAACATTTCATTCTGTATTGAATGGATTTTGATTATCATTGAAAGTAGCAAAATGATACTGAAAAGTTATCATTAGAGAAGGATATCAGGAAATCAAAGCATTTAGTAAATTAAGCAACTTGCTAGGTTCTTATTCCCGAAAGTACATCATCATTTCTTCATTTCCTGTTTCCTACGTAAGACTCAGTGGTTATACCCAGTTGAGTCATTTTAAACTATAGAAGAATATCACAAGTGGATCAAAGAGTGGATTCAGTTTTAAGCTTTCTTTTTTGTACTTTTATAAGAAATATCTAAATCATGTTTTTCTTTAAATTTTTTAAAATTTTGCAAATTGGGAGTAGTTAATATTTAAAACAAGCTTATAAGATAATCAAACAAAACTATGTTTTCCTTTTATATTATTATCTATTGGTGGTTTCAGGATGAAAATGGAAAAATATACTTTGCTGTTTAGTTAGGCAGACCATACATATCATTTTAAACGGGACAGTTTATTTTCCAACTGTCCCATCATTTTACTATGTCAATTTTGTCCCATTCTTAATAAACCTAAAAGCAGCTGCCCCTTTTGCCCCATGTTAAAGGTGGCCCTTGCTGGCACTGACTGTGGCTGCTAGTGTTCCTGCCGTGGAAGGAATGGGGGCCCATATGTGAAGAGAATTCCTGCCAACCCTGTTTTTTTTAAGGGAGCAGAACACTGCAGCGAGGTTGAGCCACAGGTAAGTGCTATGGGGACTGTCTCCAGCACTGTGGGATTACTTGGCATTTCTGGCACTGGGATGGCTACAGTGCCATATGTTTTAGGCAGGACATTTAGAGCAGTGGGGCTTATAGAAGCACCATATTTGTTTTTTGATGAAATTTCCTTCCACTGACCCTGACCATTTGTATGGAGTCCCAAAGGACCACACATTGTTACTATATATCGCCCACGGGCATGGCATAGACTTTCCTTGTCATTGGCCTGGCTGCCCTGCTCCTGCTCGGATTGATCTACCTCCTGCCCTCCCTTTCATTACTAGCGGATAACCCATCCCGCTTTTGTCTTAGGGAAATATGGTCAACCTATATTTAACATAATAAAATTCATCCTTGTATTAAGAAATGGAAAAATCAAGGTATGAAAAGTCACATAATAATTAATTATGATCTGAATTTTTTATTTTGTGCATATTTTTCTCTTTAATAAAATGTTTTCTATTACTAGCTTGCTTTTAGCAAAATAGGGGTAAACATTTTTTTGTATTATTAAGATGATTAGTTTCACAATTAACTCATTAAGTCATTATTTAGGAAGAAAACTAGAAATAGTGTCATGGATTTGTGATAATGTTTTATTCTATTTCATGAATAAAGAGCTTCTCTTTTGATTTTTTAGATTCCACATATGTGATAAAATATTTGTCTTTCTCTGACTTATCTCACTTAAGGTCCTCAAAGTCCATCCATGTTGTAAATGTAGAATTTCCTTCTTTTTTATAATAGCTGACTAATATCCCTTTGCATTTATGTACCACAACTTATTTATCCATTCGTCTGTCAATGGACACTTACATTGTTCCTTGTCTTGACTACTATACTGTTATGAACACAAGGGTACATATATCTTATCTATTTGATATTTGATACGGTGTTTTCATTTCCTTTAGATATGTCCCTAGAAGTGGAATTGCTGGATCCAAAGATAATGTTAAGTTAAATATTTCCTTTCAATAATTTTCTAATAACTTTAGGTCTAATGATTCTAGGAGGTTGTTGGAAAATAACTTATTTCTGCTGTGGATCTCAACAATATCTCTGACAGGAACCTATGGGTTTCCACAGGTCTGGTCTCTGTGATACTAATGGAACTTCTCTGAACATGAGAACATGAGAAGAAGCAAATCCTGTGACCACAGAGCTGTCCTGAGCATCCTCCTGCCACATTGACTCTATACCTGTCTGTTAATGACTGGACCCAGACTTCTGTCTATGAGCAGACTAGAGGATATGGCAGCTTGATGAAGCATGTTCTGGTCATGGTTAGAGGGCATAGGTAATAGCAGAAACATCTAGAAGGAGGGTAGTTTGGAAGGTTGAGTAGAGTGGCAAGAGCCTCCTTCTGAATTTTTACGTCAGACTGTTGTAGTCATTCAGCTGTACTTGTAACTAAGGGGAACCATTCATCCAAAGAAGACCACCCTAAGAACTCTTAACTCAGTATATTTACCAAAGCCAAAGGGTCCTGAGGAAGCGTGGAAGCACCAACATCCACTCTGGGAGAGAAACACAGAAAGGGAATCTTTCCAAAAGTAACAAAGCAAACTTTGCAAAGCAAAGTTAAAATGATCCCCAAATAACTTTAAGGCAAGTTAAAATACCTAAAGATACTTCATGAAACTTTTTATCATAAGGAACTTTGTCTGATGTGATCTCTCCATTCTTCCAATGTTTTGTCCTCTTGACTCATTTGGAAGCTTTGAAACCATCTATATTTTAACATCTAATGCTATTGGCATGAAATGTAACTTTGTGTTTTGTGAAAAAGAGAGGTGGAGGAAAAAAAAGTCTTATCAAATAAATATTTGACATAGTGATTGATCTGTTGGACCACAAATTTACTTACATGCAAAGACGGCAAATATTCTTGAGAAATGCTCTTGATAATGAATGATCATAGTTCTATCATGTAAAACTGCTCATTTAGTAGATCATATTTTTTAAAGGGGGGCTAAAATAAGCTACAAGACAGGCCAGGTCTAATTTTTTTAACCTTTTTCTGTACTAAACAATTTTTTAGCATTTTGTAAAATACAACTTTCAGGTATTAAGAATTTTACAGAAACATGAGTGCTGTAAAATTGTTACCAATGTACCTCTTTAAATGAAAAGTAGTTTAAACTGCAGAAAGAATGCAGGCCCTAGAGGGAGAAAGTTGACTTTGAATATCATCCCCATTGCTTGTGGCCTAGATCTTTCTAGAGTCTCAGTGTCCTTACCTGGGGAAAAAACAGTTGTTATTGGGATTAAATGCAACAATCTACGCATAACACACAGTCTACTGCTTGGCATATTGTAGATATCCCAGTGATAGCTTTTATTATTTTCTATAATCTGCTCCATGTAAAATATGGAGGAGGACACTGGAGACGAGAATAAGAATTTCTTTACAAACCCATCACGTACACCTTCCCTTCAAAAGAATTTATTGAAAACAAACTGGAGATACTTTGGTGGAAAGAGTTTTAAAGCATTTTTGCCCTCTTGTCTGGATAATGAGATAAGGGTCATCTGAAAATTGGTGTAAAAGAAAAAGTTTTTTTATCTGATGACTACAAAAGAAAATTCGATTCAGAGAAAGCACTGTAATTAAAGAGCCTTTAGACTGAATCTGGCAAAACCTTTCCATTTCCTTGTATCCTAGAGAGTATGGAAGAATCCATATTGACGGAAAACATCTTGATCTAGCATGCTTATCATATAACAGGTATTAAACTGTTTTGACTAGTTTGACCTGAGAAAGGTTACAGAGAAAGCAATTTGTGTCAGGTCTTAATAGATGAGATAATGTGAGGAAACATTTTTGTGTGGTATTCATTTGGTATATCGTAAGTACTTGTTTCCTGAGCTCACTGTATATACCAAATACTAGCCTACCCTTGTGACTTGCATTTTCTCTAATCTCATAACAATGCTGCCACATGGGTGTTAAGGAGTATGACTCAGTGAGTCATGCCAGCCCCCTACTAAATGGCAGCATCAGAATCAGCATTCAAATGTGAGTTCATTTAAAATCCCCTGTTGTTGAATCCGTATGAATGGAGTTGATATGGAAATTCTTTTTCCTGTTATAGATGCCCTTGTTGAGCTAGACAAAGCTGAACTGAGCTCAGGAAATAAAAAATAACACTGGCACTTGGCCCCTTAGGTTAGCACCCTGGAGTCTTTATCACCAGCTGATAAATTCTTATCTTGACTGTACCTTTCATTTTCCCTGTCTCTACTTTGCTTTCCATTCTGATCTGAGATAGAGTTCCTGAAGCAAAGATACTGAGGGACAGACTTCTGATGTTCTCTTTTCTGACCCTTGTGTTGTAGAAAGCTGATTCCTGTATAAATCTCTATCCACATCTAACGTAGCATCATCAGTTACAGGAGATGAGCCAAGGAAGGAAGCACATTCTGAACTGATGGCTTCATCTAAGAATGCAACATTATTATATGTGGCCCCTTTAATTTACTTTTAATTATTTCAGTGTTCTTATGTTCTGCTATTGTAGTATTTGAAAAATTGATCATTATATAAAAGACATACACTTTCTCCATGGGACTCTTTGTAGAGTTATGTATTTAAAATTCATGCAATATTACTGCCACAAAAATTTTTTAAATGCATCAGATGGACTAGGAAAAAACATCTAATTATGCATACTATGATCTGAATTAAGGGAAAAAGCAAACTATACCAACATAATACCAATTGTTTTCTCAGGAGAGTAGAACTGTATTATTTTCACTCTTTTGAATTTTGACATTTTTACCATAAGTACGCCTTATACATATTGTCAGAAAAAAAAATGTAACAGCTAGCTGTTGAGAGGTATAATTATGCCTCCAAAAAGATAGTATTAAAATATACTTTTATCACTGTTTTTCTGGGTGGTGGGATTCTGCACAGTTTGTTTTTTTAGGCTTGCCTATATTTTCCAAATTTTATACCAAAAGTATGGTTTTGGAATTAAAGTTCAAAGTATTTTAAAATTTAAAAATGTTTAAACTGCATGCTTTCCAGTAATGAAAAAAATGTATCACACTTAAACTACGTATCCTAAAAAGAATAAAAGATTCAGAGAAATGAAAGCTCAGGCTATCATAAAAACAAGCAAACTTTGGATCTATATTTTTGTGATCAGAAATACTCTTAAATAAAGGATGGGTGTACCCAAGGAAATTCTTTTTCTAGTGGTAAAACTGAATGTGATGAAGACAACATCTTATTGAAAAGGACACCATTGTTGCTGTTGGTTTCAGTTTAAATGGTATGACCCATTTGAAGAGAATTTCAAAAGGTCTTCATCACTCACAGCTTAATCATGCCACCTCTTGGAATCAATCAATCCCAAGAAAAGAATTCTAAATAGGAAGAAGCTTCTTATACAGATTTCTTTTCAAATAAGAATACTTACCAGAGTGACAAAAAAATTATGTCATTTGATATTATAAATGTCCAAAAAGCATGAATGAGTAATGTCATTTTTTTAAATGGTAGATTTTAAAAAGTCTATCACTTGAAAAATACTTTTATAAACTACTTTTAAAAATGGATAAAAGTTAAATAAATAAGTCATATAGCTATGGGGATTATATAGATATATGTATATATAACTATATAGAGTATATATGTATGTGTGTGTGTATATATCTCAAGAAAAATACAGCCACCAGCATGCTATCAAGATTGTGTTTCAGTGGTAGAACTATTGACAATTTTCATTTCTTTTTGATAAAGTCCTTATTTCCATATGAGGGACAGCACCCTTTACAGTATAGTAATTAAAAATCAAAGTAGATACCAACTGGATTTCCAATGTTTAAGTCCATTTTGTGTGTACTGGACATATATCCAGAGTGTGGACCTCCTTTCCCAGTCCCATCATGACAGGTAACGTCATGGCTCTTCAGCTCAGTCCTCAACCCAGACAAGTCAGGTGGAACAATTTAACTGTGGGAAATCTGAAAACAGAGGTGGAATCTCTCTATTCTACTTGCCCCGGTCTTCCCTGAGGAACTTTTAGATGAAACTGTTGAGGAGAAATCCACTTTCCTCTAATGTCAAAGAAATACAGTGCCAATTAGAATACTACCTCATTTCTGAGCTTAACTATTTTTCTCATTTTGAGGATAAACAGTTATTGCCTAGATAGAGGAGAAAGTTATCTGCAAATTTGTAAAGCATCAAATAACAGAATAACTAATTAATGTTATCTTTAGTGGTTTAATGAACTCAAGGAGGAAAAAAATAATAGAATAAAAGGTCATTGCTTTTCTGATTCCCTGAAACCATGAATAATCGTTGCTGTAGTCATAAGACATATTCCTTGTTTTTTGTTTTTTTTTTTTAATTTCAAACATTGTACTTTTTTTGGAATGATGTCATTAATTGTAGTTTCTGTCATCATGAGATATATTCACTTGTTCTTTTTATATCCCAGGAATTGTACTTTTTGGAATGATGTCATTAATGATTGATTAAAGTAGATATTGGGGGCAGGGTGTCAGTTATCACATCTTTTTCATTGAACCAAAGAACTGGGTATTTTATTCCTAGTGAGTGTTTTCCTGATTTCTTCTTGCTACAAGCTATTATGTCGTAAACACATATTTCGGTAGTTCATCTTCACCTTCATTACTTGTAATGTTTTCAATGAGAACAATGGCCTTTTTTTCTAGTTTGGAAATGGGTGGTATGTAGCTGAGAGCTTGAAGATTTCATGTGCTGTGAATGCTAATAAGCTGTTTTGTGTTAAAGGACCAAGGTAGGAAAAACAACAATTACAACAGTTATTTATGTTTGTATTTGGGGGAGAAAAGGAAGGGAACAATGTTGTTTCTTATTCTTTTTTTCCTCCTGTCTTTTTGCCTCTTTAGACAAAGCCTGTTGCATTTGCTGTCCGGACAAATGTCAGCTACAGCGCGGCCCATGAAGATGATGTTCCAGTGCCAGGCATGGCCATCTCATTTGAAGCAAAAGATTTTCTGCATGTTAAGGAAGTAAGGAACATAATTTGAATTTCTAGCTGCATGATATTTCACCCTGAAACATTTCTTGTTGCTATGAAATAACATTGTATGCAGCTGCGATTGTATAACAACAAAATCAGTGCTTCTCAACCCTTTATAATAGAAAGAAGTATAATCTTTTTAAAGAAGGAAGAAGTCACAGGCCTTTAGCAATAACTTCAAGATTCCCCTGAGCTCTGTGACTCAGATATTGGTAATTGAAGCAGATGATCCTTTTTTATGCCTAACCTGCATTCTGCTAATGCTTTACCTTGACATTGTGTAGTTTTCTCTCCTGTTTAGAATTTAACAATCTGGGGAGGGTTAAATAATAATGGATAGAATTCACAATCACTCCTCTCTGCTGGCAGTGTTTAAAACTTAGACCACTGGTGCCCTGTATTCTCCTTTCATAGGAAATTGCTTCTATGAAAAGGAGAATAGCAGAAATGGAGTCAACAAAACAAGAAACAGATAATCAGGAAAATTCCTTTACCTCCATGCCAAAAGTCTTTACCTTTCAGTTAATAATGACTCCATATGTAAATTGTAAAAATTCATCCTTAATAATAAATAATATTTTGAGTCAACATGTATCAAATGTCTACTATAAAGAACACTGTATTAAATGACAAAAAAATTCTCCCTATATACTATTCTCAGGGTGTGAGTCTGAGGTTTCCTTGGACCCACAGGAATTGATAATTGGAGTTCTTCCTTCTGGAATATGTCCTGGGAGCACAAGTAAATTTAACTATTAAGCCACACTAAAGGCTATAAGCAGAGGAGGTGATGCTGGCCAACTATAGAAGATCCTAGGGAACTGAGAGCCTTCTATTTCATTAACTTTAGAGAGAGATTCAAAATATTGGGTAGGAGTTTGATTGATGCAGTTTCCTCCTGATGGTTTCAACGAGATCACTTTCTATCATGAACAGAACAGAAATCCAGGATGGACATTTTTTGCACTGTTCAAGAACAGACTGGAAAAATACAATTCATCTGAGGGAAATCAAAGATTTAGGATAAATATTGAACCCATGAGAGGGAATGTGCCATCAGCAATATATATAGAGAAATCATCTGTAAACACCCTATCATGGTAATTATAAACAGATTGTCCAAAGATAAGTCTTTTTGACAAAATATTTTAGGTAGATTTCAATAATTATCTTTCGCTCTTAATATGTTTAATATTATATAGAAAAAAGATCTTTTTCTCACTCCCTAGTTCCAAGTGGTCTCTTGCTAGGAAAAGCTGTTAATCTTTGAACAAGCTGAGTTTCTCTCATTCATGGTGACAACAGCAAGGTGATGGAATATAGCTAATCTCAAGGCAGTACCAGGAAAGAAAATGCTGTGCTGGATTGCTGAGCCACCAAACATTCTTCCCTCATACTTGTTCAACGCATGAAGCTAAAGGTTTCTGAATTGTGATATTTGAGGCCTTGTTCCTTATAATCCCCATAATATTTCTTGCCACAGGAATAGTTAATGTAGAAGAACAATAATTTGAAGATGTGAACTTTTCTACACTGATCTTAGCAACTTGCATTTTGTGTTTAGAAATTTAACAATGACTGGTGGATAGGGCGATTGGTTAAAGAAGGCTGTGAAATTGGATTCATTCCAAGCCCGGTCAAACTAGAAAATATGAGGCTACAGCATGAACAGAGAGCCAAGCAAGGGAAATTCTACTCCAGGTATGTGGAAAAACATCAAGTGTTTGTGTAAGAGTTCAGATTATAGCAGTGTTTATGTTCTGTCATTTACTGTATTCTTGAGTATATTTGAAGAAGCAGATTGGTAATATGATTCACTGTGTCAATCTAAATAAAGAGGTAAACTGAGGCAAGATCAAAGTTTTTAAAAAGATGAGTTTATTTGAGAATAACAGTGGAACTGTCATTTGAAACATGCAAACTATAGCAAGCTGCAAACAAACTCCTTGAGGGTTTAGGGTAGGCTGTATTTATAGGCAGGGAGTGTAAAGAGGGAAGAGCTCAGTTACAAGTCTACTAAAAGCAAAAAATAAAATAAGGGAACATCCCTGAAAATCCCCTGAGCAGATAAAACCATTAGTAGCCCAATCTAATCTACTTTGGGAGACCCATCCCACCTGAGTCATTTCTTGCTTATGTTTCTGGAAACCACAAGCAAATTTCCCAGGTGTCAGTTTTCTATAAATCAGGCATTTGCAGGAAATCACTCTCTCAGTCCTTATCAGTCCTTAAGTTTTGTTGTCCCAAGGGCACTTGCATGGGATTTTCCATTTTATATCCTCCCATGCCATTTTAAATTGAAATTCTTTCACAACTAATTGCATCACAAATCTGGTATTTAAAAACTTCATCCCAGCCTCTGATTTTCATCCTATCCTATTTGAGGGAGAATCAAATTAATTACTATCATTTATGAAAAGAGTGAAGGTCACAAAGCATTCAATTTGGATTTCAGTGCAGAGGAAATCCTTAAGTCCTAATCTTTTACTGAAATACTCCAGCAACTGTGGCGACAGATTCCAGTGTCAGTGGCTGCCTGGCATGACAGGAAGACGTTTTAGAAATGACAGTCTCAGAATCATTGATAAAGATCAGCTCTTGTGGTCTGTTCATTTTATTTTCACTTAAGAAACTTAATTTTCAGTTCTGTCCACTGCTAAACACTTAAAGGGAAACTCAATATGAAATCAGTCAAAATTGCTTTTGCAGACAGCAGTTAGATGAGTTATGTAATGGGCTGGGGCTGAATAAGCCTTCCTAGGATTCTTGAGGTAGTTTGCCCCTGCCTACAGAAATCACTAGATGGGCTACTCAGACGTGGAGTTCATGTTGTAAATCCTATGCAGACAAATCCCAGGCAGGCATGCTTCTCCCTATGTGAAAGGCTGTGACATGAGCGAGTTTTTCCTTAATGTGAGTAGTTAGGTTTTTGTTTTCTCCAGCTTTTATTTCATTTGTTTATAGTAGGATGTAAAATCCGTGATACTATTTTAGTGCTAGCAAGAATTTTTTTCAAATATCTGCAAACATGTAATACGGAGGGTATTTTTTAGTTTGGAACATCCATTTTTATTAACTAGTATTTTATAAGTGTCAGGCTCTTTTAGTTTAGACTGATTACTTCCTTTTTATGATTTGATTTTTATGATTCGCTGGGTTATTGGGTGCCTTCAGAATGTGAGGTGCATTTAGTCATAAAAAATTGAAGCATATAACAAAGTATGCGCATTTTATCAGTAGGGTTTTCAAGATCTGAAACTGTTTATTCAATTTCTAGTGTTAGCTTTGTTGTTGATTTTCTGTGTTGTTTTATTTCTCTTGTTTTCATTGCGATTTTTTTAGGATATTGAATTCACAGCTCTGTGTGCATTTAACACCACACTCAGAGTTCAAGTTCTAGTGCTCTTTATCATTTGTGTATTTTTCTAGTCTCTGCATTGATAATACTATCTTAATAAGAGTTAATAAGATCTTATGTGGAAAATTTCATTTTCATGGAAGATAGACATTGCTGTTATCAATATGGCACAGCTGATTTTTGAATATCGCACGGGGTTAGAGGCACTGACCCCAAACACATACACATGCAGTCGAAAATCCACATACAACTTTTGACTCCCTTAAAACTTAACTACTAATATAACCTGCTTTCTGTCAACTGAACAGTGCCATAGATGGTTTGTATGCTTTATTTTTGATAAATTTTAATTTTTATAATAGATTTGCATCTTTTTATGGTAGTAAATTATAAAAATAGACATATCTAAATATATTTGAAGCATTCATGACATACCTTTCTGTTAATTTATATATGTATGTATATATATGTACATATATATGTACAGATACACATATATATGTATATATTTTTTAAATCAACCAAAACCACAGCTCAAGGCACAGCTCAAGAAAGTGACATTTTCATAAAACTAAAACTTAAGGGCAAATTTACATTATGAACATTTTGACTATTTGCAATATTTGCTGCAGTTTTACTCAATCAAACAATATTTTGTTGTTAAAATTCAAGAGAATGTAAAACCCATGCTTGAACTGAAATTGGACTGAATACATTAGAAAGAGAAAAGAAAAATTCCAGAAGAAAGTTTTTTCATCTTGGTAAGGGGTATTCTTATATAGCTGCCTGAAACTGCTTCATAAATACCACTTTTTATTATTTTTACATATTGTCTACTATCTTTGTTAGATGTACTGGAATCTCTCTTAAGAACCTTAAAAAGATGTAGAATCCTCCTGCTGGTTGCTTAAAATTGTTGATGTATGTCAAAGTATTAAAATGCCAGAATAGTAGCAACATAATTCAGCCTCTTACGGGTATTTTAGTGGAACTTATATTATTAATATGTACATAAGTAAATATTGCCCTTTCTCGCACAGGCACTGTAGCAAATTTTTTCAACTGGACTGTGGTTTGGCTCTGATAATTTTAGCTCATAAGATTTTCTTGCAGAAATTCCCTGTCAGACTTTTAAAACGTTTCTTTCCATCTTCATCTGTGAAGGGGTCCTATGTTATTTAGCATGTTGGTATATTGGTAAAAAGCACAAATGCTATTGTTCTAATATTAACTCCAAAGTTTCTCAGACACTGAAGCAAGTTTCATATCAGACTTCAGAATTTGGTTGTTCTGAAGTACATGGTCTTCATATCATTCCAAAATAAACTAAGTTGGAGCCTCTACGTTAGCCATGCTTGTGAAATGTCCTGGATACTGTCTCAGAGTTCATACATAGACCGCTCTGTCATGTTCCTTCATGTGTCTTTTTAAGGATTTCATGTTTGGGTATTGCTGTGTTCTTATACAGGTTGCTCATGAAAGACTGAGTATTTTCAATCTTAGTGTATTATGACAGAGGAGCAGGAGCCAAACAAGAAGGGGATAATTAAGTTTTGGTGTTAGACTTAAGGTTCGATGTATTGCCTCGGAGGGACTGGAAAATAAGAAGCAAAGGAAATCTCTGCTGTTACCTACCTGTGGTTCTGGCAGAGAATTTGGAAGCTGCAGAAATTACCCTCATTTTCTTCCATTCTTCAGGGCCTTTTAAAACTAAATCTTGAATTTGAAACAAAGATTATTACATAGCTCTTTTAAGTACTCCAGGAATCTCTACTGGGAAATTACTATTTGCCTCCTTCTAAGAAAGACAAATTTAAAGTTAATGAAAACACAATTAGTAATCACAGTTTATTGAACAATACAAATGTTTCCATATCTGAAATGACTGTCAGATTTAATAGACATTTTTGCTTTACTCCAGTAAATCAGGAGGAAATTCATCATCCAGTTTGGGTGACATAGTACCTAGTTCAAGAAAATCTACACCTCCATCATCTGGTAAGTAGGTGATAAGTGCTGAACAGTGTATATTGCATTTCATGCTTTCCTCAGTCTTACCTAGTTGTATGAGTTTACATACAAAGAATCAGTTATTCCGAGAAATATTCAAAGAAATCAGAAGTAAGAATGCCTGTATCAAGTTCAGAATAATATAGGAAATATTTTTCTGGCTTTGGAAAAAATAATAAGGCAGTATGTCAATGTGTTTCCTGTTTAAGATGCTGATTAAATTGATGAATGTGTTTAACTTTTTACCCCATCCCCCAACCACACTACCCAGCACACTGTCATGGCAGTTAATGGGCAAATGACCACCAAGAACCACAGTGCAATGAAAATAAGAAAGGACAGAAGCTTTAGAAAGGTGAGGAAAGGAGACTACAGCTACGGGAGTCATTGGCCTGACATGAGTTATACCCAAAAGGCTCTGTGGAAGCTGTAGCTAGCATGTGGCAGTACTGAAAGAGATGGAAACACTTGTGAGAAAGAGTCACTACTATTTTCCTTCCGAAGCACTGAAGGATACCAAGTTATGCTGGAATTTCAGATAGATACGAAATGGTTTTTAGTATAAGTAAAGATCGTAGGAGACACGCGTAAACCAAAAGACTTCGTTGTTTATCTGAAATTCAAATTAAACAGGATTTTTATTTGCTAAAATCTGGCAGTGCTACCATTCTGTATAGAACTTGGGAGTTCTACATAAATAGGAAACCAGTTAATGGAATGACAGTCAGGATCTGAGTTTTAGATCTAAGAATTTAGATTTAAGAAATGTGACTGGAGGCAGAGTAAAATGACAAGGACTTGTCAGTGGAGCTTTTGAACAGAATGACTCCTGGTGTGATTTATAGGAAGCTGAGAGAGGAAAGAGGTCCAAGGTGGAACTGGGGACTATGGAGAAAGGAAGTAGCTAATTACCCTCTGACTGGTGTGTCTTAAGAGCTGAATTTCCCCATTAATAATAATCATACTTCATTCCTGGATGTTGCTGACTTTTAGAGGTCAATCAAGGGCCCCTTAGAAGAAAAAATGATAGAACTTTTATGGAAGCAAAATCTGAGTGAAAGAAGAAATAAATTATTATAGGGTACAGACTGATTTCAGAAACCATGTAACTGACAGTGATTCTCCGTTGCCCAGAATTGGTGAAATAGTATGTTTGAAAATGAAAGCCCTTTTAGGTGTTATATAAGACTTTGTCCTCCCTTGTTCAGCAGGGAGTAGATATTTCCTGAATGTAGAGGGGGAATGGCATAAGTATCTCGGCTACCTCTCAAATGTGTGAATTTTCACACATTCATATACACCTTATACTCTTCCTTATGTATCTTAAAGAAGATTCTAGAAGACTGTCACTGGGCTACTGAAATGGGAACACACTACATCACACTGAGAAGGCAGCAGCCTTTTCTGTAGCTTTATTCCTGTAGATGAGAAATTCTGACCGCCTAATAATTTTGGCTACACAATGAGTTTCTTAGACACATGTATTTCAAAGAATGTTAGCGTATTTGTAAGAAAACATCTCATTTTCATAGTCAGATGTTTGTCATTACTTAAACAAAGTTCAATGGAGAATTTAGTGTAAGAAACATGATTGAAAACTTCACCCAAGTTTTATACAGATACAGAACTTTGAAATAACTTTTCTGAATGCCAGGAATAAAAAATACCATTGGTCAAGGGCACCAGAGGTATTATTCATCAACTACAATCTGCCTAGAGGAATGAGGGAGAGCAGACAGGCAGGGAGAGGAAGAAGCACCACTTTATTTTTATTTAGTTGTTGATATTAATTGTTCCCTCTGGCCCCAGTCTTGAATCTGGGACCTTGGGATATATTTTCCAGGGTGCACTAAACTGCAGGGCTACCAGGGTGTGCCCCAAGATCCTCCTGTAATTTCATATCAATGGTACAACTTAGCCAAAGGAAAACTTGAGAAAATTCTTCAGTAAGGTCCTACCACCTTAGCCCCAGGAAAAACAGCATAACCTGGCAAATGTGAATTGCTCTACACTTAAAATTGTCCTCTTTGCTTCCCAGAGGCCCCACTTATAATTCACCTTACTCTTTAGTCTCTGCCTAAGTAAATATATTTGGAGTTTTCTCAAGGACTTGAAAAAGGAAAAACTTCCACTGCACAACTAGATAATAGGGGGATATCATTTTCATAGCACATACCCCACCTCACCCACATGTACCCACATATCGCTCCTGTACTCCACTCAAATTGACCTAAGTGTCTAACATTAGACTCAAGTGTAAATGAAAACTTAGATTTCAAAAAACGTTCTGAAGGTGCTCTAGAGTGATAGAAAAGGGGGGAAGAGAGAAGGGGAAGGGGAGGGGAGAGGGTGGGGAAGAGGGAGGGAAGAAGGAAGAAAGAAAAGCATACAAACCATATTCATTTGGAAGAGTAAGAGAAACTATTTTCAAATTCATAGAAGCAGTTTTTCCCTAGTAAATGCTAATATTTGCCAATATATGCAAATGAAAATATGGGATTATAAGGGCAGTAACATCTCCGAGTATTTGGAGAGCCAGCTAAGTCTAATAAAATATATAGAACAATGAAGAGTATTGAACATACTTCTTAACTCAGTAAATTTCTTTAATATATTTTGAAAGTAGCCAAATTTTTAGAATTCTGTGTTTCAGAATGCAGGCTTTTAGTTTACCTTAACCAAAAGTCAGAACTAGTAAATTAGAAAGTTCTCCATTTGGGATTTCAAGCCCTTGGGTCCCAAATACAGGTAAATTTTAAACATGACTTGGGCTGTATGTGTGGAGAGCCAAACATCCAGGCAGTGTCACAGCTAAACTTTTAATGCACTTCCATTCTTCCTGTATAAAAGAAAAATCCCCCCACTGATCACAGCAGAGCAGATTCAATGGACAAATCATAAAATTCAGTTTATGAATTTTGTTCTTCTGGGGTTCAGTCAACTCTGACATGCAATGAGGAAGCCTCAATCTCAGAAAGGCTTTCAAGGGGGTAGTCCCTTGAATGTAAACTAAATGTATATGCGCAATAAAAAAATGAAAAAGATGGAAGTATATGAGAATTTACCACCAAACAAAATGTAGTTGACGTTGGTTAAGACATCATAGGAACAGACATAGGTTAAGACATTCATTGAAATAATGAAAGCTCACCCAGATTCACTTCATCATATCCAGGAAGACATTAGTGATGTGTTTCCTAAATTGGAATTCAAAGAAAAGTATTATAAGGTGGTATAAGAGTCAGCACTGATTCAAACCCCTGGGCTATTTTATAATGTTTCCATTGCATATCATATGCTGGACCTCTTTAGCTCAGATTCACTTCATCATATCCAGGAAGACATTAGTGATGTGTTTCCTAAATTGGAATTCAAAGAAAAGTATTATAAGGTGGTATAAGAGTCAGCACTGATTCAAACCCCTGGGCTATTTTATAATGTTTCCATTGCATATCATATGCTGGACCTCTTTAGCTCATCAATATGCACTGATGGGGCAAAGAGAGAGACATACCAAGGAAGTCTAAATAAACACCTCAGATTCACTCTGCTGTCATCACCTTCACTGGAAGGAGATGCATACCTCCTCTTGAGGCAAGCAGTAACAGCATTGTGCAAGTAATGCCAGGCATTCACTCCATCACAGGTTTTGACCTAATTTTCAAAAGGCTAAGTCACCTAATATGCATAATAACTTCAAAATTGAAATATAATGTGATGCCTGTCAGGTGACTTCCTGTCATTTGAAAAGGTTAGTGCTGGCTGTCGTGAACACTAGTATAGCTTGTGGATCACAGGGCTGTTTTGCAACAAGGAGCTGTCTGTAATTTCTCAATGGTAATCTGTTCCTTAAATCTGAATTATTATGGTTGCTGCTAGAAAACTAACTTGTGAAATATGATGCTTCCTGGGATGAGTAGATTTTCATCTTTTCTACTTGATATAATCTAAATGATGGAATCATTTTATAATGAGCTCAACTCTGTACATCTTCCTGAATCCTGACACTGAGAACAAGACCCCACTTGGGAGGCAAAGCGACCAGGACCGAGAAGGGACCTCACCTGGGGAGGGCAGCATGGTGTTGGGAGAGGGAACCCGACTCGCAGAGACAAGACAGCTAGGTTCTGAGTCCTGGCTTTGCCCAATTTTTACCAAGTCCCTGATACGCTTGAATAATTTCTCTTTTAAAGCTTAATAAGAGGACTGAAGCTGATCTGATCCTCCAGTTGATAAAATTTAATAGTCATTACACACAGTACTTTATCTTCAAAATGAGGTTATATTTTTAACTCAATGTTTGTGTTATATTTTCAGTTTGAAAGATTTTAAAAGAGAAGGTGTCCTGAACACCACACCTAACCTCTCGTTTTCAAGGAAAGGAGACCAACCAGAGGCTTAACTCATGGGTCTTTTGTGCCTCCCCACACTGTCTCTCCTGTTTAAATTCAGTGGCTTAATATAAGTCACTGGAAGGCTTCTGTCCTGTTACTAGACATTTTGGGGACCACCAGATCCAGTGTTCTCCAACTAGTGTTCAGTCAGGCCTCCTCAGAGTGAACATACTCTCCTGAAATCATGTTATTTGTCCCCTCCCTGGAACCTGCCCTGAATCATTTATCTTGGGTGTCATTCCTCTGTGTTTCACTTTCTGTTCTCTCTCCCATACTACAAGTTTAGTGAATCTTTTCATACATGGCCCCCATTGTCACATAAAACAAAGCAAAATGAAGAATCTGAGACACAATCATCATGAAGGTTTCTGGTGTAGTTGCTGATTATCAATATATTGTAAAATAAAATTGAAGCCAAATGTTCTGTACAGTACTACAGTTGATATGGAAGAACATGACATTTGAACCTCAAATTTAAGCTGTTTCTTGAAAAATTTTATTTGCGAGATTAGTGCTAAGACTGATTTGTTCTAGCAAACAGATATTATGAGGGGATCTTTCGGTTCTGTTAGATCGGATGACACTGCATTCTTAACGGGCTTTAGCTGTAATTTTACTTTGTTTACTTTGCTGAGCACTCGTGATAGATCTTTTACTATGGTTAGTTTTATTTGCCTTCATTTTATTTTTTTAACCTGTTTTTCCTCTCCTGTCTACCTGATGATGTTTGAATTGTTTGTCTGTATATAGCTGTAGACATAGATGCTACTGGCTTAGATGCAGAAGAAAATGATATTCCAGCAAACCACCGCTCCCCTAAACCCAGTGCAAACAGTGTAACGTCACCCCACTCCAAAGAGAAAAGAATGCCCTTCTTTAAGAAGGTAACATGAACTTCCAAGCTCCCATCTGTCCACCTGCTCAACTGCACTGCGTCACATTTCTAGTCCTGTTGACTGTCTGTGTCCTTTGACAAGCCAATAACATGCATGCTCTGTTATTCTTTGTTTCTTTTCCATGCTGCTGTAGCTAAGCAGAAGCAGAAATCGGTAAGTTTTGCATTGACATAAGCTATGTTTATCCTGCCTCTGGCATCATTAGCATTAAAATCCCATGGTTTTTACGAGAGCCAATCATTTCTGTCCTAAGAAAAGAACCTCTCAAAACAGCTAATTGAGTCCATGCATTTCAAACCAACTAAATTCAGTGTGAAAACACCAGTACAGTACTTATCCTTTTTGATGGAATAATATCTACTACCAAGGGAAGCTGTTGAAACATTCCAGGAGGTCAAACACGGACAATGCCATAGAATGCACCTCTATTGAGCATGCTTATTCTGTTTGTCTTTGTCTCTTTCTTTTTCTTCCAGAAATTTAACTTATAATCAAGCATAGTAAAACCATGATTAGATTCTGATTTATGATATCCAGATACATAGCTTGTACTAAAAAAAAAAAAAATTAAGTTTTAATTTAGTCAGTATTTAAACTTCTAATCCACTAGGTGCACACTCTGCAGATGAACAAGACCAGTGGAAAACTGCAGGCTTGTTTTGGCGGTTTACTGTGAGTTTTTCCTATTGTCATATATAAATACTCTCCCCATGTTCTTGCCTTCTCCATCAGTCAGATTTCAGCATCTCCTGTTGGACAACGCGGCAGTGGCCTTGCATAGAGCCTTCGCCACGGGCCCAACAAGATGCTACCACTTCCCAGTGATACTCCTCTGCCCCTGACTGGAAATGAGACTATTCCTGAGTTCTCTTTACTTCAAAGTCTATTTCTTCTCAGCACATTTTGTGGCTTCAGAATATCATTTTTTTTTATGGACACCTCCCTGCCCCCCAACCACCCCCCCCCCCACACTACAGTTTCCATCCTTCCCTTCTTTTACACACGATTCCCTTCAGCCTACTATGATGTCTTTTAGAGTCATACTTCTACTGTCGCTGAGTCTGGAACAACCAGAGGTATGACATGACACACGGGTGTGGAGTCAAGTTCCTCGGCCCCACACTCAACATCCTGAACTCTTTTTCCTTTGGCACATATAATTTGCTCTGTGGAAGAATTCCAAAGGCATCACTGAGGTGTCAGATACTACACTGGGAGTTTTGTTTTATAAATAAATTGTGGTTAAATTAATCCTGGAGACCTTGGCACTCCAGTCAAAAGTGAAGAGGCCTGGATTTTTGTGCTAACACAGAAATTTTGGTGTTCACTCACGACAGTGGGTCTCTCTCTGGTCATAACTGACATGTTCACAGGTGCTCACAGTTACAGGAGCCCACAAGTCTAGTAGTGCTCAGGTGCTCTGGACTTTACCAAGCAGTCACATGAACTAAAATCATGTGAGTCAATAGGGTTTTTGAAGTTTACTTATACTTTAACCCCCAAACTTAAAAAAATGCATTTTACTATTTTTTCTTAATAATTGGAGCAAACTAAGGTGAGCAAGAGAGGGCAGAACAAAAAATGGCATCATTTTCGATAGGGCACAAAGTAACAGTATTCCATCAAATAAGGTAATTTCTGTAGCTACCCTCTTGATTAAGAAGCTGACTGATTAACTGCATGGGTAACCCTTTGCTAGTTGGCAGTCAGAGATCAAAGGAACCAAGGACCGATCCAATAATGGGCCACCTAAGACTTAAGACTTGAAATAAAATTTCTTGGTAGCTGTTACTAAAATGCATGCAATTTATGTTCCTAATTACAACAGTAGAAAAGGTATTCTTATACTGCATAGTTATAAGGACTTGGCATCTAAACATTCTCGGTATGATCCCAGTTGGTATATATGTAATAATTTCAGATGCTTATGATGCCTTCGGCACTGGTATTCATTCTTCTTATGTTGTTGATTATGTGGTCAACTTCAATGTCGAGTTCAAAAATAGAAAAACTACCTGACATTCATTGATGAGACTGTTTTCCATGTTTTAGGTTGCTTAGAGTGATGCTTGTGGCATTTGTGCTCACTGTATTATGTTTGTCTTGTCGGGTTACCCCGCCTCTGTTCAAAAATGTATTCTACCTTTATTGTGTCTATTAAAATTAATTTTGAACACAAGGTAAAATTTCAAGCAGTAAAATTTGACAGCACAGTTACTGTAATGTTTTCTCTCTTCTGATATCTTATCTCTCACTACTGCTGAAATCTCTGATGGAAGCTTTTCAATTTGAAATGCTTTTTGATTCCCACCTTAGATAAGTTAGATTCAATTAAAGTCAGAAAGTTCACACTGGACAGTTTTAAGCAAACATAACATTTTCTCAACTACCACCTGATGCAAAAATTATATTCACATTTGCAGATCAGTGTATCAAATTCCTAAAATAGTTTAAAGGACATTTTGATTTTGATCTGTCTGATTTTTTTTTTTAATTTAAATATTTTATTTTTTTAAATATTTTTAAAATATTTGAGGTAACTTTGATTAGCAACATAATATAAACCCATATGTGCATGCAGGTTCCCCATTCTTCAGATATTTGACAAAGTTCTGTCCGTTTCTTGAAATACTTCTCAGACACTCCTTAAAGCACATATATTTGCATCACAATGCTTTGTTTAATCCTAGTATCTAAAGCCATCTCTCTCTCAATTCTGCAATTAAATATGGCATCTTTTGATGAATTTAACATTTTCTGTTATCAGAATAGCCAGTGTTACTATAACCTGACAAGTTAGCTTACTAATTTTTTGGAAAATTTTAATATTAATCATTATAGTGGAAGTAGTTCGCTGAAAAATTTTGAAAGTTTTTAAAAATTACTACAGAATTTAGCTCCTCCCCTTGATCTTCCAAAAAAGAAAGAAATGATTGTGGGGAAAACAAAAGTTATCTAATGGAAACACTACCTCAACTACTATCGAGAAGCATCTTAGATATGCATGTTGATAATGAGCCTTTTGAGGTCACTGAAGCATGCTTGAATACATGATCACACATTAGACATCTCCCTTCCAAGGCACCCAAACCTCACATTTTAAGTTTTTAAGTTCCAAGGTGCAAAAGCCAAAAAAACCAAACCCTTAGTCACTGATCTATGACTGGTGATCCTGATTTCTGAAACAAGCATGAATTCTCATTTAAACTTTCTCAGTAACATAGGAATTTTCACATGTTTGGTAAGGAGTTATAATGTTTTGAAATTGGACTTTATCCAGGTAAGACACATATCTAAAACACAAAGGTATTAAGACTTCTCTTTTCTCCATCATTGACTATGTTAAGTCTGATCATTTGATTCTTCAGAAAACTCAAATGCATCCAAAAGGCACTATTAACTTTCAGTCAAGCCTAAAGCACTTAATCTGCATGAGGCATGTTTCTGTCTGTTCTTTCAACTAGTTTTTGCTCAAAAGCCACACCTCCTGCTTTAGAAACTAATATGTCAGTGACATTTCTGGAGGAGAGCAAGAAAACTGTGGGTAATTCAGTCATTTGACAGTTTTAAGAAAATAATCCCACAGATCTTTGATTGGGTTTATTACAAGAGGCAAGTAAAAAAAATTTTTTTTTAATTGTCTGGAAAGTTAGTGCCTCCTTTTGCAGAAAAAGCAGTTTATGCATAATATCTTTAGGTTCCCCTGCCTGTTGAATACCTGAAAATGTCTCCTCATTCTGCAGACAGAGCACACCCCTCCTTATGATGTTGTACCCTCCATGCGGCCAGTGGTCTTGGTGGGCCCTTCTCTGAAGGGGTATGAGGTAGGTAGTCACCTTCTGGAATATACCTGACCTTGCATGCTGAACTGTCTGGCTCCTGACTCTAGCATTTAGAATTTTAAATGGGCAGAGCAGCAAGTGGATTGTATTTCAAGTTGTGGTGTCCATTGCTTCCAGCTTGTTTTCCTGTTGGTTGCCTTGTAGATTTCGACTAGCTGCAATTTACTCGGACCCTGGAATTAGTATCACCTGGAGAGCCCCTCAGATCCTCTTGCTATAAAATTTATTATCACTAAACTGTCAGGAAAAATTCAGGGATCTTTTCTTTTGTCATGGTATCTGAACTCAGCAACACAAAAATGTGAACACCTTACATTTCCAAATGTGAGGCCTAGGTTTTCAAATACACTTGCTAAGTATAAAATTGTTTCAGCATCATTTGTAGCATTTTAATCAGATCTTAAATTCTTGTTTCTCACTTGCAGGTGACAGATATGATGCAGAAAGCGCTGTTTGATTTTTTAAAACACAGATTTGAAGGGCGGTAAGTATTTCAGAATACCGTATGTTGTGGATTTCCTCTTGAAGATGACAAACCCTGGTGGGACAGGCATTTGATCCCAAGAGATTACTACCCTCTGCAGTCTATATAGTAGTAGGAATTAAGTTTCAATCTGATTCAGTAAATATTTATTCTATTTGTTGAGCACATCCTCAACCCTGTATCTACCTACATATGCATGCTGAGTTTGGCCATGTCCTTGTTGACTAGTCTTACCCTAATTCTTGATCAACTGAGCCCTCCAGGCTGCTTAGAAATTGTATGAAATATTCTTCTTCTTTTCATTTTTCCACTCTTTTCAAAGAATTTTGTACCTTCTCCCCTCTTGCCAAACCTCTGTTACCTCTTTTTATCTCACTCCTGGATGAAGTTGCTTCCCTATTACATTGAGAAAATAGAGGTCAACAGAGAACTTCCAAGTGTTCCCACCGCTGAATCCCCACTTGCATGTTTGTTTGAATGCTCTGTTTTTTCTCCTCTTATTACGTTCCTAGCAATAGCCAGTCCACCCACTTGGGTATTTGGATTCCATTGCCCATCCAACATAGCTCAAACAATCCTTTCCCCTCTCCTCAGTATTGCTTAGTCTAATGGAAATCCCATCTGTATATTAAGATGTAGTTATTTCTCCCTATGGCAAAAGGAAAATTGCCCTCCCAAGTCCCTTTCAGCTGCCCCATTTTTCTCCTTTATTTTACAACAAAACTCCACAAACAAGTTGTGTACTTTGTTCTCCTCCCATGTTCTTGAGACCACTCCAGTCACACCTCCATCACTTGAGCAAACTGGCCATCTCAGATCACTAAGGACTTTCACTTTGCTAAATCTAGGAGTGAGTCCTCTGTCTTTTCTATTAATTGACATGATGGATTATTCTCTTGTCTTTAACTTTATTTTTTCTTGGTTTTCGGAACCACACTTTCCTCGCTCTCCTTCCATCTTTAGAGCTCGTCCTTTGCTGCCCCTTCCTCACCAACTAGACATCTAAGGATGACCAGAGTTTAGTCCTTTGGTCCTCCTCTCTCTTTTATCTGCACTTCACTTCTCCAGTGGTTTCATTTGATGTTGGACATTTAAATATATTTATTTGCTGGTTTCTTTGAATTCCAGACCCATATAGACAAGTGCTGATTCAATATCATCACTAAGATGTCTGATAAACCTCTGAAATGTAACTTTCCAGCTTTCCCAAAGACCCTGCTTCTCTTATCATCTTCCACATCTCAATTAATAGCCTCTTCACCTTTCATCTTAGATCACTGAATCATCCTTCACTGTTCTTTCATCCTACCAAAGGCTATTATCTATATCTTGAAAATATATCAAGAATCTAATAACTTCTTAGACATTTGCTGTTCTTTGAATAAGAGACATGATCATCTCATAAACTCTGGGTTATTGCAATAAATAGCTTTTTAACATATGTTCTCACTTCTGTTGCTCCCTTAAAGTCTGTTCTCAGTCCCGCAACTTAAACAACCTGCTGTGAGCTGGGTCTCATCAGTCCTTATTCACATCCATCCAGTGACTTTTCTTTTCCTTCAAAGTAAAAACTAAAGTCCTTAAGATGGTCTATCAGATTTTATAGTCTGACCATCCATACCCCAACCGCCCCTAACCTTTGCCCTTAACTCATACTATTCTTCTACTCCTCCCACACTTGTCTCCTGATTGCTCCCAGTGTCCCAGAGAGCCAGATACATGCAAAACTCCCTGAACAAGTTGTGTAACTTGCTCTCCTTCCACACTCAAGAGGCTTTGAACTTGTCATTCCCTGTACTGGAAACATTTTTCCTTCAGATACTCTCTTTGGTACACATGCATGTGTGCACACACACGTACATACATATACATATATTCTCTCTTCCTTCCCTGACTTTCACCCATAACTTTTCTGTATTTTATTTATTTTTGTCTTCAGTCATCCTCCCACACTTAGAATATAAACTCCATGAGGGCGGGGGATTTTTCATGTGTTTTGTGAAGTGTTGTGTTCTCCATGCCTAGAACGGTACTCAGTGTGAACAATGAATGGATGAATGTTGAGTGAATGTCTGTTGCGCACTCTCTGCTAAAGAAAATTAAGAGAGGTGCGCCCTTGTGGAGCAGTGGCTAGGTAAGCCATAAATCCCTGGGTTCAAGTCCCAGGTCTGGGGTAACAACCAGTGTGAACAGCTCAATAAAAATAAAATAAAAAGCTTCTTCCTCCTTTCTCTTCCTGCCTGGCTGCCTACTTGCCTTCATATCTGCCTATACCTTTACTGTAAAGAAAAAAAACAAAAACAAAGTTGAGATGCTGAAGCCATTTACTGTCTTTTTCTATGAAGATCTCATGTGCAAACCATAAGTTGAAATCTCAAACAGTAAAATATGAAGTAAATGAAAGGGCAGCTTGAAACATGTATGTCCAAGGTACTGGTAGCATAAAGGGAGGCAGGATTAACACTGATTTAGGGATGTTAGCACTCCAGAAGATTTTGAAATGGTACCTAATATTTAGGCTTGTATACATGTCAAGGTTTGACACAGCATGATGTATAAGTTGTCTCTTACTTGTGTTCAAGCCAAGTCTCTAGACAGATAGTGATTGGTAACAAAGCTGGTACTGTAGCAATGTGTCATCTTAATCCACTGTGGACTAAATCTTTTCCCTCTCCTCCCCTCTTCTCTCAATTTGCTTCAACAAATATTTATTGTGTATATTTTGTCTGTAAGGCATTGTGAGAAGCAAACTCAAAGGTTGTGACTTCCTGGAGCTTATAGTCTATTTAAAGGAAGTCTTGAATCAAATAAGCAAATGCACGCCACAGTAAAGGTTAAGCCAACTCCTAAAGCATCAGAAATATATAATAGGAGTCTAACTGGAAACTTTAAAATTTTAAGGGAACCTGGGAACAAAGCGTGATAGTATCTATTTTTAACAAGATAAACTTAATACCTCTCTTCTCCATATTCCTAGCATTTCCATTCTCATTCCACTTCTTAGCAAGCAACAGCGTATGTAAGTTTCAATGTTCCTTTGAATTTCTTAATATAATACATTCTCCCCTTTGACCACACATGCTCCGAGCACCCTTATTTTATTTTTAAAGAGGAAGAAAAACAGGAAGGAAAGGAGACAGAAAAGGAAGAATTATTTATTCAGTTTCCCCACCCCTGTCCCTGGGCTGCAAACTTGGGTTCTTAGACTGTCCCAAGCACAGGCTTAACTGCTGAGCCACCAGGGCACGCCCACCTTTTTTTCATACTGATATATGGCATACGACTGGGGTGTGAAGGGCAAGGAGGGGATTGGGTTTTTTTTGTTGTTTTTTTTTTAGAAAAGGTGTAGGCAAGAATGAAGGCGAATAGGCAGTTAGGCATGAAGAGTGAGGAGGAAGAAGCATCTTTATTTTATTTTTATTTAGTTGTCTACATTGGTTGCTTCCCCACCAGGGCTCCGACTCAAACCCGGTTGTATGTGGTCTACTCCTTCAGAGGTGAATGACCAAACTGCTGCTCCACCTCTCGCCAAGGAGCAAGATTTTTACAGCTAGACAAATATTAGTGATCAAGAAAAGGACAGAGAGACAGAAAACATAAACTCTGTCTCAAGGTATAAAAAGACTTTATAATCAAAGTCTACCTAGCCAAATGTTCCTAGTAAGATTTTCTAAATTTTTTTTATAACTTTATGAAATATATTTTATTTGTTGCCAGGAAACACAACTTGATCCTTGGACCTTTTGCTTGGTTCAAGGCTATCAAGCTCTGACCAAGTATAAAAGTCATACCTCTAGTCAGGTCCATTTAGGTTTTCTTTCTTTATTCTTGGTTCTTTCATTTTCACAATTCGGAATTGTCTACATGAGCATGAGCCCAGAGAATTCTGCTAGATAACTAAACACTATGATTCCCAGGACCGAGTTAACCGCTGCCCTTTCCTAAAGTTGGGGAAATTATATGGCATTTCCTGATTGCCTATGTCTATTTAAACCTGAGTATGTTTTTCACTTGGAAGATAGATTATTAGCCACGCGTGTGTCTTGAACCCATGTTCTAAAGTATCGGCTATCCATACTAATTTCATTTAAGAGACAAAATATCCAAATGTGGAATCTATCTATTGTTTCTGGCCAGGAGTAATTTTCATATGGCTTCATTAAGGAACCTGGCTTAATTCATTCTGACTCATAGATCTTGAGTTCAATATACTAGATCTGTGATCACCAAGTAAAGAGCCTCCAGTTAGTAATAGGGTCCAGAAGGCAGCATTTTAAAAAGTTACATAAAAATTTAACTTTTTACTCACGGTAAGACATCCTGAGTAATGGAATCATTAAAATGTCTTTGCTTTTGGCAAGCCAAGATAGCAATAAAGGATGGAAACTTATCAAAAGCATCAGGAATTCCCATTTCCATGAAATTCTACAAGGGAAATATGAATTATTCCTTCATTAACTATTAAATGTTTTTTTTAAATGTAAAGCTCAAGGAGGAGATAATATGAAAATAAGTGTTGGTAAAGGAAAGATTCCTTTTTTAAAAATTAATGTTACTGAAGGAATATTGCATTTTTAACATTAATTAGGTGTTAGATATATATAATAGCAAATTTGCATCTGTATATAATACAGTAAGGGAAGTATTCTTGATAGGGGTTTTTTTTTTTTTTTTTCTGTTTTTATAGTCAGTGAAGTTTGTTTGTTGAAGCCCTCGGGGTGCTCTCAGAATCACTCTTCTTGTTGTAAAATAGTGTAAGTGTGTCAGGTCAAAGAAGAGACGACAAATCATTATTCTCCTTCTATTATGCACAACAGAGTAGCCCATTTAAAATCAGATTCACCCTAACCAACTGTTATGTAAACAAAGCAATCTTCAGATTCACCTTGTAAGACAATGACAGGCAAATTAACAAGGAAATAGGGCACAAGAAGGAAAGTGACCATCAATGATAAGTTCAGTTTTCCTCCCCAGTGACTGTGAAAATGTCACTTCTCAGCAGGGATGCATTTGAAATGGGACTGAATTGCTGTAGGCACATGTACGCTGCTGAATCTTCGAAGAGGGCATCTTATTGGAAATCGTATTCCTGGGAAACAGTGAATCACTTTATTTTGTCATGTGGGGATTTACTTGGAGGTGACATGTCTAAACTGATGTTTATCTACCTGGACTGTATATTAGAATCACCTGCAGTGTGTTAAAAATAAAACAAAGGCTAATGTCCCACTCAGGATTAAATGAAACCCAATTTCTAGGATGTGACCAAATGTATTTTTAAAAGCTCAGTTGACAATTCTAATAGACTGTGAGGTTTGAGAATCAATACTTAAAACCAAACTGTCCTCAAGAATTTTATCCTCAGGATTTTCAATCTGTTTCTTGGCACAGTCCCCAAGTAATGACAACTCCCCAGTGCAAAACTCTGCGAGTTGAAATAGGACAGCCTTCACACAGTCCATAAGACTGAGTGTGGTAGCAGGTCTGCAGAAGCCTGGCTGGGCAATACTGTGTAGGAAGAACTAAGCACGGGGACAAAATACACAAGCTCTACTGCTACAGTTTATCCAGTCCCACTGAGTAGGATCGCTAATCGAATCCCAGCAGGCTGACAGTGTCATGCTCCTGAGCAGGCTAGTCTGTCACCATTCTTACCCTGGAATGGTGCTTGTCACAGAACAGCCTGCCTTCCAGTGAATGCCCAGGGCTCTTTGGCGACACAGGCCCAGGTTCTGGTCATCAGCAGAGCCTGGGCGCCTCTCACTGTACTGGTGTGATGCCCAGCACTTCAACTACTTTGCTGCATTTCCCTCTGCCTCCAGAACACTGCCCACACTGTCCATATGGCACATCCCTCACTTCTTTCAGGCCTCTGACCAAGTCACTTTTCCCAAAAGGTCTTCCCTGACACCAAAAGGGTACTCTGCACAGCAGTCCATCTATATCCTCATCGTCATGCATTATTTTTAATGGCGTTTATCACTACCGAACACCAGACATCTGCGCCCCCAACAACTGGCACACAGTAGGCATTCAGTCAGTGCAGAATGAATGACTGTGGCCACATAGGTGCATGGCATTTCCCACTAATACTGCCTTACAGGTGGCGCGTCTCTGATTGTATTCCTGTTTTCCACTCCAGCCACCCGCAAAGACACAGAAGCAATTTTAAATAATGAGCAAGCATTAGATGTTCCTATTACTTGTTAAAGTATGGTGACATAATGAAGCTAAATCTTTTTAAATCTATGGGTTTAGTGTCTCTTCTCTGGTTATTGCTTTTTAGATGGTAAATAAAAATGTCATCAAAGGACAAGAAACTTAAAAATCAAATACTTATTTTTAAAAAGCAGTCTCACTCAGCAGTAAAAAGGAACTATTGATAAACACAACAAACTGGGTGAATCTCAAATCCATTTTTCTAAACGAAACTTTGATTTAAAAGGCCATAAGAATATGCTGGAAAAGGCAAAGCAACAGCAGCATTAGGTATGAAAAGCTCTATGGTGGTGGGGGGTAGGGTGGGGGAGAACTGATGATGCAAGGACAGCACAAGGGGACTGGGTGGCAGGTTAATGGAACTATTCAATGACATGAGTGTGATGGTGGGTACACATTATGAGTATGTCCAAATTCATGGGCTGTACACTAAAAAGATGAGATTTTGGGGTATGTAGGTTTTGGTTTTTTTTTTGCAAAAGCCTGTAGACCCTTTTCAGATGTTACTGAATACCCTGATCTCCAGATAACAGCCATTTCTAATTCTTTTAGCTGTGTATTTGGTATTTATTACTTGCCTCAAAATAATGTGCTTGATTTGCTACCTGAGTTTTCAGTGTTGGACATTATCTGCTGACCCTCCAACTAGGAATATTTAATATCCTGAAAGTTAAATCATCATTTTATAATTTATGGCTGGTTTCATATTTACTACTTGTTGTGACCATGTAAATACCATTTAAATAAGCCAGGTCATACACTGCTATTTATTAATTTTTTTTTTGCTTTTTCTTTGTGGTTTCGATGAGATAATTTTCCTTTTTTACCCTTGCTTCATTTCCTATGTATTTGGCACTAAGTAAGCCCCCAACTCTTTCACATTTGCTGTGTCTCCTTATAATATAGTGGAATGCATCCTGTAATCTCTCAGTGTTGTCTTCTTGAATCTCTCTGGGAGCCTTCTGGTCTGTTTGAGTCTGGTACCACTCTCTCCATCCAAGGTGCTCATTGGTCATTCTGAGACATCCCCTAGACATCATTATTTTGGGGATTCATTTTGCCTTCTTTGGGCTGGAGACCCTCTTTCCTAGATCCTTGATCTCTTTCAAGGTTTACCCTGTTATTTCATTCATCAACATCCTCCACTAGTTTTCCTAGACAGAGTACATTAAAAACTCTGAGACCCGAATATCTAAAATGTCTTTAACCAACCTTCTCATTTAAGTGATAGACAAATGTTAGTGGAACTGTGACTCGAATAATTCCTCCTCAAAACTTCTGAAGAATTTTTGCTCCGTTACCTTTTGGCTTCTGTTGTTGCTAAGAAGCACAAAACAGGCACACCCTGAAAGAATAGTGGTTAAGTCAGTCGCCCCTGGAGGATGCAAGCCACATACCCCTGGGTTCAAGTCCCGGATCCAGAGGGAAACAGACAGTGTAAATGACTAAAAGGAAATAGAATAAAGATGCTTCTTCCTCCTCTCTCTTCCTGCGTGCCTACCTACTTGACTTCATTCCTGCCTGTACCTTTCCTTTAAAAAAAAAAAAAAAAAAAAAGTGCAAAACATTTCCATACTTGATCCTGTACTGTCTTTTCTTTTGGAAGCTTTTAACTTCCTTTTTGTCCCCAGTCTCATGAAATTTATAAGAATATGTGATATAAACAGATGTTGATTTAGAGTGATGCACACCTTAAGCCTCTATAATGTTACATTAGTGTCCCTTCAAAAACATGAATTTCAAAACAAAATACTTTATCTTGGTGTAGAACTTTCAGACATTTGCTGGACCTTTCAATTTGGAAAATTTGACTCTTAATTTTGTAACTTTTTTGGTGTGGGGGGAGGAAGCAGGTAGGAATGAAGGCAAGCAGGCAAGCGGAGAGAAAGAAGCATTATTTAGTGTTTTTTGTTTTCTCCAACCCATGGTTTTTAGCTCGACTGGGTCTATGCCACAACCAAAGACTTAACACCTGAGTCACCAGGGTACACCTGAAATTATTTTATAAGTTTTCTCTCTTCTGCTCATTTTCTTTATTCTGGAACTCCTATTTAATTTCTTGGATAATTCTCTAATTGTCATACCTCCTCCTATTTTTGATCTCTTTGCCCTTCTTGTTTTACTCTTCAGAAAATTTTTAGTATTATCTTCTAACTCTTCTTTTGCATGATTTCTATGGCTTTATTTTAAATTTACCAAAAACTCTTTTATTCTGAATTCTTAAATAGAAAGTTGTTCTAATTTGACAGTTATAACCTCCTAGCTTTCAACTTGAAATATTAACCACAGTTGATTTTGTTCTGGTCTCCCTTAGCTAGAGGGTTCCCTGAGATGCCCAGGGAACACAGCTCTGTTAACATTTGAGCATGAAGCATCAAATATTCAACTGGAAATTCTGTGATCATAGGAAGAGCCCGTCAACTTTGTGCTTCCCTGTAGGACAACCTTACTGAACAACAGACATAGGAAACCTCCAATGTCATTATCTTTGGGTCATTTCTCTTTGGTGATCATTGTCCAGAGAAGAATCCGTCTTCCATTCTGACACCTGGAGGATATAAAACCAGATACTAAAATTCTAAGATGGAGGGCTGGGCGCTCAGCATTTAGAATCCCTTCTTTTCTGTCTAGTATTTCCTACCCCCACTCTGCTAGGGCTCCTGGGGTGGAGGCCCTCTGCTTTATTTTCTGTCAAGAATAAAATAGTGTTCTTTTACTACATGGGGAAATGATTATCACCTGGCAACTAGATGCAACACAAGGGAGGGTAGGGCTACTCCCTGAAACTATCTACCCAAACCTCCTGTTTTGGTCCCTCTTCACCTACTTCAGAGGTGTTGTGAGCTCTCCTTTGTTGTTGCCCAGCTTTTTCTACTCTGACTTGTGTGTTCAACTGTCTCTAGTTTAAGTCATTTGTCATTTCCAGCTTCTAAATGTTGTTGCTTTCATTTGTACCTTGTCTAAAATGGACGCTCTAACTCACGGCTGTCTGTCACAACACTTTAGATGTGCTTTTCATAAGTCATCTAAATTTTAGGGTTTTTTTTTTTCACTATTATCATCTATCTCTGCGTCTACACTCCTAGCCCTCTGAGGAAAGAGCAGAGCATGCTTGTCTTCTTATTTATTCTTCATGTCGATTGTATCAACATGAGAGGGACTGTGGCATAAGGGGTACGATACAGGCTCATAGGAGTCTAGATTCAAATCCCAAATCAGCATTTTTAGTATATAGCCTTCAATTTAAAAATGTCTTACAATGTGTCATTTTTTTCAATCAGCAAAAGTAGGAGAATAATAAGCCTCTCTGCTAAGGTTTTGGGATGACTTCATGAGGTGATCTAGGTGATGAAATAATGCTTAGTAAGTGCTTAGTACTTGGTAAGCAGTGAATAGTGCTGAGTTAAGTAGGTGTCAGATATAAAAAAAAAATTAAGTGCCCTAGCATTTTTGGGTTTGAAAATATAGAGAATTTATATGTCATAGTCAGATGAGTTTGCAGCTAGTACTTCTCTCCCTTTTTATCCTGTTAATAACCTCCGAATCTTCTGTTCACTCTTTCCCCAACAGGATATCCATCACAAGGGTCACTGCTGATATCTCTCTGGCCAAACGCTCAGTGTTAAACAATCCCAGCAAGCATGCGATAATAGAACGATCCAACACAAGGTCAAGCTTAGGTAAGTCTTTGTTACTGATGAGCTTAAGCTATTTACCCACTTCTCTCCCGGGGCTGCCAATGAGGAGATCGACCAGATCGTAATTCCATGTGTCACGGAGCAGCGAAGAAAAAGAAACACGGTGTCAGGGGCTAGTGCCACAGTCTTAGCGATTTCATAGAATGGAAGGATTTGTTATGATTGTTTTGAGTTAAAAATTCCCCAGGCTGTCAACTGTAATGTTTTCACTAATGAGAGCTCTGCTGTCTACTTTACATCATTATTATTGGGAGCAAGTTCATAAACTTCTTTAAGGCCCAGTTTCGTCACCTGGGGGAAAAAAGATATAGTATCAGCTACCTTGTAGAATTATTGTAAGGATTAAATGCAGTCTGTTCTCCATAAATGATGCCTTCTCTCCCAAATTCCTTAATAATTGAATTATATCAAACTATATTCAGTGTTCAGGGGTGTGTGTGTGTGTGTTAAGATTGATAATGGATGAATTCAACTCCTGGCCATGCTATACTGACTGCTATCAATTTTTTGTTTCATTTATAAAACAGTGTAGAGAGTTGAATTAATGTGTTTAGGGAGCCATGTTTGATACTCTGTTAATATGTATTAATTTAATCAAATGAGACCCTTGGGCAGTTACTTTAACTCTTTGGCAGTCGCTTGGAGTTTTAGGTTAATCACTGTTATTCATCTGATTTATTGAATTGTTAGGTTTCTGTTTTTATAATTTACATTTTCTGGAGGATTCTGTGAGATCTTTGATCTTATTTTTTCCATTTATATGTTAAATTCATATATCTTTTGAGAAACTAATTGTAATGAGTCTTAAATTTATTATGTATTACCTGACATAAATAGTAACTATTAAATAACCCTTATCTGTTCATAATGAATATAGTACTTTCCGATATTCAGTTTTGTTCCTCACCTAATACCCCTTATTGACTAAACTTCAGTAATATAGCTTTAGAAATTTATTAGGGGGAAAAAATGTGATGGAATATTTTGCTTGTAGTAATTTTCTTTTCATATCCTTGTCTGTGACCCTTAAAACTTTATACACATGCTCACAAGACTTGCCACAGAATGCTCGTTTTGTTGATTCAAGTGACTAGTCAACTTGTATCGATTCATCATCTAAACCAACCACATGACGTTTCTTACAACTGCACAGGCTTTTGTAACCACCAGTCACATATTAAATGACTGTTATTTCAATATTTTACAGCAAATGTCATGCTAATGCTAGGGAATTAAAAGATGAATTAGATGAAGCCCCATTTCCAAGGAGCTTTGTGTAGAAATAAGACAAATCACTTAACAGCTCATTAAGATAGAGTATAGTGAGCATGCTGCGTTGGCATTGTACTGACTGCCAAAGAGCTAATATTGCAGAAGAGTGTAGGCCACTGCCAAAAGCTTTTCCAAGGATCTGAGCCTGAGCTGAGCCTTGAACCATGAGAGGGTTGAAAAAAAAAGTAAAAGAGGTTGGAGGAGATTTGAAACAAGAGCTACTAGAGGCTTCTGGAAGACATAGATGCTTTATGTTTTGGCTGATGGTATGGTTTAAAAAGAATAGGGAATTGGGAGATAACCAAAGAGATAGGCCGGGGAAGATATTAAGGAATTTGAAGCTTATTCTAAGACATTATGGAACCATGTATAGATTTTAGGCATTATCCATACATGTAACAGATATTTGTGTACCAACCATGTGCTTAGCATGAGTTTAAGTCCTAGGGACACAGAAGTGGAGGACAGCATCACCTAGCTCTCATAGGTTCTTCATTCATGAGAGAGACATGAACAAAAGCTAAACGTTGTAGACAGATATAATTATAGGAAGTAGGTGAAGTGGTGGAGAGTAGGGTGAGGAGGAGAGTATGACTATATGGGGGATTTAGAGGCCTCTCTGAGGAAGTGATATTTTAGCAGAATGATACATGTTGTGAATTCTTTAATTTTGCAGTCTCCTGAAGAAAGAGTATTCTGAGTAGAGGGAACTGTAAGTGCAAAGGTCCTGGGGCAGGAATATATTTGATATGTTTAAGGGCTAGCATGGAAGATAGTATGACTGGAGTGGAAAGAGCTGGGACATAGGTCAGAGATTGTGGGCCTGATCCTGTACATTTGGTAGGCCTTGGGAAGACACTGACTTGCTGTGGACACAATGGGAAACTAGGAAAGCAGGGAAGTGGAACAATGTGACTTACGTTTTCAAAGGATTACCATTATGTAGAAGGGAATGAAGCAGGGTGTGAATGAAGTGGGGGCAAATTATCAGTGCTGCAGTAGTCAGAAATAATGCACCCTGTGCAGAAGTATAAAGGATGCCTGTAGAAGCATCCCTGTGGTAGCAGGGTGGGAATGGAATAAACTTGGGGAGGGAGGTCATTTAGGAGGCTGTTTTCATCATTCAAGTTAGAGAATAAAAGGGGTCTAAAATATGACAGGGGCAGAAAGGATGAGGAGAATGAAAAGAACCCGAGATTAAAGACTCAGGGTAGACAATTCAGTGAATGGAACATGTAGATCAGGGTATGCAATCTAGTGAATGGAGCATTGAGAAAACTCCAGGATGACTTATTTTGAGGAACTGGGTAACTGTTATCCTGGGGAGTTGGGGTTCAGGAGAGGGAGCATGTTTGAGGTGGTAGACTGGGGAGGAGGGATAAGAAGATGATGGCTGCCTCCATATGTACATATAGATATGTATATATAGATCTGGAACAGAGAGGACTGGACCGATGAGATGGGAGTTTTCAGATAGGAGTTTTGCGTATTCACAGTATTCAGTATTCACTGAATTAGCAACTGCTGATCCACAGCTCCTAGAAGTGCAGGGGTAAATTCCCACAATTTAGTCCATAACCTCATCTTTCATTTGGTCATCTCTGCCATAGAGTCTTTTAATGCAGTTCTCTTCCATGTCATAGCACCCGTGACTCACCTTTGTATCACTTTAAGGGCTGTCATTCTACATTCATTGAGTATATGATTAATGTCTGTCTCTGTCACTCGATATAAGCCCTGCGAGTTCAGGGATTGAATCTTTTTTGAGTCACCATCGCTTCCCCACTACTTACTGTTGTGATTGCCCCAAGGTAGAAACTTATCTCCCCACCCCACCTTCCACCTCCAGGATTTTGTGACCTTTGTGTTTAGGCAAACTAAGAATATAGCCTTGTGTTCAGTGTTGGTTACACATCACAATTGTGTGCTTTCCCTAGGGCAGTAAGTTAATTTCTACAGTGGTATTCTTTAAAGCAGCAGTTTTGCTGACACTAGGATATATTAAAGTTTTTTGGGGGGTTGGGTAGAATTATTGCTACTTTGCTCCATAAGAGGAGAAAATACCTGTATTAAAGTATCAACACTAAAATCTCTTGCTTATATTGAAGTCAACTTTCTTAGCCTTTAATCCAATTTATATGTAGTGAATTTTTCTAACTGCCCAATGGACTCTCTATCATTTTATTTTTTTTAAAGTATTAACTTCAAAAAGTCAACTGAAATTAAATCATTGCTTTATGTTCCAGTTTTTTGTTAGCAGCTGGAAAGTGTGTTGAAGAAAAGGTAAACAATTGGACTGACTTATGCGATTCAGACAACTATCAAAAACTTCTTTTAAGCATCATTTAGTAGCCTAGAGTTTAATTTTACACAAAGGCGGGCAAGAGACACATAGGGAATTTATTTTAAAAGCAATTTTCTTGAATATATCTTTAATAGAAATTAAATTTTATAATACTTCATATTTAATAGATGAGATCAGTTATAGAAATTAGGATGAAAGTTCCAGAACATTAAAGACATAATTTGATAGGTAAAATTTTTGATTGATGTATAAGATTTTGGAAACCTACATTGCATAAGCAAAAATAGAGTGTATTGCTTTGGACTTCATTATGCTAATGTGCCATTCATTGTGTGAAGAAAAACAAAGAACCATGAAAAAATTTTGAAGCTAATGTAATATACTCATTTTTGCAGTGGCACAGGATTTCTTTACATGTATGGATAGCTTTTTATAGGGCTGATGAAAGTTCTAACTTTTTTCTCAGTTGCACTATTGATCAAGCATCATAATTTAAAATATATACATGAGCTATTACTTCTACTTTTTAAACTTGGGAGACTGAAAATAAAGAACATTACACTCTAATCCTTGGTTGTAGAAATAGTTAAAATAAATTTCCAAGGGACTTAATGAGTACAAATTCTGTTGGACTTATAATTTATATTATACTCTTTGAAATAGAATGACTTGAATTTAAATAGTGAAGGGCATTATAATATGTACATTTTGCCAATTCCTAGCCCAAACTTTTAAATATAATAGTTAGATAAATTTATATTACCACTTTATGAAAGAATTATTCTATCTGCAAATTATGGTTTTGTTTTATCTCAAACATCTTTCTAGGGACAAATCAATGTAGAGGAATATGATACATTTCACACACATTTACACACAAATATATGATTGTAGTATCTATTTGTTCCACATGAGCAAAAACTGTACTGAAAGTGAAAAAAAAATAAAAAGAGAGCAAAGGAAGTAAAGCTAGATATTAGATGTTTGTTCTAGTTCTAAAAAATGGAGCATTGCAAATGATAGAATGCAGGCATAAGTATTATTAGTTATTCTGGAAATTAGACATATGAGTGGTTAGATAATAATGTTCACAACTCCGTAAATATTTATAATCCAATTGAAGAGCAATTTGGAAAATAAAAAGTCACTTATTCCTTATGATGGTAGACCTGTTCTGTCTCTTAACTGGTGATGGCTATATGAACTTACATATGTGATAAAATTGTGTAGAACTAAACACATGCACAGGTGAGTACTAGTAAAACTGCGCAAGTCTCAATAAAGTTGGCAGATTTTAACTACTAATATTCTGGTTGTGACATTGTACTATAGTTTTGCAAGATGTTCCCATTGGGGAAAACTGAGTAAAAGTTACAAGAGATCTCCTTGTATTATGCTTTACAACTGGATATAAATCTACAACAATCTTTCTATGTTTCAAAAAAGTTAATTAAGTTAATAGCACCACTTTTTAAAACAAATCTGAGATCAGCTGGGTTAGTGGTTCTCAAAGCAAGGTCTCAAAGCAATGCCCTACAATCTGCTTTTACAAGCCAGACAGGTGATTCTACTGTATATAACAGCTTGAGAATGTCTGCTTTTATTCAAATCCACCACCAAAAGGGATCTCATAACCAGAAGGAATGAGAAAACCTGTGTAGGAAAGGCAATTGCAATGGGATAGTCAGTCTCAAGATTTTTCCATTGAGCAGTGCCATCTTGTAGTGATATGAACTCCATTTCCTTGCTATCTGCTTTCCTTTTGAAGAGAGAAAACAATTTATAAAGAATGAAGGGCTGATAAAAGGCTATCATCAGGTGCCCCCTGGTAGAGCAGCAGTAGATCAGTCACCTCCAAAGGAACAGGCCTCATACCCATCCCTGGGTTTATGCCCTGGGCCCAGGGGGAAAGGTGTGTGAACAACTGAAATAGAGAAGTACTTCCTCTCTCTTCCTGCCTACGTGCTCACCTTCATTCCTGCCTGTACCTTTCATTAAAAAAAAAAATAACCTATCATCAGAATTTAAAATTTTAGCAATAAATGTGGAATTTATGGGATTAGTTCATCTTTTGAATCTCATCTCTCCCCTTTTGACCTATCCATTATCAGAGCAGCTGTGTTTCTCTTGAGACATTAGCACCATTTAAATTTTATTTCATAGTGTTGCTCTGATCACCTAGCTATAGCAGTTCCTCCTCACAGGAATTACTTCCCTTCAGCTAAATATATTTTGGTAATACAACTCATTATTCATATTTTTGATGATTTAAGAACTTTTCCCAAAGCATCACCTTTTGTCTGTTATGTTTATTTAAAAAATTCTCATTGCCTTAGTTGACTTTCATGTAATACTTTTTGGGTGCCAGTTAGATAACAGGCACTGTGCTAAGTGAAGGAATAGAACTAATTATGTATTGTTCTCAGTTTTCAATCACTTTGCTGCTTGTTGGAAAAGCTATTAATGACAGCATTGAAATATGGTGAGGTGTAAGTGTTGAAAGAGGTAGTTACAAAGCTACACTTAACATTTATTATGTACTATTGGCCGGGCACTCTGATAGATACTTTGGATGATGATTCATTTAGTCCATTTTACAAATAATACTGTGACTTTTAGGCAGGGTACCCAAGAATTTAAAAATGACGAAACCTAGTTTCTGCCCCAAGACACTTTGTTGCCTGGGAGTAGGAGCACAGAGAATTCACTGGGCTTGGGGAAGGGGAAAGGTGGTTAGAGTGCTTTACACATTTCCTTTTTTTATAACAAGACACTCGTCAAAACTAGTTTTCTGCTTAGTGATTATGAAAATGTCATTGGCTTTACCGTTAAATAACGGATAGAATTACTTCAAGGTTTTACTGATTTGCTAACTGACCGTCCTCCAGCACAAGCTATAATGATGGTGTCAGCCTCTTCTCTCTCTTTACAGTATTAATTATAAAAACTTCAAAACAAAAATGTTATTGTTCTTGTTCTGGAGAAAATATGATTGTTCTTGAGTATTACTCTTGGATGTCAGATATAAAGCATAGAAAAATATATTCATTTCCCCAGAGCTTGTTTTACTTCACTTTTGAGCTACAGAAACTTCAATACCTTTCCTATACTATTTTTTAACCAAAAATAAAAACTTATTTATCAGGTTCTTAGGAAGGCAGCAGTATCTAGATATAATTTAGTACCATTATTTGTCATCCCCATCTTGGTTTAATTTTGCTTTTTAAAATTGAGGTGCAACTGACACATAACATTGTTAGTTTCAGGTATTTAACAGGATTCAGTATTTTATATATTAAAAATAATTAACAATACATCTAGTTAACTCCATCACCATATATAGCTATAAAAAGTTTTCTATATATTTTTTTTCCAGATCCCAGGCCTTCTGAGAGTTTTTAAGATCGACTCTTTTAACAACTTTCAAATATTTAATTAGCTATAGTCACCATGCTGTACTTCCCAAAACTTTATATTTTATAATTAGAAGTGTTTTATCTTTTAATCACTTTCACCCATTTTGACCCCCACTCCTCTCCATGTATCTAGCGAGCACCATTCATGTTCTCTGTATGAGTTCAGTGTCCTGTTTGATTCTACAAATAATTGAAATCATTTAGCATTTGTCTTCTTTAGTTCACTTAGTATACTGTCTTCAGGGTTGGGTTCATCTATGTTGCTAAAAATGGCAAGATTTCATTTTTATGGCTGAATAATATTTCATTTATGTGTTTGTGTATAATGTCATGTTTTCCTTATCCATTCATCACTGGACACTTAGGTTGCTTCCATAGCCTGGCTAGTGTAAATAATGCTTCAGTGAATATGAGGTTGCAATTTTTTTGAGTTCATGTGTTTTGAGTTTTTTCCTCTCCCTTTAGAAAATACCCAGTATTTGGTGTATCAGAAGTGTTCTACTTTTTGAGGAACCACCATAGTTTTTCATAGTGATTGTACATACTTCTCACCAACAGCATACAGGGATTCCTTTTTCTCCACATCCTCATTAATACATTGTTTCTTGTCTTTTTGTTAATAGCCTTTCTAACAGATATTGGGTGATAGCTCATTATGGTTTTGATTTGCACTTTCCAAATGATTAGTGATGTTAAGCATCTTTTTATGTACCTGTTGGTCACTGTATGTCTTTGGAAAAATGTCTATTCAGGTTTTCTGCTCATTGTTTAATAGATTGGTTTTTTGTTTACTATTGAATTGTATGCATTTTTATATATGCTGGATATTAACCCTTACCAGATATGTGTAAAATCTCAATTTCAAAGGTTGTCATTTCGTTTTGTGGATAGAATTTTTTAAATTTTTGCCTTTGCCACCTTTGTTTTTGGTGTCAAGTCCAAAAAAATTATCACCAAGACTGAGATCAAGGAGCTTACCTCCTAGATTTTCTTCTATTGAGTTTTAGGATTTCAGGTCTACATTCCAGGCCTTAATTAATTTGAATTAATTTTTGTGTATAGTGTAAGCTAGTGGTCATTTCAAATTTTTTGCATTAGTTGTTCAAGGTTCCCAACACTATTTATTGAAGATATCATCCTTTGCCCGTTGTGTATTCTTTGTAAATTAATAGCCTATAGATGTATGGTTTTATTTCTGGGCTCCATTCTGTTTCACTGATCTATGTGCCTGTTTCATGCCCAACTCTACTGTTTTGATAATTATAGTTTCATAATATAGTTTGAAATCAGGACATGTGATTTTGTTCTTTTCAAAATTATTTTATATATTCAGAATCTTCTGGAGTCCCATACAAAATTTTGGATTGTTTTAGTTCTATCAAAAATGCCTTTGGAATTTGACAGGAATTATACTAAATCTTTGGGTTGCTTTGCATTTCAACAATTCATTTTTCTAATTCATAAGCATGTAATAGCTTTCAATTTATTTGTTTCATTTTGAATTTTTTCCATCTGTGTCTTAGAGTTTTCAGTCTACCGGTCTTTAACCTCAGTTAAGGATTTTATGTATTCTATTTTATTCTTTTTGATGCAATTATAAAAGGATTCTTTTCTTAATGTCTCCAATAGTTATTTGCATATAGAAACAACAGATTTTTGTATTTTGTAGGATTTTGTGTCATGAAACTTTATTGAAATTATTAGTTCCAAAGTGTTTTGTGGAGTCTTTAGGGTTTTCTATCTATAAAATATGTCATCTACAAATAATGGCAATTTTTCTTTTTTGTTTTGTTTTGTTTAAGGAAAGGTGCAGGCAAGAATGAAGGTGAGCACAGTAGGCAGGCAGAGAGAAGAGAAAGAAGCACTTTTAGTTGTTCATCTTGGTTGTTCTCCCAGGTCCTTGGGATATATGTGGACTGTGCAGGAGAAGGCAGCTGACCAAACCACTACTCCATCAGGGCATGTCAGTAGTTTTACTTCTTCCTAATTTGGATGGCTTTTCTTTTTCTTACTTTATTGCTCTGGAAAGGACTTCCAATACTCTGTTGAATAAAAGTAGCAAGGGTGGGCATCCTTGTCTTTCCTTACAGTTAATGCTGTCAGTTTGCAACTACTGAGTATGTTATTTGTGGGTATGTCACACTGACCTTTAATTATGTTGACGTTATGTTCCCTCTGTCTACTTTATATGTAGACACATTATTTATACATTATACATATATTTGCTTGAAGTCAAAATCCAAAATAAGCATGTCTTATAAACTCTGATTTGTTCAATGATCTCTTCAATTTCTTGATCTATAGTTTCCCATGTCAATGTCTTTTTGTTTTTGCTTGTAAATTTTTCCTTCTAGCTATTTAACTGTATTTTAATATTTTAATTAAATTTTTAAAACGTAGTTGCTCATTCATGCTAACTATATCTCAAGGTGCTCAAAAGCCACATGTGGCTATCATATTGAACGAGAGTGATAAAGGATATCTCTATCATTATAAAAAATTCTACTGGATAGATAGTCCTGTTTAAAGAAATCAAAAAAGTAGGTGAATAGAATGAAATTTTCTTGACTCTTCAAGTATATTTTCAGATGTCTGATGTGTTTTGAAAATATGATACTTTATATTTCTGTAGTGCTGCTTCTCATAGGTAATTGCCCTCTAAAATATGAATGTTGCAGGATCATTCCTTTGTTGGTGCAAAATATGAGAAGTGTGTTTTTGGAACACATGAAAGCTATCTCTTAAAAGTTTATGGCAAAAATTAAGTCAGCAGAGAGCCCCAAATTTTAATTCTCCTAGACATAGTATTATACTAGAAGTAAATTCTATAGCTGGTTGAAAGAAAATTCTAAAGGCGTTGTGAAGAAATAGGTTTTTTTTCTAAGGGACACCGTGTATCAGCAGTATTGTCTGTAAACATTAACCTAATGGCTGGTCTAACTTCATTCCTGTAGAAGAAACAGAATAGTTTACCATTTTACTTTAATTTGATCGAAAAATACTGCACTTAAAAATACTGTACTCACTTCAAAATACCGTACTTTAAGTAACTGAACTCTGCTTAACCTTTTACAGCGGAAGTTCAGAGTGAAATTGAAAGGATTTTTGAACTTGCAAGAACACTGCAATTGGTAGTCCTTGATGCAGATACTATTAATCATCCAGCTCAACTTAGTAAAACCTCTTTGGCCCCTATTACAGTATATGTAAAGATCTCTTCCCCTAAGGTAAGTAAGGTTGCTACTGTTTGCTTTATAATCAAACGTTACTAAAAAGACTTTGGTTCTGACAGTAATAGTAGTTTTTGTATTCTTCACCATTTATTGCAGTTAAAAAAAAATCACTTGATAAAGTAGTTTGACTCTACCTCAGGTACAAGCCTTTCTAATATTGTATGTAATGAAATAAGTTTATTTTAAAGTTCCTTGGCGGCACACCACACAGTGAGTTAGCTTGAGGGTAAGTACTAGTGTGATTATTTGAGTTGTGAGCTGAACTAGCCACTTTTTCCAAGAAACACAATTTTTATTTAAAAGCACTGATAAGCTATGCTTATTCAGACATGAATATTTGGTAGATAAATTCTTGAACAAAGTTTTCCAAGAAAAATTAAAATTTTGGAAAACTTGTATCTATCTGAGAGCTGGGCAGCTTCCCATTAGATAGACTTTTCTGATTAGGTCATTGACAATATAAACAAAAATGATGCTTTAACATTATGTAATACATTTGGAAGATCTGAATAACTTTGTGAACCACTATTTTCCAATAATCCATGAATGATGTTATAAATCATGCATGATAACGTATCCATTCAAATTTCAAGACAGACCAATGGAATTTAATGGAATAGAATAAGAAAAGTTCATGCATATGGTTTCAAATTAAAAATGGCAACTAGTTTTTAGGAACCTACTACTTGTTGGGCTTAGAGTAGGGTCAAAGAAAAGTATTCATGATTACCTGAAAAGGCTATTGAAATATTCTCCTTTACTCAGTTACGTATGTAGGAAGCTGGGGTTGTTTTCCACATATTTCAACCAAAACAATACATTAAAACAATACATTATAGATCAAAATAACATGTAACGTGTTTTTTTCTAATATGATGAATACTACATAAAATTCACATCAACAAATGCTCTTTGGGGATTGTAAAGGAGTCATGAGACAAAAGTTTAAAAACTGCTGGGCTTGGGGAGGAATGACTCAGGAAAAGCTTCATGCTAGATATTTTTTAAAGCTTGCAACTATGATTTATGTTAACTTGTTGATTTCACAGATAATCTTAATCTATTATAAGCCATTTGTGCTGTATATAAAAAGGCCCCCAGGGAAAAAAGTGAATAATGAACTTTGTGTCTTTTACAGGTTTTACAAAGGTTAATAAAATCTCGAGGGAAATCTCAAGCTAAACACCTCAATGTCCAGATGGTAGCAGCTGATAAACTGGCTCAGTGTCCTCCGGTAAGTTTATCTCTACATATAGTATAATCCAAACGAAGAGAACAGATCTGGCATAACAGTGAAGCTCACAACCAGGGGTTACAGAAAGCTGCTGTATGATGTGTGGTGACCTCAACACCTAACACTACCATCCAATTAGTAGCTCAGTAAAACAAGATCATGGTTTCAAAAATTTGTTTTGTAAGAGGGACCTGTTTGGAGTTGTTTTATTACTCAAATATAATCATAGGGACAGGTTGCTGGCTCTTAGTAACTGAGAAATTAGAGACCATATAAAATCAAATTTGTAAACAGTTACCCAGATTCTGTCATTTGAATGCATCCTTACTTCTAATCCATGCTTTACATACCATGCCATAAGTGCAGGCATTTCAGAAGCGATGAGAATTTAGGATCATATCCATTTTGACTGACTGAAGAATGCTAAAACATGAGATTATTTTGAAATTTGGACCATCAGTGGTTTCAACTGCTTCTGCCAAATTTCATGTTCTATCCCTGCCTCATTAATTTCCACTTTTAAGCTTTTCATTGCCTGTCAACTATAGGCTACTCTCTGTACTGCTCACATCATATTTACTTCCTACCATATGATTGATTTATACCTCTTTTCTATCATAGAATTCTTTTTCATTTGTGAGAACTTTTCTCCCAGACCCTCAAATATTAGTCACCTTTACATTTTCTGATCACTGCTGTTGGTTAAACAGCCAGTGTTGTAAACCATGATTTGAGGTTGACAGGCACACTGACTACACGCAACAGCCAATGGAAGAGGAGAAAGTAAGCGCACATAATCAAGAGCAAACACAAAGTGAACAGCTCACAAGCCCCTTCCTCCTCTTCAGGATTGGGGTGGGGGCTGTGGTCGAAACACTGCTGCGCCGGCATCAGTACTGTCTGAAATGCCACCTCTGCAGGAGTTGTTTGACGTGATCTTGGATGAGAACCAGCTCGAGGATGCTTGTGAACACCTTGCTGACTATTTGGAAGCCTACTGGAAGGCCACCCATCCTCCCAGCAGCAGTCTCCCCAAGCCTCTCCTTAGCCGGACTTTAGCCTCTTCAACTCTGCCCGTTAGCCCCACTCTAGCCTCCAATTCACAGGTAAGGGGAGCTCTTTTCTGTGGTCTTATCGAGAAACTCGGCTGCTTATGGTCACTGTGCTTGTTTCAAGAGAGTAGTTATTTCCAAACTGAGACAGACACTGAAATCACTTAGATTGTACTTGTAAGAAAAGCAGTGTAAACAGAATATACTAAGGAATATATATAGATATTTAAACTACATGCTCTTTAAGACAAGAATATATGAACTTTCTACAAGGTTAGCAGAACAGATAGTATGTACAATCAGACTGCCTGGGTTCAAATCTTGGCTCTCCCTCTTACCAGGTGTATAACCTCACCTGCTCCCTGCCTCAGGAATAATAATGACAACCTATCTCATGGGGTCCACACTAAGTGTTTAACCTCATGTCTTATCTCATGATAGACATATATGTTAACTCATTGATATTACAGTCTTAGAACAGCAATTGTGTCATACTAAGCGACATTTAAGCATTTGATTTTTTTTCTTAATGCCTATCATAAGCCAAAGTCAATCCCTAAGGATTTTTAATGTTTGCATATATTTAAGTGGAGGTGGTTTACGTGTATACATACACGTAGAAATATTTCAGAGAGCTATACAGGTTTCCCCTGCTCTCTGAAAGCAGAACGTTCATATCTGGTATGGTTAGGTGGGCTGTTTTGGGGGTCAGGGAATGATATCATTAATTTATATGTAAAAAAAAAATGGAGCATTTCCCAACACAAAAATAAAACCTACCAAATAAGACCGTTCAACTTTCAGAGAGCAGGGTGGAGGGAGAAAGCGTATCTGTATCACAAAGGAACATAGAAAAGAATGCTCTCCCTCCATCTGAAAAGTTATTCTTTATACCACTCTGGCCACTTACTATGTAGTACTGACCTTAAAAATGCCTCTGCATATCATCAAAAGAATGAAGTGAGCAGGGTTAGATGTCATTTCTGCATTTTTAGATAATTCCGAGCGACTAAACTTGAATGAACTTGGTTTAGTGAATTGGTACTTCCTGTCATCTGCCCTTGGTTGATGCTAATGTTGGCTCCTTTTGCCACCAGGGTTCTCAAGGTGATCAGAGGACTGATCACTCTGCTCCGGCCCATTCTGCTTCCCAAGCTGAAGAAGAACCCTGCCTGGAGCCAGTCAAGAAACCCCAGCACCGTTCTTCCTCCTCCGCCCAGCATCACAACCACCGCAGTGGTACAAGTCGAGGCCTCTCTAGGCAAGAGACGTTTGACTCAGAAACTCAGGAGAGTCGAGACTCTGCCTACGTGGAGCCGCAGGAAGACTACTCCCGCGGACATGTGGACCACTATGCCCCGCACCGCGACCACGGTCACAGAGAGGACGCCCACGGGAGTAGTGAGCACAGACACAGGGAGTCTCGGCACCGCTCCAGGGACCTGGATCGAGAGCAGGACCACAAGGACTGCACCAAACAACGCAGTCGTCATAAATCTAGGGATCGCTACTGTGACAAGGATGGAGAAGGAATATCTAAAAAACGGAATGAGGCTGGGGAGTGGAACAGGGATGTTTACATCCGCCAATGACTTTTGTGTTTTGGGGTTAATGTTTGAGTCTTGTATAACAGCACCCTCAAACTAATACTTTGGGGTCTACATTGAAATCTTATGTGATCTGTCTTGTATATTTTGTATTGCTGTTGCTTGAATAGCAATAGCATGAAATCGAGTATTAATATACTTTTTTTTTTTTCCTTTCGTAAGTGCTACATCAACCTGCCTGGTACAGCTACAGTCCTCCGGCTGTACACCTGGACTTTTCGAAAACTGATCGGGTAGCCGCCACCTGAATTTATATTTTAAGAAACAAAGTTGATGTTTTAAAAAATGTAGCTAATGTATCCAGCAGGCCAGAATAAGCAAAAGTGGAATTTCTTGATTCTCCAGGTTTTTACTGTGTAGGCACCTGATTTGCAAATTCATTCATCCATGGGCCACTGTTTCTTGCTTGTATCTCTGGCTGACTACATTCGGGGACAGATTCTGTCTTGCCTTACACCACGGGGATCATAAAGTTAAGAATCTATTTTCTATGTACTAGTACTGTGTACTGTGTAGACAGTTTGTAAATGTTATTTCTGCAAACACCTTCTTATAATTATATATAATATATATAAATCAGTTTGATCACACTACTTTAGAGTCTTAATGCCAAGTCAGCAGATTTGCTTTATGAATTACAGGGACAAGAAATGCCCACATTCAGGAAATTTGAAATAACGTTGTCTAGACACCTATACCCATTCTAGTAGAAAGTATGTAAATACTGTACATACGTGTGATTGCTTAACTTGAAAAGGTTTGATTTCTGAATGTTTTACCATCCTTGTAAGTTTATAACTTGGACCATAAATTATGGCAAATATAACCATACTCCAAAGGTTGTCCTCATCCATACAGTTCACACTGATTGTGACACATTGTTAGTAGCTAGTGTTTCATGTCACTGCACTGGAGTATATGAGCCGGAACTCTGTATGTGTGTGCGTCTGTGTCTGAGTGTGTGTAAGAGTGAGTGGCTGAGATGAATCTGAATGCTGAAGACTAATGAAGAAACTAGAGCCTGGTATCTAGAATTCTACCCACCTGGGTTTGTATGTAATTGTGCTACGTGTTGCTTTAATGATCCACTGAGCAGTCAGGGAATGTCAGGAAGCTTGCTGCCAAAGGTGACTAGGGAAGCCTTCATCTGCTAACTCCTTGTTTTTGCTCCTAGAGAGTGAAAGAACAGGCAACTTTTAACTGTGAGTGTTTCACTGGAAATGTATAATCTTTGTGTGTTCGAGTATTTGTTTTAGTTAAGAAACGTTTACACAGCTTGTAGAATTATCTCGTGGGAAAATAAATTTTTCTAACTTCTCCCACTTCCTTTTCTAACCTCACCTATTGTACCTGCTGTTTATCTCCCAGTTTGCCTGTCATTCTGTCCCTTGCCACCAACCTGAAGTTTCACTATTCTTCAAAACCCTGAAGTGCTTCTTATAACCAAAGTTTCTGCTCTTCAGAAGTATCAGGGCAAATGGGGTGAGTTGATGTGAAAAAAGTTAATATTCTACCACAGCAGACATCTACTGTGAAGGAGAATCTGAAGGGGAATCCAGAAGATACTATCTCCATGACTCAGTCATACTGTTGTAAGAAGCTTACAATGTGGTTATCCCCCTAAGGTTAAAACCTTCTCTGTGTCTTATGTGTACATTTTGTCCGGTTATGACTGGGCAGGTAAGACAGTATTAGGTATACAGGTATCTAGCACTTGAAGTTTGTTCCTGGAAAATGCCTATCTACAATTGCCGAATTTCAGATCTGCATTATAGAATCATTTTGTTAAGTAAGTTAACCTATTTTTTTGTTTTGCTTCTTTGATTATTCCAGGTTCTTGCCAAATATTCTAGGATCTCTATTAAGTAAAACTATTTAACATTAAAATCTCTTTCTCTAGCCCCAAGAAAACACAAAGAGTTTTAAAAATGAGTTGCATCTATAGTTTTATCAGCTAACATATGAAAATTTCCCTCAGAAAAAATACTTATTACTCTACTATGGACATGAATTTATGTACTGAATATAAGTCATTATATATTTTCATCTTTATGTAAAATTTTCACCTCATTGGGAAATCACATTCCAATTAAAAGTGCTTCTATGAAATATTTCTGATAAGCTTTTCATTATTGTAGGATATTGCTGATCATCCTTCCTCAAGTGTAATTTCATCCCAATTAATGATTCTGGAATAATTAAATTCTTGAAATAGAAATGGTTTTTAACTTACTTGCTGCTGGCATTTATCCCTTTCAAAGAGTCATGCTCATAGACGCCACTTTTAAAATTTTGTACCTGGAGTTTTACTTTCTCACTTTACTGTGAAACATTTTAGTCCAAATCAGAGTATTCCTCAAAAACAGTATTGTAGGATTTGACCTTAAGAGCATTGTATGTGAAAACTGTATAGTGGGTATTATGTGTAAAGTGTGTGCTAAATTTGTAAAAATATTAATCCCAAGGACAATGGATAATTTACTGACTTGTGGAATGTAAAACAATATAGTCTTTCACATAGAAAAAGCTTAATCTTTAGCCTAAGTTGCAGAATGATTTTTTTTAGTCAACCTAGAAAATGCTGGAAATGTTAATAGTTGGTTTTTGTCAAATCCATTTCAGTTTTTCCTATACCTTCTCTACTGCTCATTTAAGTTACTGTTACAAAAAGGTGCTGCTAAATGTAGGATGTCTTGGTAATAATGTACTTTGGGACAATGCCACATTTTTAACATGGTCTGCTCTGCATTCCTGTTAAACATTCACTATCAGCTTACACTGAAGTGTTCAACAAACCTGGTTCAAAGTCATTGATTTAAAACAAATAAAGAGCTGGCTTCTGCACTGTTTATTATTAGTGGTATTAATTACCATTGTAGGAAAGATTCTTAGAGACTGTTAAATACTCAACACTGCCCCCTTGTGGAGCATCTTCCTTAGGGGCAATGGCTGTCACTCATGATCCTTTAGTGATCTCCCCATCAAGTCTGATGTGAAAAAAATGAGAGCTTTCTGGCAGGAAATGGATCATTGAAGACACAAGCACAACAGGGTAGTCACCTTAATTCTATAGGTGCAGCAATTCTGGATTCAGATTTTGAATGAAAAATGAAGATCTATCATGAAGACAAAGCTAATTGTTCACCTTTGTCCCTTTGTTCACTGATGTGACGCTGCTAGTCTTGGATGCTATGACTTTAATAAAACTTCAAGTGACAATGTTACAGAAAACAGGTAACTAGATGGTCGTGGGTCAGTTGTTTGATTTTTTGGAAAAACATTTGTGCTTCACTTTGCTATTTCAACTAAAATGTGATGTGGGGTTTTGGAGGAAAATGTACTATTGAATTAAAATGCTTTTTCTGTTTCACAGAAATATCTATGTTAACACTAATTATGTTAAAAAGATATTTCTTCCACATTTCCTTGATTTTTCTTTTTGTATTTTTTAAATTTCTTTGTCCCTTAAGGTTATGTTTCATTTTCCAATTTGTTCTATTTTTTAAAGGAAAGAAACTCAGTAAAAAGGTCTATTTAAAGACAATTTTTGAACAATGCTCAAATTGTTCTATTTTCAATATGTAAATACTTTTCTTCCATTTTGCTGGTATTTTATAATTTCTTGGTATTAATCAAAAACTGACATGTCTGCTGCTAGGCTGATTCTCTACCATTTCCATCCTAGTCTGGCACCTAAGACTTAGAGAAAACGGGATTTTGAAGATTTTTTTAAAATACATTTAAAAGTGTGGGGAAGTTCGCCGAGCCCTAGAAAAAGCACTGCAGGCAAAAGGTGTTCTCTTTAGTCAGTGACATCTACTGGCTGTAACACAGAATGAAGATGCAAAGAAGTCAGTAACTAATGTGACTCTCATAGAGCTGGAAACATGTTTTCTCTCATTCAATAGGCACTGAATGATCTGCTCTGAAGATGTGTTCTGAAGCAGTGACAGAAAATTCTGCGTCCCTGCTTCTAGAATTTCCCCATGTCTGAGGACCAGAGGCTGAGGCAGTCGGTAACTAGAGTGTGCGTGCCAAGGGCCATAGCTAGTACTGACTAGCTATGGTACAAGAAGTTACAAAAAAAAAAGAAACCAAACCCATGAAGGGTGTTCAAGAAAGTCTTCACAAATGAGGCCATCCAAAGATCTTACCTGATTCCAACAGAGCTTGTAATCCTGATGAAAACAAATAGTTGTGAGAAATTCCTAAGGAAAACCTATGAGGAAAAAAATATTCTTTTAGGCAGTTTCCAAATGATATGCCCAAAGCTCAGAAATTTTGGGATGACCTAACAGCTAGCCAGACACATGTATTTAACACCACTGTAACAGCTGACTGTTAAACTGTGTCTAGGTATTGGGTATTTTGTCAGCTCTTACCTAAAATGCAAGTAGGATGACAAACAGGTTTATAATAATAATAATAATAAAAACCCAACAATACAAATGTAGTCTCTTCTACTGGTCACTATACTACAGGTTTGGTCACTTTTATGATTTAGGTGATGTTTTTGTTTTTGTCTCAATTCATATTTAATTATGAAACGGTCTTTTTATTCGTCTTGATCTATCACAATTGCTTTGTCTGACGCTGGTGTTCTGTGAAACTGTTTTGATGGGAGAACACAAGGGCCTAGCTGTGTGTACCAGGCCATTTCCAGTTGCCAGCAGCTAGTTTTCTATTTCTCACTAATCAGGTCTCTAATAATGTGTTGAGATGTCTCAAGAGATGATAAAAGGTATCCAAATTGTGATATAATCTTGAGTTTTTTTAATCTACAGAGTGAAAAAAATATTTAATTCACTTATTCTAAGATCATGGGGGGAAGGTAACATAGCAAGGCCAAGTATCTCATTTGAAGAGATCTAGACTTCATTTGAAAGAAGGCTGATTTAAGCAGTAAACAGAAAGAATCAAGTAAAACATTCAGCTCAGGTGGAACTATGGTTAGGTCAGGTGCCTCCGAAGAAGCCCAAGCCACATGCCCTGGGCTTGAATCCCAGGTCTGGGGGTAAACAACTAGTGTGAACTACAGATAAAATGCTTCTTCCTCCTCTCCCCTTACTGCCTGCACCTTTCCTTTAACAAAACAAACTACTCAGCCTAGCACTGGCATATGGTTAATGTTATGCTTCCCATGCCTGAATTCTTAACTACTTGGAAACCTGGGAATAGAAAACAATTATTTTTTATAACTAAACTGAGAACTACTGATTTTGCTCCTTTTTGTTAATTCCCTGATTTTAACATTAAAAATGACATTCTTTACAAATTAAAGTACAAGTTCTCAAATAAAAATATATTCCAGACTTCTCTAAACATCTTTCTACTCTGCTAAATCTACAAAGAAAAAATTATTTTATAAAACAAAATATAATCTCATACCACTCTCCTACTTTCTCTCGATGCCTGGTGAAAAGATTTGAAGACTTCTGTACCCTTAGCACCCATGACATCAGTTACTTAACCTGACAATGTGACTGAAAAAAAACAAAAACAAAAACAAAAAACCCGCACACACATAAGAGTAAATGTTTATTTTCATTTCTTAGGATCCTGCCCTCTATGTGCTTTTACATTTGATGAATTTTGCAATAAAAAAACCTATGCAATCCTTATTTGCCAGCCAAATCATGTCCCTTTTTCTGGCATCTCTGAGAGAATCGATGTCGGTGTCCTTTAATGGCATAACAGATGGATCAAATCGCTGCAGCTGTTTCAATTGTTCAGATGACAGGCCAGCTCCCATCATTCCTGCTCCTCCGATCTGAGGCTCCTGTTTGGAGAAGATGAGTAAGTTTGGATGAATACCCTAAAATTAGTAAGTATGCCTGTGTACAATTTAAGTTAAACAAACTGGGTTGTAACTATCACAAATTCCAAAAGTAGAAAAATGAATAAATACCTTTTATTTTTATGGCATATACATGCTGTTTTTCCATTAAGATGCTGAAGTAGGAAGCTGTAATACATAGTCACCTGATAAATAAGTACCTAACAGACTTATCAAGTACCATGAAGTTGCACAAGGCCCGACTTTCAGTGTCGGAAATAATGGTTACTCAAATCACAGCTCTGTCTCATTTTAACTGTCTGACCTTAAGTCATTTCCGCATTTGTAAAAAAGATCAAGTACTAAGTTTGGGGCTTAAATAAAAAGTGCTTTGTCTGGCATAAAGTAGCTAATAATAAATATTATCAATAACAGCAGTAGATAAAATTCAGCTTTATTTATCAGACTCCCCAAAATTGATGGGAATTTAAGCATCTATATAAAGAGGTGTTTTTCTGAGCCATATCAGTTGGATGAAATAATTTTAATATATTAGAACAAATGTTTGAAAGATACATAAATTAAGACTGCATGGCATGGATTACAGAGATACAGAAACAAGGAATTGAGTGATGCTTGCAAACCACAAGATTCAAATCATCTAACTTTTATTACCATTCACAGATTAATGTTTAGTGTTATTGAAGATAGGTTTTCATATCCATACCTAAGAAAATATATTGTTTACTAACCCACCAGGGTGAAAAATTCCGTTTCTTTTAGGTCTCAATCAGTGTATGTGAATGCGTACACAAACAAAATTCTAAGTGAATTCTGAAGCCTTCATCTACAATGTAGTTTATTATAATTTCTGAGTCTGGAAACCATCTCCAGTTGCTTTTAGTTTACGTTTTCCAATTATCTACTAGAATTCTATACATGATGATTCTAAAAGTAGATATTCCAAGGTATCTGAATAAATGTGAGCATTATTATAAATGTAAACAACCTCAAATATGGGCTAAAAAATCTAATCACAAAAATAGTTTTACTAGAAACACTAACAGAAAATACTGGGCTCAGTAAAATAAAGTACAAGAAAGCTTTTTAAACATTAACATGTATTATCTAGGAACCCATAAAGCAGCAATCATCCTGAGCCTCTCCCACTCCTTGACCAGTCCTTTCATATTCCAATTACTAAAAGCCTGTTTGGACTTTGATGTGACATAATAAAAAGTGTTCGACATTTTCCATTACAAAAACTCTAGGACTGGGAGGGAAAAAATTTGGAAACAGTTCTTAGTAACATGAACAAGTGCTGTAAGTGAGAGAAACTAAACAAAAACACCTGAGTGCTATGGCAGTTTAATAAAATGGCAAGGAATGAAGACAGGGAAACACTATCAGAATATGAGGAAACTCTTTATGGACTTTTTAAAATGGGTCTAATTAAGAGAAAAACTTTCAGAAATTTTGTCAGACATTTCTTCATGTAACAAATGCCTTGTTTGTCACTGCACTTGTTTCTGTGACTTACCAGATTACACAGAGAAAATAAATTCTTACCTGCGGCTGAAGCTGGAGGCAAGGAAACGTCGTGAGGGCCCAGGCGACTTGTTCTTCATTCTCTGCCAGCGTAATGGTGCAGGTGCTGTAAACCAGCACACCCCCTGGCTTCAGGAGCTGCACTGCCTGAGGAAAAATGTCATCAGATTCTCTGTAACCCAAGACCAAACAAACATTTTAAGGGATTTTTATAGCTAGGATACCTGTCAAGTATTTCGAATAAATGTAAAACGGTGTTCTGTATGACGAGCTTCTTTCTCTAATGAGATTGTTCCAGACTAGACGTATTTCATTCTTTTAGAGCTGTTAAGAGTTCATCTGGACCGAGACTTCCTGAAACATGACCATTCATTTTCACAGCCTCAGATACCATTTTTATGCAGAAAACTCACAAATATACATGTTTAGGCCTGGTTGAATTACAAACTCATATTCAATTGCCTTCTCACTAGTTCTACTATCAAATTTGAAATAATCCAAAATGAACTCCTATATTCCCTCTGAAACCTACTGAAATCTTCCCATCTTTCCAGATGCTCAAGCCCCAATTGTCAGATAATCCTTTAGGTCTCTATGTCTTTGTCTCTCTGTCCCCTTTTCTTCTGTCTGTCCCCTCTCTCTCTTGACATCTGCTTCCCTCCCACTACCCCCACCCCCTTTCCCTCTCTAGCATTCCCCATCTGTAAGCAAATCCTACTGACTCTTCAAAATATCTCCAGAATTTACCTATTTCTCACCAATTCCACTGTTCTCATCCTACTCCAAGTGTCATCATATTTTGCTTGGATTATTACAAGTCTCTTCTTAGTCTACTTGTTTCCTTCTTTGCCCTCCTACGATTTATTCTCTAAATAGCAGCCAGAACAGTGCTCTAAAACTTACCACTTCTCAGCTCAAAACTCTTCAGATATCCTCCATTATCATTTACAGTTAAAGCTCAAGTATTATAGTGACTTTCAAGGTCCTACACAAAGCAGGCCCCTGGCTGCCTTTCTTCATGGCACATTCCCACATCGGGATCTGTGCATGAGTGTGGAACACTCCTGTAACTCTCTACATTGTTTGCTCCTTCATAATCTTTGCTTATATGCCATGTTTTCAGCAATGCCCTTTCTAGAGCACTCATGTAAAATTACAACTATTCTTTATCAGACCTCCTATCCTGCCTTCCTATCTTAAGTTTGCTCCATAGATGACTGCCTTATAATATACTAAATAACTTACACATCTATCTCTTTATTTTTCTCACCAATTAGAACAGAAACCACATGAATAGGGGCCAGGATAGTTTATTATTTCACTTCTGTATTGTCAACACCTTAAATAGTGTATTATATAAAAGTAGGTGTTCAAAATATATTTGTCCAGGAAATAGATAAGGAAATAAGGTATTATACAAAGTAAATATGTACCAAATAATGAAAGTTTATCTCTTCAAACTCCCAAATTTTTATATATTTTATATATTACACACATACACACACAACTTGTATTTTCTTAACCAGAATATGCTGATCAGAATTTAAACTTTGTTATGGTGTGCTAGTTATTGTCTTAAGCACTTTACATGGATTTTTCTCAGGAGGTATCTCCAGTGAAGTAACCTATTACACAGATCTTATCCCGGAAACCAATGTACCTGAAATCATTTATGCAGAGAATCCCAAGCTCCAATCAAGATGTGTCTGATTCTAAAGTTCACAATCTCAATTTCTGTCCAAGCCAAATGGCACACCTGCCACATCCTAAATTCTCTCTCACACTGTCAAATGTTCCCTTTCATTTACATCAATGTGTCTACTCCTAAGTCTTTTTAAAGTTTCTTTTTGCTGTGACCTAAAAAGTCAAGTCTCTGAAACAATTTCCTAATTTTACCCTCAAGTCAAAAACAGTTTCAACCGTAAGTTAAACTTTGATTTTGATGCTTGCTATTTTAACCTCCAGGATGCATTCTTTGAAGACTGAATTAGAAAAAGAAAAAGTTAAATAATTTACTACCCATGTCACCTTTGTGTATGAATGGAGACACTAGGAGGTATACTCCTACACTGAAACTTTAGGGACTGAATAATTATAATATACTCACTATTGTTGTAGCATATATTTATATTTTGAGGGAAGAGAGGAATATTAAAACCATCTTTATTTACCAAAGGCTGAGTATAGACTTGAAGTCCACTGAATCAGTTTTGCAAGACAGAGAGCACCACAAATGTTCAATCTGGGTTACTTCTGAAACATACTAGAGACCAATTAAATTGTTAGTTTTTATGATTCTAGTATGTCTATATATTGGATACTGCCACTCCCTGTTATTATCAGTGTGTCTGCCTCTAATGGACTTTCCGCTGCAAATTTCCTCTCTAAGTTGACCCAGACATCCTATGAAAAAACAGCACTTTATTTTATGTCCAATTCTTTATATCAATTAGTAACTACAGTTGACCCTTGAACAATGCACAGGTTAGGTATAAAAATCTGCATATAACTGACTCCTCCAAAACTTAACTACTAAGAGCTTGCGGCTGATTGGAAGCCTTACTAATAAAAACCAGATGATTAACCGTATTTTAGATGTATTATATGTATTTGTACAATAAAGTAAACTAGAGAGAATAAAATTTTATTTTAAGAAAATTATGAGAGAAAATACATCTACAGTACTGAACTGTATTTCCAGTACTTAAATTTAAGTCATCTGTTTAGAAGAAAATCTAAGAATGAGTGGGGCCACTGTAGTTTAAATCCATTTTGTTCAAATATCAGCTGGATATGTAAACAAACCAATGATTTTTCAATTTTTAGAACAGATCTGTTTGAGATTCATTAAATATCCCAGTGAAGAAATTCTATTGCCTGAATATATTTAAAGGTTAAGTCAGCATAAAGGAAAGTTCTCCTTGTATTTAAAACTCGGTCTTCTTTTTGTGTATATGTGACATAAAATACATACTAACATAAAATTTACCTTTCAACTATTTTAAGTATACAATTCAGTGACATCAAGAATATTCACATTGTTATTGGCAACCATCACCATTACCTATTTCCATAACTTTTTCATCATCCCAAATTGAAATTCTGTACCCATGAAACAATAAATTCCTATTCTTCCTCCAGTCCCTGGTGACTTCTATTTAACTTTGTCTCAAGGAATTTGCCTATGCAAGTTACTTCATATAAGTGGAATCACACAATACTTGTCCTTTTGTGACTGGTTTATGTTACTTAGCTTATGTTTTGAAAGTTCATCCTTGCTTATAAATATGATGTATCAGATTTTCATTTTTATTAAAGGAAGAGTAATATTCCCTTGTACATATATACCACATTTTGCTATTCCATTCATCTGTCAATAGATACCTGGGTTGTTTCCCATTTTTGTTATTTTGAATATGTCTATGAACAATGCTTTCAGTCTTTTAAGCATCAAAGCAGTAAAGGTCAACTTTCTTTCACATCAAAATATCACATACCACCATAAAGAGTTTTCGCTGTAATGGCTGATATGATGTCACCTCCTTCAGAGTCCAGGTACAAGCCATGTTTGGTCTCTGTCCCATTCCACTGCAAGGTGCATCAAGAAGAATTCGGTCAAAAGATTCTGGTAAGAATGGAGGTTCCCCTATAAAAAGAGCCAAACATATTTGCTATTTTCTCTATTGGTCTAGAATAGAAAACTCTTGAGATAGTGCAATTATCAGGGAATTCAAATTATAATCTGGAATACAAAGTAAAGAAAAACAATTTTCCTCTTTAAATAGCTGATCGAACTAACTGACTTATATTTAATATAGATTTGCTATGTGAAAAGGTTTAAGATCTGACTGTTACAGTATTATTCTGTTGATATAGTTCAAACCAAAACCTAATCAAATGAGAACTTGAACCTCTTCTGTAAGGAGACACAATTTTTCATAGCTAGGACCTGGAATTAACCTAGGTATTCTGTAAGCTTACACTTCTGTTGGTAATCCTTCTACAGATCACTCTCTTCAAATGAGCACCTACCAGGTTCTAGTCAAATGTACTGGTTCTGTGGTTTCTCAGTCTCTTTGATCCTGTGGCCAGCAGTAAGGCTATGCACTAGAACAGTCAATACCTGCTGGATCCATTCATTTGAAGACTTTTCTCCATTCCATCTTCTGATCTATTTAATGTTATTGGAGAAAGTCATGAATCCAGACGTATTCTTATATGCTTCTGCTATCTGACTGTAAGCGAAGCCACTGCTACTGACTGGTGTTTTGCAAAGCTAGTTGAGTTCCTACAGTATGCACAGCATGTTCTGCATCTTTCTCCAAGATAACCTTCCACTATTCTTTAATTGCACAACTGTCAAACACAATCTCATATCAATTTCAACTCATCTCCATTTATAACCATCCTTGCCTGTCTCAAAAGAAATATCTTTTCAAAGTAAGCAATTATTTTTAAGTTTTTTATACATATGGATCAAGTCCTCTAGAAAGATAATATCAATTTATACTTATACAATCATGAGTGAGCTAGTTTTCTCAGAATTCCCAAAGTGATCATTATTTTATTGGCCATTTATATTTTTTATACTTTCATTCTTTGTTCAATTTCTACCTCAGTCCTTTCCTGATTAATTAGAAGAGCATTTTCTACATTAAAGATACTAATATATCCTCTATTAAATATTTTACAAATATTTCCCCTAAATTGTCATGTGCCTTATTGGTTTTTTTTTTACATAAGTAAATGTTAAGTATTAAATGTATATTTTTTTCTTGAGTTCTACCTGTCTTGAAATTATTTTTAATGTATAATCTTTTCTTCTTACTTGCAAAGGAAAAGTCTCATACTCATTTACCAACTAACATTCTTTCCTCCAGGTCTGAAATGCTACTTTACCACACACAGAATTCATATAGACATTAGGATCTATTTTAAATGCTTCTGTTCTGCTCCAAATACACTAGCTTAAGTTAAACTGTATTTCCTGAGCTCCAAACCTACTCTTCTCTACTCTGCTGGGTAATGCTGGCAGGAACTCTGTGAACTACAATTCTCCTTTGCCTGCATGCTTCAAGATTTACCAAGAGGAGGCAGAGAAGTTGGGGGATCAGGGGCTGTTAGTGTGGGAGAGATGAAAAGCAGAAGTGTAGAAAATGTTTGCTGTTTCTCTCAAAATTGTCCTAGCAATAGCCCTTTACCTTGGCAGCTGTAGCTTCAGCTTTTCCCCTAAAAGTATCAGTACAGTGGACAGATGATCTACTTTTGCTCTCCAATATCTAACTCCTTCTACTATTTATTTATACTAAATAGTGTCTCTTTTGTATGAATTTACATTAAATTCTCTCTATTGAAACCCTTTGCATATTTTCTAATCCTATGGACAGATGAATTCTCCTAGAACATAGCTCGCAAAAAGTTCATCATTATAAAATAAAACAAAACCAAAATCAAGTGTTAGACCCAGAGCTACCTAAAGCTATGGAATGCTTAGACGAACAAATAAAGGCCATTAACCATCAAAATTCAGGCCCATGTACTTCAGCTTCACTTTGTAGTACTCCTCCCTATTCACCAGTGTTACAAAATTCACACACCTTGGGCTTTGCTACTCAAAGATGCCATGAAATTTCCTATTTTCATACCTCTGCCAATTCCTTTATCTGAAATACCCACTTGGACTCATTTTCTCAAAATGCCAACTTCCCTTAAACTATACACCTACCGAAGATGGCAACCTGGTAGGAATGAGAATCACATCCTCCAGCCCTCTCAGGAATCACAGAAGTAGCACAGCCCACCCAGTGGGACCAGGACATGGAGCCAGGGGACGGGGTCTAGGCACAGGGAGGAAGGAGGACCAGTGCCCCGGTGGTTTGAACGAGAGGCCTGGTGAGACAATTACACTGGGCACTGCCATAACCAGAAGACAGCCAGGGGAATCATCCACCCCAAACTGTTCCCCATCATACTGCCCGGAGCCACAGGACCCACTGACCAGAAATCCCACCCTCAGGCTTAAAGAAGAGTCTTCCAGAGGGAGAAAGAGTCAATACTATTCACTATCACCATCTTGTGGGTGGAGGTAAAATTGCAGCCTGAGTGCTGGTTGTGGGTCAACAGCAAGGTTGTCATTGTGGTTGGGAACTGGGACACTGGGGGAAGGTTCTGCATGACACACATACTCTAACCCATAGATTGAAATTCTGGGCAGCAACAGAGAAACCACATAAAAATTTCTACAAATCCAATCAGTAGTAATGTCACAAAACTCAAGAAATTCCAGTGTCCAAAGGAAAATACAGGCTCACTAAATGCAAGTCAACACCCTACATAAGGTCATCACTGCAGGAAAACCTAATCTGCAGAAACAAAAACAGAATGTCAAACAGAGCAGAAACACAGAGAAATATACGTGAAATGATGGATCTAATTAAACACCCAGGGGAAAATGTGAATACAATGGATGTATGCAAAGTACCTGAGGATGAATTTAGGGCAACACTGATAAACATATTCATGGGAATCAAGAAAACAATAGAGAAAGAAAAAGAGACCAACTAAAACCAGAAGAAGGAGCTCAAAAGAGATGTCAAATAAATAAAGATGTCAAATAAATAAATAAAGCTGACCTAAAGAATTCAATTGAGGAACTCAAGAATAAAATGGATGAAGTCTCCAATAAAACCATTGAGCTAGAAGATAGGGCAAAGGAATGCACTCAAGCAAACCAGCAAAGAGATAAAAAGACTGCAATAAAATGAAGACAACATTCAAGGCCTATGGGATAAGAGCAAAAGAAATAACATTTGCATTATAGGGGTCCCAGAAGTAAAAGAGAGAGAAAAGGGGTCAGAAACTGTATCTGAAGAAATAATAGCTGAAAATTAACCCAACCTGAAGAATGAAGCAAGCCTCTAAGATGCAGAAAGTTCAAAGAGTCTCCAATAAAAGAAACCTGAGCAGACCTACACCTAGGTACATTGTCATCAAAATGTCAAAAATACAAGACAAAGAATCTTCAAAGCATCCAGAGAAAAATGAGTCACGTACAAAGGAGTTCCCATATGATTGTCAGCAGATTTCTCAACTGAAACTCTACAGGTCAGCGGGGAATGGCATGATATATTCAAAGTGTTGAAAGAAAAGGATTTTTCAACCTAGGATACTATACCCTGTGAGATTATCATTCAGAACTGAAAGAATGTTAAAAAAAGCTTTCTAATAAGCAAGAGTTAAAGGAATTTATCACCACAAAACCAGTTCTACAAAAAATACTAAAAGACACTATACAAAGTGTAAAGAAACTCCACTTACAAACAGGTATGTTAGACCTATTCATCTGTGTTCATTAGAGATACTGGTCTGTAATTTTCTTTCTTGGTGACATGTCTTATCAGCTTTTGGTATCAGTGTGATGTAGGCCTCATGGAGAGTGTTTGGGAGTGTTCCGTGTTCTTCAACATTTTGGAAGAGCTTGAGAGTAACAGTATCAATTCTTCACTGAAGGTCTGTTGATACTCATTGGAAAAGTCATCTGGTCCTGGGCTTTAATTTTTAGGGAGACTTTTGAATACTTCTTCAATCTAATTGTGATTTTTCTGTGGGGCCTATTTAAGAACTTGGCATATATTACCTTATTTAAGATAACCCTATAGAGTAGATTTTTATTATCCCATTTTATAGATGAGAAAACCAAAACTAAGAAATCTGCCCAGGGTTATACAGTAAACAAGTGTCAGAGCCAAGGTTCAAATTTATCTTTAATGCCCAAATCCTGTGTGCTTAATATTTTATCCTGTTTAATTTTATTGTTATTGATATTGCTTTATTTGGAAAGAGAAAGCTATGCAAAATTTTGGAATTTTAGTTTCATTATCTGAATTTCTTCTTTTTAAGCTACTTTATTCTTCTTAATAATTCTAATTTTTAACTTTGGAAATGTGACTCAAGCTTACATTATGAATTTTTACATATTATGCATTCATTTTAAAGTACTCTCCTGAGTTTCTTTTGAAATAAGTATTTAATGTTATCAATTATGTTCTTTTCTTAGCCTGAAAAATTAAATAAACTACACACCTACACCAAAACTGCTACCTCCTCCCTTAATCTCTTTTTCTATCAAGTTATATTATCATATATGTACTTAATGAAAGAGAAAGAATTAATAAAAGGACAAAGAAAGAACAAAAAAATGAGGGATATCAAAACCAAAAAGTAAAATGGTAGTTATAAATCCAGCTAATCAATAACAATAAAATGTTAATGGATTAAACAGTCCAATCAAAAGGCAGATATTGTCAGACTAGATTTTAAAAGGAGTCAATCCAATTATATGTTATCTACAGGAGAATACTTTAGAAACATAGATATAAGTAGATTGAAAGTACAAGAATGAAAAAGAAATATCACAGGTGTACATTTGTTGCTCAGGTGGCTCAGACAGATGGCTAAGGTGCAGGCCATGTATAGCCCAAGGATCTGGGTTCAAGACCTAGGGAAAGTGAGAAAAAAACAACAACAAAAAATAAATATCACACAAAAAAGTTACCATGAAGAAGCTACAGTGGCTATACAAATATTGGACAAAACAGATATTAAAACAAAAATAAGTTATTAATGAAGATATTTCATGACGAGGGTACTGTATGAGGAAAAAACTAACAATTAAAAACATATATATGGGTGCCCCCGTGTGGCTTAGTGGTCTAGTACAGCTGAGAGCAACCTCACATACATCCCAAGGTCTCAGGTTGAAGACCCAGGGCTGAGGGAACAATCAATGCATAAAACTAAATAAAAATAAATAAAGTGCTTCCTCCTCTCTGTATGCCTGCCTAGTCTCCTTCATTCCTGCCTGCACCTTTCCTTAAAAAAAAAAAAAAGAAAGAAAGAAAGAAAACATAAATATACCTAACAGAAGAACTTCAAAATATATATAAAGTAAAAATTAGGTGAACTGAAGGGAAAACTGTACAATTCAATAACAAAGACTTCCAAACTCCATTTTCAGTAATAAAAAGAGCAACCAAGCAGAAGATCAAGAAGGAAATAGAACACTTTAGCATTATAAAACGATTATAGACCTAACATACAGTAAACGGTCTACCTGATAACAGAAAAATACACACGTTTGTTTTCCCAACAAAATGGAATGAAAACAGAAGTCAGCAATAAAAAGAAATTTGGGAAATTCTGAAATACATGGAAATTTTAAAACATGCTCCTAAATTATCATGAATCAAAAAAATCACAGGTAAATCATAAAATGCTTTGACATAAATGAAACAAAAAAGAATTTAACAAAACTTACAGGAAGTAGTAAAACAGTGCTTATAGGGAAATTTATAGCTACAAATACATACATTAAAAAAGAAAAAGCTCAAATCAACAACCTAACTGGAAAAAAGAGCAAACTGAAAATGGACTAGAAAGAAAATAATACAGAGCAGAAATTAAAGAAATACAGAAAGAAAAACAATCAATACCAAATGTTTCTTTAAAAGGATCAAAAAATGGACAAAACTTTAGATAGAGTAAACAAGAAAAAGAGAAGACTTAAAAAACAAAATCAGTAATTAAGGAGAAAACAATGCCACAGACCTTGCAGCATGAAAAATAACTATAAGGGAATAATGTGAAAAACTGCATAAACAAATGAAATGGACAAATTATACCACAGATACAAACTAGTGAAGGGTAGTTCAAGAAGAAATAGAAATCTGTATAAATCTATATATTAAGTAAAGATATTGAATTTTTAAAATTTCCACAGAGAAAAGTTCAAGTCTAGATGGTTTCAATGATGAACCTACCAAACATTTAAAGAATACAATTTCTGCATAAATTCTTTCAAAATCAGAAAGGAATCTTTTCCAACTCATCCATTATTACCCTGAGACAAAAATCTGAAAAGACTTACCAGAAAAGAAAAATATAAATCAGTATCTATAAATATGGACAGAAATATCCTCAACTAAATATAAGCAAATCTAATCATCAACATGTAGAAAAAGATTATACACCATGAAGAAGTGAAATCTATCCCAGGAATGCAAGGTTGGGTCAGTATCTGGCAATCAAATAAATGCCAAAAACACATGATCTTTTCTATAGATACAGGAAAAGCATTGGAAAAAATTCAACACCTACATGACTGAAAACATCCTGCAAACTAGGAATACAAGGAAATTCTTCAACCTGATAAAGGATAGCTAAGAGAAACCTACAGCTAGTTTTAAGCCATTTGACTTAAAATAAGACTGATCAGGAATAATATGTGACTGTCCCCTATCACCACTTCAACACTGCACTAAAGTCTATAGAAAGTGCAATAAGGCAAGAAAACGAAACAAAAGGCATCCATATTAGAAAGGAAGAATAACCTATTTCTCTGTGCAGATGAAGAAAATTGGAAGACTTACATTTCCTGATTTCAAAATGTATTACAAAGCTACAATAATCAAGTCATTGTGTTATGAGCCTAACAACAGAAATACCAATACTGGAAGAGAGCTGTGAGTTCAGTAATAACTCTAATATATATGGTAACTCATTTTTAACAAGAGTATCAAAGCAATTCAATGAAGCAAAATAGTCTTTTCAACAAGAGGTGTTGGGGCAATGGAATATCCACATGTGAAAGAATGAAGTTGGAGTCCTTCCTCACAGCATATACAAAATTTAATTCAGAATGAATTCTGGATCTAGATAAAGAGCTAAAACTAAAAAGCTCTTAGATGACAACAAAAGCACAAGCAAAAAAAGAAAACAGACAAATTGAACATAATCACATTTAAATGTTTTGTGCTCCAAAGGACATTATCAAAAAAGTGAATGGACAGCTGACAGAATGGGAGAAAATATCTGTAAAACACTAATAAAGAAGTTGTAACTAGAATATATAAAGATTACAACAAAGATGACAATTTAAAAAAGTCAAATAGGCCACGTTAAAAATGAGCAAAGGGTCTGACTAGACAAGTGATATAACATGTTGGGTTGACAAATGAAAAAAAAGTTCAATATTATTTGTTATCAGGAAAATGCAAATCAAAACCAGGAGATATCATTTCATACCTAGACCAATATGGCTATAATAAAGTAGACAGATAACAAGTGCTGTTGAGGATATGAAGAAATTAGAACACTGCTGATGGAAATGTAAAATACTTTAAACAAGTTTGTCAGTTCAGTAAAAGGTTAGAGAGTTGCTATATGATCCAGTAAGTATACTCCCAGGTATATACACAAGTGATACATGTCATATGACACAAAAACTTGTAAACAAATGTTCAGAGCAATTCATAGCAACAAAAAAAGTGAAACAACCCAAATGTCTATAACTGATGAATAGGTTGTACACATTATCTGTATACTGGAATATTATTCATCAATACAAAGTGCTGATACATTAGAAAACACAGATAAACCTTAAAAGTATTAGTATATGGAGTGAAAGAAACCAGTCACAAAGCTCACATAATCACATAATGTATGATTCCATTTACATGAACTATACAGAATTGGCAAATCTGTAGTTACAGAAAGTATAATACTAACAGACTAGAGCTCAGAGGTGGGAGAAGGTGGTGATGAATTGAAAGAATGCAGAGCTGATAATGAATAAGAGGTTTCTTTTAAGGGACAAAAATGTTCTAAAATTAGATTGTGATAATGGCTGCATAACTCTTGCGAATATGAAAAAAAAGGTGAGAGATATGCTGCCTCATTCATTTCTCCCCTTAAATCAACAACTAATGGGTCAAGAATAAATAAGGATTCATCTGTTCACTGACCCAGACACTGTGGAGAACTACATATTTCTGATGAAAAATGGGTGGAAAGAGACATACAGAAGTGTAGGTCTGGAAATCGTAGGGCTGCCAGCCTGACCAAATGTTTTCGGGAAAGGAGAGTAAAGAGAGCGTGGAGGCTCATGCCCATGGTCTAGGTGAATTCCAAAGTGGCAGATCTGAGGAGCTCTACCTAGGCTGGGGCCATACCATGGAGAGCAACAGAAAAAGTTCTGACTATAATTCCCCCTCTACCATGGGGTTTGGGCAGCTACCTTGAAAAGGCAGATGAATTATTGATCCAAGACTCAAAAAAGGAAGGATAACACAGGGCCTGAGCACACAAACCCAGCATACTCTCAACTGTGGCTGACCCTCTCCATGCCATTCCTCCCCTCTGATAGAGTAGAAGCTCATCCACCATCCCCAAATACCCTGAAGTGCCTACAGCAGTAGGCAGTAACCAAAAAATAAAATCACAGCACCACCTACTGGAAAACAAAAAGATCAGCAGCTAATTTTTAACATGCTGATATAGATTTTAAACAAATAAGAAGTGACAAATAATAATAATAATAAAAAAAAGAAGTAGACAAGCAAAATGTACAGAGAGTAACATGACAGAAGTCAACTTGCGCCTTCAAGATAATATGACAGGTGAGAAGGACATAAATATTAAGGAGAGAAGGACAATTCTCCCAGGAAACGAATGTGAAGAAACAGAAGGTCATGATCTAGCAGATAGAATTCAAAATAGTTATGATGAAGAAATTAAAAAAGATGCAGTAACACTCAGAAAAACAATTCAATGAGATCATAAAATGAACAACAACAAAAAAAAGAAACTGAGGCAATAAATGAATCTAACAGATTGCAGATGTGAAGAACTCAACAAATGATATCAACAGCATATATTTGAGAGAATGGGGAGTTGACTGTTAAAAACAGCCAATCAAAGGTTACTGAAATAGATGGAATGGGGGAATGAAAAATAGAAACTTAGAAATGATTCAGGTAGAAGAGGGAGAAAAGGAAGGAGGGAGGAAGGAAAGAAGGAAGGGAAATAAAAAGAAATGCTACAAGAGGTATCTGATTCCACTAGGAAAGGCAACATAAGGATAATGGGTGAAGAGAGGAAAAAAGTGAAGACAGGAAGAAGGAAAAGAGATTATTTAAAAAAAAATAACTTAAAATACCCCCAAACTTGGGCAAGATATTTGATATACAAGTCCATAGAGCTAACAGAACACCTTTCTGCCTTAAAGAGAGACCTACACCAAGACACGTAACAGTGAGCCTGTCAAAAGTCCAAAACAAGGAAAGAATATTAAAGGCAACTTAGTCTTTGGCACTTTTTCTATAGAGTATGTCATCTGCAAATAGTGATAGTTTTACTTCTTCCTTCCAGTTTGGATACACATTTTATTTCCTTTTCTTATCTAGATACTCTGGCTAGTTTTCCCTGTACTAGACTGACTAAGAGTGGTGAGAATGGACTTTCATGTCTTGCTACCAATTTTAGAAATATTAAGTCTCAGTTGGTAATATAAGCCTTAATCAAGTGACTCCATTTTGAGATGCTGTCATTGTCGCTTATAACACAACTTACGGCCAATAGTTAATAAAGTAATACAGATGAGTAAAAATCAATAACTAAATATCCCTAGTTAACAGACTGATCCATTAGAGTAATGAAGACTGACCAAGACAGTTACTACTATATCTTGATTATTCTAATCTTAATTCCACAACCTACTACACTTGGGAATATGATTATTTTAATCAAAGATATGCAAAAACTGGTGACCTATCAATAATTTTAGTGAAGTGAAAATAGTCCCTTTTCTATTGAGCTGTCTCCTATCTGTTAGTCATTTTATGAACAGCTTCTATATGGGTAAACTAAATGATTAAAAATAATAGTTTTTTCTGTAGCACTCTATGATCTGTAAGAAGAGAATCAAAACCATGTTTTCAGCTATTTAAGTCATCTTTAATAGCACCTTTACTCAGTAAGCAGACTTGAGAAAACCTAATGCCATTTAGTTGATTAAAATATGCAAGTCTCCGAAGTATTTCATTAAATCAAATCTAAACAAAGAGACAAAGATGGACAAATTAATATGGAATGATTTAATAAATGCAGCATTTTATTCCAAAAAGGTTATATTCAAATCCACAGCTTTAAGAGATGTAGTATGAAATTAAAACAAATATGTCAAGAACAAAAAGTATAACTAAGGCTTGGAAGTTTGACTTTGTTATTATAAAGTTATTTATATATATATATTATTATATATTATAAAATTCAAGGGTGAGAAGAGCAAAAAAGTATTACAGAATATCTGTAATCCATACCAAAACCTCGAGGTCTTTGGCTGTTCCAGGCTAGAACAAGGATAGCAATGTCTACTTCGTTTAACAAAGGATATGAGAAAAGTCTTTAAAAAATAAAATTTAACTTACCGTCTTTATCCTTAACCATATTCATATCTAGGGTAAGCGCCTTTGTTCCATCAAAGCAAAATGCCCTGATAGAATTCAGTCCTAATAATAATGCATTCTGCTTTATTTTTTCTACTTTGTTAGATATTTTATCCAGTGCTATGACTTCTCCCTAAAAGAAAAAATAAATTTCAAGTATAAAGTCAAAGTAAATAATGTGCAAAACTGATTTAAAAAAAAAAAAGTACAGTATTCCCCATTTCCCTCCTACTTGTTTTAAAGGTGAATTCATTAAACAAATACATATCAAATTTACATCGAATTCTTATTGTTACAAAATGTTTTAAAAACATTCTTGCCAGATGATTTTCTTATCATCTCAATCACTTTAACATATCCCAGAGACCTGGATTCAAGACCCAGGGTGACAACCAAGATGAACAACTAAATAAAGTGCTTCTTCCTCCTCTCTCTTCCTGCCTGCCTGTCTCCACTCACCTTTATTCCTGCTTGCACCTTTCCTTTAAAAAAAAATTTAAAAACCTCAAAACTAAAAATAGTGCTTCAAATCTTCTAAAGAAAATTAAAAACACTCATTGGAGTAAATATTAAAAGTTACCAATTTGATGTGGCCTGCTCGTCTCTGGAAGAGCATGAACTAATGCTCTAGAGCATCTGCCGTCTAGTGCTTTGAGAAATCAACGAATGTTACTTGTAAAATCAACCATCATCTCAATTATTTTCAGAGATATATACAATAAATTCATGTGAATTCTAACTAAAATACATATATATCTGTAATTATAGCAAAATATTCTGAAATGGTATAAAAAAGTAGTTCAAATTAATTTTATATGGTAACACTTCAGTTAAGTCTATAAAAATAAGAAGACCCATTCTTAAAATGCATTGTGACATTCAAATGCGAAACTACACTTAGAGAAAATTTCCTTAACTATGAAAACAAGTAAGAACAAATCAAAAGCAGCAAAATAAATCCAGGATTCATTCTAGCTCATAATCTCTTTTCACATAGTGACTGAAGAGGTGCAGCATCTAGGAGATAAACAAGCAAACCTAACCCCACCAGTCTGCCAGCACAGGAGCAGCCAGGAGCCCAACCACTGCTGGCCTTAATAACTCACAGGCCTCTGAGCTAAGCAACTAAGCATACTGATGCATGAGGGGCCTGGCCTGCTGCTGAGCTGAGTAACCCAGCTTGCCAGTGTGGAGTGAACCTGAACAGGAATACTACACAGCCCACACCTCCATCACTTAGGAAGTCAACAAGTAAAGAAAAAAAAAGCCTCAGCACCAAATACAGGGAAGAAAAGGCAAGATATGGAAAAATCCAAATACCCCCCCACCCCACCCCCCGCCAAAAAAAATCCACAAATGGCTCAAAGAGAGGAAGAGACTAGGAGTTCCCCAGAGAAGAAATGGAATGGCACTGAGACAACCTAACATGAAAAATTCAGAGCATTAGCTACAAAAAAGCTGAATGATCTGCATGACGCTCAATTAACTGACCAAAGACAAATCCAAGATCTTGGGAAAAAGTGATAGATTATAAGGACTACTTCACTGAAGGATGGAAGCTAGTTTTTTAAAAAATCCAAACAAATGCTAGATATGAAAAATACACTTCCGACACCTGTTAGAAAAACCATCCATGGAAGTCCAGGAAGCCAACAGAACACCCAATTTCCTAAATGTAAAAAGACCTTTATCTAGACGCATCATAGTAAAACTAGCAAAAGCCAATGATAAAGGAAAAGTAAACACATTAGGCTATCATCAGACTTTTCAGCAGAAACCCTACAGGCCATAAGAGAATGAAATAACAGATTCTAAATACTAAAAGACAAAAACTATCAGTCAAGAATGCTCTACCCTGCAAAATTATCATTCAAATATGACAGAGAAATAAAAGTCATTCAAAATAAATAAAAGTGGATTTTTCCATTAGCAAAGCTGCCTTCCAAGAAATGATGAAAAGAGTACTGTGACAGGGAAAGTAAAAACGAAGAACCACCAAATTCCAAGAATGGTGACAAAGAGTAAAATAGAATCAGAAGCAAAGATGGGACCATTAGAAGACAACAACACACTAGAGGAGGAAAGAAATACATGGAGGATATGACATAAGGAAAGACTACAGTAGCTGAGTTAAGCTAGATAAGAAAACTAGGTTGCCACAAAACCTAATCTTACAGATATATTTAACTGGGAAGATAAAGAGAATCAACATCAAAAATTATCTGAAGGTAAAGGAAAACAGAAACAAATAGTAAAAGAAGCAAGAGAGATACAAAACTAATTGAAAACAGACTCAAATGACAGGAACAAAAGCGCAACATGTCAATAATCACCCTAAATATGACTAGACTGAACTCGCCAATCAAAAGACACAGTGGATGGATAGATCTAAAAAAAGAACCCACAGATAACACCTATAAAAATCCCACATTATATCCAAAGACAAATATAGGTGGAAAGTGAAGGGCTGCTGAAAAATAATCAAAACAAGGGAAACAAACAGAAATCAGGGACTGTAATACCAGTAAAAGACAAGATAGGCTTTGTTCAAAAAGGATAATACAAGTAAAAAATGGACACTGCATTATCCTCAAGGGGCTAATCCACCAAGAAAAAAATAACTGTCATTACATAGATGTACCCAGTGCCAGAACACCTAAACATATGAGAAATAAATACTAAGCTTTAAAGAGACACAGACAGCCAACAGAATAGAAGGGAATTATAGAATCCCACTTACATTAATAAATAGATGAAAGAGAAAAAAAGGCCCTAACAGACAGATATGGAGCCTTCTATCCCAATTTAAAACACATGAAACATTCTCAAGAAAAGACAATATCCAGGGACACAAAACAAATCATAATAAATTTATCAAGATTGCAATTATATTGCCTCTTTTCCAGTCACAAGGATGTAATATACTGGAAATTAACCAAAAAAATAAAACTGGAAGATCCACAAAGATACAGAGATTAAACAACATGCTTCTGAACAATTCTTGGATCACTGAGCAAACAAAAGACAAAATCAAAAATTTTCTAGAAATGAATGAAAATAAAGAGATGAGCTACCAGAACATTTGAGATATGACAAAAGCAGTTCTGAGGAAAATTTATAGTTCTGTAAGTGCACAATTAAGACTAAGAGACATCTCAAATTAAATATATAATCAAGGACCTGAAGAGACTAGAAACAAAATGAAACTAACAATTAGAATATAAAAATAAAGCAGAATTAAATGAAATTGAAAAGATCATTCAAAAGATAAAAGAAACTAAGAGAAAGTTCTCTGAAAAACATAACAACTGACAGATCTTTAGCTAAACTCATAATAAAAAGAAAACTCTAATAGCAAGAATCAGAAATGAGATGGGGAAATTACAACAGATATTCCAGAAATACAAACAATCCTAAGAGATTACTATGAACATCCCATACCAAAAACTTCACCAATCTTGAAGAAATGAGTACATGTCTAGAAAAGCACAATGTTTCTAAACTAATCCAGGAAGACACAGATAACCTGAACAAATTACAAATGCAGAAATCAAAGCAGTAATCAAAGTCTCCCAAAAAACAAGAACCCAGGAGCCAGAGAATTTTACTAGCAAATTTTATCAAATATTCAAGGTCGTGAGTGTTACCACCCTAATTAAACTTGCCACAAAATTAAAGAGGAGGGGAAATTCTCAAATACATTCTGCAAGGCTAACATTACAATAATTCCAAAATAAGACAAGGATAGCCCCCCAAAATAAAATTAAAGGTCAAGATCACTGACAAATAGAGATGTAAACATCATCATCAAAATCTTGACAAGCTGAATTCAACAACGTATTAAAAAAATTATACATCATGACCAAATGGGATTTACTCCAGGGATATAGGAATGATTCAACATATGCAAATCAATGTAATATTCCACATCAACATAGAAAAAAACAAAAATCATATGCTCATTATCAATAGACACAGGGAAAGCATTCAACATAATTCAACACACATTCATGATAAAAATGCTTATTAAAATGAGAACAGGAGGCACATACGTCAATATAATAAATACCATATAAGACAGGCCTACACCTAACATCATACTCAGTGGCAGAAAACAGAAAGCTTTTCCCCAAGATCTGGAACAAGACAAGGATATTCACTCTTACCACTAATATTCAACACAATTCTGGAAGTCCTGGTCAGAGCACTAAGGCAAAAAACAAACATTAAAGAATTTCAATTTGAAATGAAATAAAATTATTATTTGCAGATATTGTGATATACCTAGAAAGCCCAAAAGTCTCCATCAAAAAATTGCTAGAAACAATAAATGAATACAGTAAAGTAGCAGGATATAAATTCAATACACAAAAATCAGTAGCATTTATACATGCAAACAATGAGCTAGAGGAAAAAGAAATCCCATTTTTAATTGCACCTAAAAGATAAGATACATGGGTATAAATTTAACAAAGGAAGTGAAAGACTTAAAGGTCTTGAAAACTGCAAGACATTGAATAAAAGAAATAGAAGAAACAAAGAGATGGACAAATATTCCATGCTTATGGACTGAGTTAGCACAGTTAAAATGGCATCTTATCCAAAACAATATTTATATTTAATGCAATACCTTTAAAAATTCCAGGAGCATTATTCAAGTATATTGAAAAACATTACTGAAGTTGTATGGAACCAAATAAAGACCTTGAATAGACAAAGCTATCCTCAGAAAAAAAGAAAAAATAGAGGAATCACATTCCCTGCCTTCAAAGTATACTACAGAGTTACTATCATCAAAATAATTTGATACTGGAACGAAAACAAATAAGGGCAGAAAATCTATGACAAGGAGCCAAGAACATACAATGGAGGAAGAAAGTCGATTCAACAAATGGTGCTGGGAAAACAGGGCAGTCAATTGTAAAAAAGTAATGCCATATACGAAAATTAACTCAAAATAGATAAACAACCTTGATGTACGACATGCAACCATAAAATACATAGAGGAAAACGCTCCAGGACATTAACCTCAGAGATGTCTTTAAGGAAGTAACACTCATGACAACAAAGAAAACTAAAGTAAAAGCAAGCGAATGAGACTACAAACTAAAAAGTTTCTGTATTGTGAAAGAAACCACCACTAAAACAAAAAGGCAACGCACTAGAATGGGAGAAGATATTTACAAACAACTTAGATCACAAAAAAGCTTAATCTCCAAAATATAAAATTCATACACCTAAACAATCAAAAAGCAAATAAATCACTCAAAAAATGGGGAGAGGTGATGAACACACATCTTTCTAGAGAAGACACACAGAAACTTTGGTTATTTTAAAGGAAAGATGCAGACAGGAATGAAGGCAAGTAGGGAGGAAGGTGAGCAGGAAGTGAGAGGAGGAAGGAGCACCTTATTTTATCTTTAGTCGTTTACACTGGCTGTTTCCCCTCAGACCTGGGACTTAAACCCATGGGTATGCAGCCTGCATTCCTTCAGAGGCTACTGACTTAATCACTACTCCACCAGGGTGCAACCATGAGTTGTTTTTTCATCCATTTGGCCATACTCTGCCTTTGTTGAGTTCAATCTGCTGACATTTAGGGTGATTATTGTTATATAACTGTTTATTGTCATTTGTTCATTGTTTTCTGGATGTTATTGCAGACAGTATTTTTGTTCTTTTCTAGTTAATTTGAAAGCAGGCCGCACAGCCCTGCATTCCTGCTACATTCAGGAGACTCACCCGCTTTCAGAAGACCAACATAGGCTCCAAGTCAATGATCTGAAGACAATCCAACATTTAAGTGGTAACCAAGAAAAAGCAGTGACAGTCACACTAATACCATAAAATTGCCTTCCAAATAAAGAGGAAAACAAAAGACAAGGCAGGGATGGATATTATATAAGGATCGAGGGGTCAATTAGCAAGAAGACATAGTGCTTATTAATAAATACATATTAAATGAAGGAGCATCAAAATAAATAAAGCAATTATTAACAGAACTAAAGAGAGACGAGAGCAATACAATTATAGTAGAAGACTGCAGCATTCTACTTACAACAATGGACAGGTCAACCAGGCAGAAATTAACAGGAAAGCAACAGTTTTAAAAGACAAAATTGAATATATGAGTTTAACAGACATGAACCAAATATTTTATCCAACGACTGTAGAATTCACATTACAATTCACACTACAAGTGTGCATGGAACATTCTCAAGGACAGCAAATGTGCTGGGACACAAAACCCGTCTCAACAAATTTTAAAAGACTGAAATCATATCAAGCATCTTCTCAATAACAATAACTTAAAACTGAAAATTAACCACAAAAACAATGAAGTGAGAAGATATCAAAATATTTGGAGACTAAATAACATGCTTTTGAATGACTCTTGGTAAAAGAACAAAATCAAAGGAGAATTTAAGAGACATAAGAGACAAAAATGAGACAAATGAGATGAAGACACAAGCTACCAGAACTTAGAGGATGCAACAAAAGCAGTATTAAGAGGAAAGTTTATTGCAATCCAGGCCTATCTCATGAAACAAAAAAAAATCACACTCTAATCCTAAATCTAAAGCAACTGGAAAAGAACAACTGAAGACAAGTCAGTAAGGAAAATAAATTCAAGCACAAATAAATAGAAATCAAAAAGACAATACAGAAGATGAATGAAGCCAACAGCTGGTTCTTCAAAAAAAAAAAAAAATTGCCAAAGCTTTGTTTAGACTAAGTGAAAAAGAGAACACTCTCATACTAGAATGAGAAATCGAAGGGGAAAAGTTACAATAGATACCACAGAAATAGAACACATCATAAGAGACCACTATGAAGAGCTTTATGACAATAAACTGAACAACCCTGAGGATATGAACAGAATTTCTAGAAACATCAGCATACCAAGACTGAATCAGAAAGAAATCAAAAACCTGAATAGAAATATTATAAACAAGGAAATTGAAGAGGTAATCAAAAAACTCCCCCAAAATAAAAGCCCAGGATGAGATGGTTTTATTAGTGAATTTTACCAAACCTTCAGAAGAATTGATTCCTATTCTTTTGAAGTTCTTACAAAAAATGTAACAGGGAATACTTCCAACACTTCTAAGAAGCTGACGTAACACTGATAACAAAAGCTGATAAAGAGATAACCAAGAAAGAAAATCACAAATTAATATCTCTAATGAACATAAATGCAAAAACAAAATATAAACAAACCAAATCCAACAATACATCAAAAGCATCATCCATCAGGACCAAATGGGATTTATCCCAGGGGTGCAAGGATGGTTCAACATAAATAAATCTAATAATGTGATCTATCACATCAACAAGAGCAAGGAGAAAAATCCTATGATCGTATCAGTAAATGCAGAGAAAGCTTTTGACAAGAATTTATGATAAAAACTGAAAAAAATGGGGCTGAAGGCATATACCTCAACATAATAAAGGCCACATATATAACAAACTCATAGTTAACATCATACTCAATGGTGAATAATTTAAAGCATTTTCTCTAAGATCAGGGACAAGCCAAGGTTGCCCGCTCTCACCACTACTATTTAATAACATACTGGAGGTCTTAGCCAGAGCAATCAGGCAAGAAGAAACAAAAGGAATCCAAAATTAAAAGGAATAAGTAAAATTATCACTATTTGCAGATGACATGATATATGGAGAAAACTCTAAAAAATTCCATCAAAAAACTACTGGAATTAATCCATGAGTAAAGTGACAGACTATAAAATCAATGCACAAAAGTCCATTATATTTCTATATGCAAATAATATGATGAAGAGAATGAAATCAAGAAAACTATTCCACTTAGAATAGAAGCAAATAAAAATCAAACATGTGAAATGATGGATCCAATCAAAAACCCAGGGGAAACTCTGAACACAACAGATGTATGTAAACTACCTGAGGACGAATTTAGGGCAATACTGACAAACATAATCATAGAAATCAAGGAAACAACAGAGGAAGAAAAAGTGAGAAACAAAAAAGAAGAAATGAAGGAAAATAACAAAGAAATAAAGAACACAACAGCTGACCTAAAGAATTCAGCAGAGGGACTCAATTATAGGATGGAAGAAGCCTCCACTAGAATGAATGAACAAGAAGATAGGGCAGAGGAATGCACTCAAGCAAATCAGCAGAGACAAAAGAATGCAAAGAAATGAACAGAGTATGCAAGAGCTATGGGATAACACTGAAAGGAAGAACATTAGCATCATAAGTCCCAGAAGAAGAAAGAGAAAAGGGGGCAGAAACTGTATTTGAAGAAATAATACCTGAAAATTTCCCTAAACTGAAGAATGAAGCAAGTCTCTAGATACAGGAAGGTCAAAGAGTTCCTAATAAAAGAAACCCAAACAGACCTACCCCTAGACATAGGGTCATCAACATATCAAAAACAGAAGACAAAGAATCTTAAAAGGGGTCAGAGAAAAATGAGTCACATACAAAATCATTTCCATAAGACTGTCAGTGACTTTCTTAACTGAAAGTCTATAAGCCAGAAAGCAGCAGCATGATATATTCAAAGTGCTAAAAGAAAAGGATTTTCAAACTAGGATACTATACCCTGTGAGATTATCATTTAGAACTGAAGGAATAATAAAAAGTTTTTCAGTAAGCAAAAGTTCATCACCACAAAACCAGCTGTACAGAAGAATACTAAGAATGCTCTATGAAGTTTAAAGAAACCCACATATAAACAGTAAGACAGCAAATATAAAAAATATGGGGGGAATTGGATAAAAGACTCCCAACTAAAAAGCATAAAAATGACAGAGATGGACATTATATAATGATTAAGGGGTCAATTCAGCAAGAAAACATACTCCAGCATCAAGGGAAACAGAAAAATAAATAACTGGGACTACAACTAAAAAGCTTCTTCACAGTGAAAAAATAACGTCAGCAAAATTAAAAGGCAACCTACTAACTAGGAGAAGATACTTGCATTTCATATTTCTGACAAGGGCTTAATATTTAAAAAATACAAAGAACTCATAAAACTCACCACCACCAACAACAAAAAAGCAATCCAATAAAAAATGGGAAGAGGAATCGGAGAGACATTTTCCAAAGAGGATATACAGATGGCCAACAAGTACGTGAAAAGATGTTCCTATTCACTGGCTATCAGGGAAATGAAAATCAAAACAACAATGAGATACCACCTTACACCTGGATGACTATTATCCAAAAGTCTAGAAACAACAAATGTTGGCAAGTAAGGGAACACTTTTACACTGTTGGTGAGAGTGCAAATTGGTGCAAGCCCTATGGAAAACAGTATGGAGATTCCTAAAAAACTTGAATATGGAAATTCCATATGATCCTGCCATCCCACTTCTGGGTATTTACCTAAAAGATACAAAAACATTAATTCACTAACATTTATGTACCCCTCCCATATTTACTGCAGATTTATTCACAACAGCTAAGAACTGGAAACGACCTAAGTGCCCAAAGTCAGATGAATGGATAAAGAATATGTGATACAGATGAAACAAGCCCAACCCTTGAACACTTAGAATAGAACTGTGATTATTGATAAGGAAAGTGACGGGGGAATTTGGTGGCAGAGCCCACTGGACAATGATGAAGAACATTTGGTGATTTGGTAGAGGGTGGGGTGTGTTGATATATATCTATAGGCAGGGAAATTACACATATGGGGAACCTATACATATGAGTTTATCTTAATGTACAAAATCAGTTACCACAGTAGAAACAAAAAATGAACCCACTGCCCTGAATCTTATATTGTCCTTGTTATGCTCTTTACCTAGCTTAAATTCCATGGCATGCTATAATCACTTCCTTAATATATTCTTTTCTCTCATGCTTCTTCTGTGTCTTACATGTACATATGACAAAACAGTTATGATTAAATCCATTTCTTTGGCAACTTCACATCCCCCTCCCAGCTGCTAAAAAACTCATCACTATCCCATCTAATCTTACTTTAAAGTAAGTTACGACCACTGTATTCGTAGGGCCCAGTGCAAACTATATTACATGTCCACTGTACATTACTCACTCTATTAATATTTCATACCTTCTCAAAGCTCTCAACACCTTCCCTCTCATCTTCATTCTTGTCATATGAGCTTGCTTCCTATTTCACTAAGAAAAAGGATACAACCAGAGACCTTAACCATGTCTAAGAGTCTTTAGAGTTGAGTCTTTAACCGTGTGTACCAAGCCATCAACACTTGTACCCATTTATTTGACCTCCCCTCCCATTTCCATGGATCAATGTTTCATGAATCATCTAAAGCAATTTGTACATCAAATCCTAACCCATTCTAAGTATTAAAAGTCACTATTCCAGTATTTTCCCCCCATTCTCTCTGGTATTCCCGATTCCAATTGTTATCTCCCTCATCTTGAAAAAGCAAAAAACACAACTCCAAGTTACCCTCCAACTACTACCCCATTTTTCTGTTCTCCTATACAAATACCCCGTCCAAAAAGTCTCAGATCACTTTCTTTGATTCTTCTCATTCCTAACCCAAGCAAACATTTCCATTCATTAAAACTTCTCAAGAAAATGTCACCAGTCATCTCCATGGTGCTAAATACATTGGGAGTTCTCAGGCAACATCTGACATGGCTGATCTCTCCATGTTTCAACCCCTTTCTTCACATGACTTTCTGAGTATCACAGACCTCTGGTTTTCCTCCTGTATCATTTCTTCATTTTTCTCTAACCTTTGAACATTGGTGTCAAGAACCCAGAAGACTCAGTCTTCTGACCTCTTCTACTTTCTACTGCTGCTCATCATCTGTTTTATGGCTTTACACATGACTTCTGAATTTCTATTTCTAATTCAGATCCCTGTCCTGTACCCATAACTCAAATATCCAATTATCTATTCAAAACAATTAACTTTTGATTGGCTAAGACACTTCGCTTTAATGTATCCAAAACTAAATTTCTAATTTTTACCTGTAAAACTTGTTCCTCCCATAGTTATCCAGATCCAGTAATTCTGTCTCTCCAGTTCAAATCAAAACCCTCAGCTATCATACTTGATTATTCTCTCATTTTCACAACCCATATCCAATCTATCAACTACTGCTAACAGCTCCACCTTAAAAACATCCAGAATTGGGTGTGCCCTGGTGGCTCATTGATTAAGTCTGTGGCTCCAGATGTGTAGTCCAAGTAAAGCCAAAAGACCCAGGTTTGTGGCCTGGGATGGGGATTAGGAAAGGGTTGGGAGGAGAGGGGTTGAAGAGGTTGAGTTGGGGGTGGGGCTGCTGGGGGTAGTGAAGGAATGGATGGATGGATACCTCCTCCTCTCTCTTCCTGCTTGCCTGCCTACTTCCTTCATTCCTACCTGGTTCCTCCCTAAAAATAAATAAATAAATAAATAATTCAAAATCTGATCATATTATAACCTCCATGACTTCTACCTGAATCATTGTCTTCTAACTGGTATGTCTGCTTCTTGAAACTCTTACAGCTTGTTTCCAACATAGCAACCAAAGTGGTACTTTAGTAAGTAAGGCTATGTCACTCTTCTGTTCAAAACTTCCAATGACTTTCCAACAATCAAGTAAACTGGAGTCCTATCAGACACTACAAAACTGCATGCCCAAAGGTCCTCGTCTTGGTCCTACCTATCTGATCTCTTCTCTTCCCCACTTAGTCTACATTAACAAAACTATGCAACGAGTTTGTCTAACAAGTCAAGTACCCTGATGCCTCAGAGCATTTCTACTTATCAACCCTAGTGAGAACATTTTTTGTTCACCATCTTTAAGTCTGTCCTCAAATACCATCTTCAGTGTGGAACTCCCCACCACCCCACACACAACCTACTTAAAACTGTAAACTCATTCTCCTTCCCCTCAATAACTGTATTACTTTGCCCTCCTATATATTTCACCATAGTCTTTAATCATGTTCATATATGTCATAAGATTTATTCATTTGTTATTGATCTTCTGCTGTTAAAACGTGAGTTCCAAGAAGGTAACTTTGGGCCACTGTGGTTTATTGCATTATCCCCAGTACTTGGCATATAGTAAACTACTTCTAAGCAAATATATTTAATCAATCAATCAATCAATATCTGACTCTGATCAAGGAAGCTACTGTAGGTGAAGATTCTACATGTATAAGGATTCTAGGAATCACTAAGATTTAAGCAATTTAAAATTAAGGAAAGATAATTATTGGTAGGTCATGTTCTCCTTGAGTTGAACAATCTCGACTGAAGTATAGAATGGTTACAATTGCACACTGAGTTTAAACACAGGTAAAACTAGCCCATAGTGAAAAAGAATACAGTAGCAAATACATACATAAGAAAAAGAAGTAAACTAAGATCTAGGATAGGCTTATTCATATTTTGTGATGATAAAGCAGGCTTATAATTAAGTCAGGTGGCAAGGTTTTTATGAACTCCTAAGACAAAAAGAATACACACAAAGACATATTTGATTTGTATGTATTTGTGTAAGATATTTGTGCATCTATATCAATATTTATTTTGACATTTTAATTACATACCATCAATTTTTAGTAGTGAAATTATTTTAAGTTTAAAAAGTGTCATGAGTTATAATTAAGAACATGAAAAGATCTCGTTAATGTTTCATTTAAACTTAATTTATAAAGAAAGAATTCTTTTTTTTTTTTAAGGAAAGATGGAAGCAAGAATGAAGGCAAGTAGGCAGGCAGGCAGAGGAGGAAAAAGCATTTTATTTTATTTTTATTTACTTGTTCACACTCGTTGCTCCCTCAGAATCCAGGACTCAAAAGCAGGAGTATGTGGCCTGCACTCATTCAGAGGCAATTGACATAACCACTACTCCCCTAGGGCGCAATAAACAATTCTATCTTAAGTTGTATTAGCAAATTTGGGATTCAAGAAAGTCTTGAAATAGTTTTCACAAATAGTAATTGTCCATTGAACTTAAGATCTGAGGACTGACATCACTGAACATTCTTCTCTTTGGTTAAATCTAAAATAAATCAGATTATGAATGTATGTTTCATAAGTGACATGTATATAGTTTCACATTCATTGCTGAAATATGAAATAGTTGAAAGTAGTTTTGCTGTGAAGACTATTTTACCTGATCATGCATTAGTGCTGCAATATGTGTTGTTTTGCCTCCAGGTGCTGCACACATATCCAGAATCTTCTCTCCAGGCTGAGGATCCAGAACATGAGTTACTACAGCAGATGGCAAATTCTGTATGAAAAAAATTACAAATGATTTTAAATCATTTTAAATTTCAGAATTAGAACACATAAAAAAAATATTGGAGGTAACCCCAAATAGCATCTTTTGCCAAGAATATGTTTTTTGTAAATATATTAGTGTCAAGAAATTCACAATTTCCTAAAGCACCCTAGGAGCTCACACACACACACACACACACACATACATATGCACACACATATATAACATATTTTTCTCCAATCAATTCAGAAAAAAAAAGGATACTGTCTTTTTTTTTTTTTAAGGAAAAATTTACGCAGGAATGAAGGCAAGTAGGCAGGCAAGAAGAGAAAGGAGAAAGTAGCATCTTTATTTTATTTTTATTTAGTTGTTCACACTATTTGTCTCCCTCCCTGGATTCAGAGATACGTAGCTTGCTCCTTTGGTGGCAACTGACCAAACAATTGCTCCACCAGGGAGCCCCAATTATTATTTTTATTAAACTAAAATACAATGAAACGAAAAGAAAAAGAAAATATCAATCCCCTCTACCATATAACCCCAACCTCCTCTTCCCTTCCCTCTGGTACCTGCAATTCTGTTTTCAAAGCTCAAAGATTTATTCTAATTCATTTTTGCTGTTTCCCTGTATTCCAATTAGTGGTAAAATCATTCAAAATTTGTCTTTCTCTTCTGGCTTATTTCACTCAGCAAAATACCTTTGAGTTGTTCCACGTTGTCAAAAATGGCAAGATTTCACCATTTTAACGGCTCAGTGGTATTCCACTGGGCATTAAACACACACATAGGAGAATCCATTCATCTATCAATGAGTATTTAGATGTATTCCATATCTTGGATATTATAATACTATAATAAAAAATGGGTGGCATGCAACTTTTCAAGTTAATATTTTCATAATCTTTGGATAGATATCTACAAGTAGGATTGCTGAATTGTATGGAAGTTCTATTTTTAATTTTTCAAGGTATCTCCACATTGTTTTTCCAAAGTGGCTACATCAATTTGCACTTCCACTAACAATGTATGAGGATACCTTTCTCTCCACATCTCATCAACACTATTTCTTCTTGTCAATATAAAGGACTTTCTCACCAATATAAGACGATAGCTCACTATGGTTTTGATTAGCATTTCCCTTAAGTATAATTATGTATAAGTATAATGATTATGACAACTTTCTCATGTGCCACTGGTAATTTGTATGCCTTCTTTGGAGAAGTACCTATTCAGATCTTTTGCCCATTTTTTGACTGGGTTGTTTCTTTTTGTTGTTGAGTCAAATAAGTTCTTTATATAGCTTATATATTATGCCCTCATCAGCTGTATTATACACCAAATATCCCATTTAGCAGAAGGTCTTTTTGTTCAGGTAAAAGTTTCTTTTGCTTAACAAAAACTTTTTAGTTTAATATAGCCCACTTGTTTATTTTTATTTTTATTTCACTTACCATTTGAATTGAATCCCCAAAAGGTCTCTCTAAGGACAATGTCATGAAATGTATTACCTATGTTTTGTTCTATGTATTTTATGGTTTCTGGTCTTACATGCAGGTCCTTAATGCATCTTAAGTTTTTCCCACAGTATTAGAAAGTGCTTCAGTTTTTTGGGTTTTTTTTCATGTGGCTATCAGTTTGCCCAGCACCATTTGCTGAAAGCTTTCACTTCTCCATTGTATGCTCATGGGACTTTTGTTGGATACTAACTGATCATATATTTGTAAGTTTGTTCCTGATATATCATTTCTATTCTACTGATCTGTATATTTGTTTTTATTTCAGTACCATACTGCTTTAATTAATATTTTTCAGTATAGTCTGAAGATAAGGAGTATAATTCCTCCATTTTCTGATTTTTTCAGATAAATAAATACTTTAGCAAGTTTGGGTCCTTTTGTGATTCCACACAAACTTTAGGTTTATTTGTCCATAATGCTGAAAAAGGTCATAGGAATTTTTACTGGAATTGTTAAACATGGACATTGCTTTAGGTAATATTGTTATTTCTATATTAAGTGGTTAGTATTCTGGCAGTCAAAGACCTCATAGAAATATGAGAAAGCGCTGGATATTTTTACCCAGAAATTATATACAATTTTACAATTTCAAGTGCTTTATCATCTAATCCCCACTTAAGAATTCTTACATTCTACTGATAATACTACTCAGAAGACATGCTTTGGCTCCTATCTCCTCATTATCTCATTACAGAAAAGTAAAATGTAAAATAATCTTAGCTAGCTCTGACTGGTACCAAGAAATGAGTATACAATCCAATTAAACCTCATCTATAGCAATAAATTACATTAAACAATTCATCCATTATTAATTGTATATGCACTAATTGTATAAGACTATTATAGGATAACAGTCATCTTTAAGTAAGAATAGCATCACAAGGTAATTCAGGTTTTAAATTACTTAGCAAGAAAAAAAAGTAGAAACTAACAAGCACAGTGCTGTTTATTTTTACAGTTTAAAGACTTCAATTCACTCTCATACCAAAATATTTACATACATTAGTATGCCCTTAAGAACTGTGAGGTTACAATGCTCTTAAGTGAATCCGAGATCACCATTTCAAAACAGAAAATCAATGGTGAGAAAAGGAGACACATATGAGCAAGTCTGCCCCTTCTGTGAATAAATGAAGTATTAAAATCAATGCAAATAGTTTAGCTACAGAAAAGCAGTTCCTCCACACTAAACACTAAAAACAGCTTAACCTGTCACAGATAATTTATCTCGATGAACGAATTTCAAAAACATTTAAAAATTAAACTTCAATATAAAAACACTAAAAGACTATGTGGCTACTAGAGTTTTAGTGATTCTTTATCCAGAGAGAAATGATTATGCTTCACTACTAATAACAACATTAATACATTACCCAGAGATGACAAAAATTTCCAAACATAATACATTAAGAACCTTCTGGTCGCACCAGATATTGAAACTATGAAAGAGTCCAAGTAAAGAAGCTTCAATAGTATTTAAATAATGATAAAATTTTCTGAAAACATTTAGTCTATTACAATCATCAACAGTATTTCTTAATCCTGCAGACAAAAGAATCACCTAGTGATTGAAATAAATGTCCAGGTACGCCCCTGTGGCTCAATGGCTAAGGTGCAGACTGTGTAAAGTCCAAAGATGCAGGTTTGAAACTGGGGCTGAGGAAACAAAATAAATGTCCAGTATTCACGTAGAATCAATAAATTGAATTTCTGGCAAAAGAACCAAGGCATAAGTGCTTTCCAAATTCTCCAGGTGATTCAAACATTTGGAACTGTTGCTATGCTGCAGTGAATGCCAACCTTGGCTGCACATCAGAATCACCTAGGAAAGCTTTTAAACATCCCGACACAGACCCCACACCAAGCAATTAACTAATTCAGGCAGTAGAGTCCAGGAAATACTATTTATTTAAAGCTTCCTAGATTATCCAACATCATTTGGCACTTCAAATATTTCTAAGAAACCAGGTAATAAAAAAATTAAATTTCAAGCACCATTTTTTTCCTTCTATTTAACCTAGAATATAATTTTGGAAGCGTTTGTTGTTACATAAAACATGTGTTAAAGCTTTTATAAAATATTTCAACTGTAAAGGGAATCTAAGATTATTTTGTAATTCAGGTGACTGTGTTTAAGTAATTCAAATCTTTGCATGCCCTGGTAATTTAGTGGTTAAGTCCACCAGACACAGTCCAAATCCATCCCAAGACCCAGCTTTGAGACCCAAGGCTGGGGGCAACAACCAAGATGAAGAATTAAGTAAATAAAATAAAATGTTTCGTCCTCTTCTCTCTTCCTCCCTACGCCTTTCCTTTAAAAGAAATAAAAAGCATCCTTATTTTGAAAAACCAAATATATTGCCCAATTGTAATTATGATTTTGTGTAACACTCCCATTAACTTTATAAAGAATATCTTTGTGTAACTCCAGATGCAGAAATTAAAACTAATCACTTATCAATAATAGTCCCTTATACACCCCTCACCACACGCCCCCCCCCAAAAAAAACCCCCACAATATGAAGCTTTATTTTAGCTGTTCCTAACAGCAAAAAGTTGATATTTGTGAATAGCTGCCCAGAGATAGGCAAGGCAAGTGATATTGAAAGGAAAAAGGGCAGATTCCCTAGAGATTTTTCCAACATAAAGCATATAAGTATATAATCCTGCCTATTCTGTATAAAGTACCTTCAGTAATCACCTAGAGTGGATAAAAGAGACTAGCTGCCAACTCTCACCTTACTAAATGACTACTAACTGCTTTAGCCAGTCATCCTCTGAACTACCTCATCTTCTAAGTTAACCACTTACTGAGTATCACTCGAGACAAAGCATCTGGATAATTACATATTAGATTATATAGATTAATGTGCTAAATCATCCATCATTAGTGTGGAATTAGATGGTAATAAACATAAATCTATGTTTCTATTTTTATCATAACAAGTAACTTTGAATGTATAAATTTTTTTGGCTAAATACTAAGCAGAGTATAAAGCAAATGACATCTGCTCTTAAGAGTTCAAACACTACTACTAACTGTACGATCTTGTTCAAGTCTCTAACAGATCTGATGTTGACAGGACGCTGTACCAACAGCAGTATGAATCCCACTATGCACTGCCCCTGGGACTGCAAGAAGGAGGCCAAGCTGACACCTAAGCAGGAAGACATTTTAAACAAAAATGATGCAAGAAAATTGAGAATAAGTATGAGGAAATGAAAAAATGGCAAAATCAGCAGTCCTCTGAGCAGTTCCAACAGGGCAAGCTTCTTGCATGTACTGCCTCAAGGCCAGGCCAGTGTAGCCAAGAACATGGCTATAGGCTGGAAGACAAGGAGGAAAATTAAGGTCTGAAAAAGCATACAAATATTCCTGTTTCATGTTAAAAAAAAAAAAAAAAAGAAAAGAAAAAGTTCATTTAGGGAAAAAGAAAAGAGAATGCTTACTAAATTGTCTTCTTACTACTTGACCAAAAAACATCAGAAAATATAGAAATACATTGCAAAAATATGAATAGAAGTAACAAAAAAACAAAAAACTTACAGATTTCAAGCAATTCAATGAATTCAATGCCACTAAGTTGTTTACTTTTACAAATACTTACCTGTAAAAATACGTAGCCAGGGAGTACATTATCAAATGAAGGACTGAGATAAACTGGTTCCGTCATTCTTACACCTATACCTCTGAAAAGTAGGAAATCTAACATTAGTATAATTTACAGTCTACGTCGATTAAACTTACGCAAGTAGGACTTCAAATATAAGATGTTCTGCCTTTTTAAATCTCTTATACTCCAAACAAAAATACTTAGAATATTCCTGCGAAATGTTTTTTACTTGCAGTAGGTAAGAAGCCATTGGAGAACTGAAAAGGGTAATGTTATAAGAATTTTTCACTTAGGCATAAATGAGTTTCTTTAGAGATTTGAACAGACTAACAAGCAAAGAAAATCTGAATCCTTGCTTATTAATTCATTCTAATCTTTCTGGTAACAGATTTATGATCTTTGTTATAAGCCTTTCAAGTCATCAAACATTTTGTGAATCCATCAGTCTGCATATGCTAGGGACTTAGATAATAAAAAACATATTTAAGAATCATGCTGACACTAAACAATGACAAACAGGCCACCCCAAAGCAAGCAAGAAAAAGAGGAAATTCATGTGTTTTCTTGGCATTAATGAGGCAGAACAAAAAAATCACAGACTAGCCATCCAGGCAAGAATAGAAAGCAGGATTTAAACCAGGTACCAGGGTATATAAGCAAAGAGAGTCTAAGTCAGGAGAATAGTAGAGTTAGAGGATGGTAGAAAAGTTCATAACTCATGAATTCATCTTTGCAGAGAAGCATCTATACAGATGATTTGTAACCTAATGGATGAAGTAGGTGGGCTAATTTTACTCACAACATTTCCAACATCAAATGTGTGGTTTTTCTCATGCCAACCAATTTGCCAACTCTCTGGTATCCTACAATTCAATTCAATTCTGACATTAATTACCCAGGGTTAGCACCAGACTCAACAGGTTAAGAACTCATTCCAGCAAGAATGGCCCCACTTCAGATGGAAGTTGCATATTCTACCTATACTTACGACTGACTGTAAATGTGGGGGCTCCCAAAACACCTCCACTCAGGTTTGATGATTCCTTAGAATGACCATGGAACTCAGGGAAACACTTTCCTTACTCTCAGTTTATTATGAAGACACAATTTAGGACACAACACAAATGGAAGAGATGCAGGGTGAGGTATAGGAGAGGGGCATGAACTACTTATGCCCTCTTCCAAGCACCCCTGCCCACTTCCTCAGCACTTAGATGTGTTCACAGACGTGAAAGTTCTTCAAGCCCTATCATTTGGTTTTAAGTGGGAGGTTGTTTAAATAAATTGACATGATTGATTAAATCACTAGCCACTGGTGATTAACTCAATCTCCCACTCCCTTCTGGTCCCCAGAAGTCGGGGGATGGGTTGAAAGTTCCAACTCTCTATTGGTTCCTAATTGGTTCCTCTGGTCACCAGTTCCCCATCCTGAAGCCATCTAGGGGTTCCCCAACTATAATCACCTTATTAGCATACAACGGACGCTTACCACTCCTGAGGTTCTACGGGATTTAGGAGCTAGTGTGCCAAAACCTGGCACAAAAATCTATTTACTATGCCACTGCAAGGTAAGTTTATGTTACCCTTTTGAGTGAAACAATTTCTGCAGATATTTCTGGATCATCAGTACAGAATTGCAGAGGAAGAAATAATTCCTTCTGGCCTCCTAGGTTCTTTGGTTGGTCTATTAACATGATGTGTGACAGATTAACAGGGGAAAAAAACAACCAAATTTAACTTCATATGTATAGGAACCCCATAAAGACAATGAGAATCCACGACAGTCAAACAACTGGGGTTTATATGCCATCCTGAGGTAGGGGTAAGGGGTAGGGTCAGGAACTTCAAAAGAAAAAATGACAATTCACAGCAAGATGAGAAGAGCAAATGTTTGGTAAATCAATATTTGGTGGGCCAGGCAGAAACAAGAGAAAGCACAGAATTCGAACAGACTTTGTCAGGTTCTTCCCTGCCTTATACCCACCTCTTATTCTACTGTAGTGACAGCGCCCTACCTCAATTCTTTTACAGTAAAGGGGAAGGTTAGAAATTCTTCCTGAATTTTGGGGGTCTTGTTTTCAGTTAGAAATATATGTAACGAAGTGGCATATCTTAAGGTTGGCCTCTTTAGATCCCCCACACTATGAATTCTAACTTCTAACATCCTTCAGTATGCAACATAATTTAACTCCTTTCTTCCTCTTCTCATTCTTTTTATTCTTGTTTGCCAATTCTGAATCTGCACTTTTAATCAGAGTTAATACTCTTTCATCAGGATCAAATCAAATTTCTTTCTAATCAAATAGCTCCTGCACCTGAGCAGGAAACACACAAAATGACATTCTGCTATGTTACGGCATCACATTCATCATTCCTTTGCTGAGACAAATGGTGTGTTTATCTTGATCGACACTGACTGTCTATAGATTCATTATTAAGCATCTTGAATTCCATGACCTGATCACTTTACATAATTTAAATGACTTTCTGAATTGCAGGATTTCAGGCCTCTAAATCTTTTAACATTTATATTCTGTAACCCAGCAGTTCCTACTTAGTGCTCTAAGTTCTAGTTTCCCTTTGACTATCCCCTCACCATGACACCCAGCTCAAGCATATCAATCTATGCTGTTTTTAATATGAAATAGGAGGACAAATAAAAAAAATCATAGTTCAGGTATGGGATAACATGTTTCTTTTGAAACTATCTTTGAAATATGCATCACCATATAACAATGCAGGTAAGACTTCATATGATAAACAAGTAAACTAATCTACTTCTAGTAGTCTATGAATGATTCAACTCAGTAGGAATTAAAAAAACAAAGAGTACAAATTTAGTATTTGAGTAACAATGTGCCATAAGTAGAGCTGTTTCTAATATTTTTAAAGAATATAAAAACAAGATTAACATGAAGCATTTCTTTTATATAAGAGCGCTTTTTCTCACATAGGCTGAGAAAGACATAACAGCATAACTGAAGGCTGTTTAAAAAAATCAAGAGATTTTTGAAAGATGGTTGCCTCCTTCTTGAAAGGATATATGACTCAGAATAGTCAGTGGCACAGTTACTAGAACTACCACATCAAATAAGAGAATGAAGAGTATACCATTAATAACAAACTAAAGGTGGCAAAGTTTCAATGCGCTATTACAGATCCAAAGATAAACAAAACATATATATGTTCTATCTTCATATTCATAAAACTTTCTAAGAAGAATAAAATTTTATTGTTGGTCATTTGGACAGTACTTCACTCTAGAACGAGGGAATCCAATCTGCTGTTTCTTTAGAACTTATTTCAAATATAAACCAAAATTGCTGCACCACAGACCTAGATGGATAAATTCATAGCTTTCAGCATATCCCCATCAACTATCAACTTTGGAGTAATAGAGTTGTCCACATAATTTCCAAAATTGGGTTGCCCATTGATTCATACAGAACCAGCAGCAATGAGAGATGATTTAAAACTACATTTAATTTGGCTTGAATAAATCCAAACATCAATTTTTGACCCCAAGTATTGTGTGAATACTAGTTTTCTGGTAAAATTTATTTTTAATGAAACTTTTCTGGAGCGCCCTGGTAGAGTAGCAGTTAAATCATTTGCCCCCAAGGAGCCCAAGTCACCCCTGCATGCGATTCCTTGATCCAGGGGAAAACAAACAGTAGGAACAATTAAATAAAGATAAAATAAAATGCTTCTTCCTCCTATCTCTTCCTGCCTGCCTGTCCACTTGCCTTCATTCTTGCCTGTACCTTTTCTTTAAAAGAAAAGTTTTTTTTTCTTTATAAATAAATTACAAGCATATACAACATATATGTTGTAAGCTTTCCTTTCACAAAATCAAAATACCAAAAAAATCCAGATAGGTCAGCTAATTCATCCTTTATCAACATAAGCACTGTTGTCCAAAAACGCAAATTTGTTCAAATCAATAAACTTCAAGGGGAAAAGTAAAATTTGACAATTACAGTGTGACTAGCCACTTACTTAAGCTCTTCAATATGAGCATTTTTCTTTTTTACTGAAAAGCATTTTTTTCCAAAAAACAGAAATAAGGGTTATTTCCCAGTTGAATTTATACCCCAAAACAATTCATCTAATGCAACTAGGTGTATTCTTCACATTGTTTTAATTTTGGAACCACAAAGAGGATGCATATTTCCCCCAAAGAACACTTAGATGACATACTTCATTTCCAGAATTCCATTGAAGATTTCTTTTCGGCTTAGTTCAGAAATACCATTTCCAAGAAATACTTTTGTTCCATCAAATTCTTTGGCTCCTTTCTTACATCTGCCTTTGATATCAGAATATACAGAAATAACATCTCCAGCTTTCATAACTAGAGAAAGAAGAAAATCACACTTATTCATTCATACTTTGGTAAAATTCCTTAAATTAGACTAGGGACCTCTAAGGCTATCAGGGAGCATGAAACAGACTAAACAGGCTCATTCTCTCAATATGGTCCCTAACAGGAAATATTACTCTTAATTTTAAATGTTCTCTAACAGTAAGTCTAGTTAAAGATTTTCTTCTAGGAAAACAAAGAAATAGTCTTCAAAATATTCTACCTCAATTGCAAGTCTTTGACAAAGCAGAAAAGAAGGCTATCTTCTATTTAAATTTTTTTCCCCAACCCTAACATTTCTTAAAAGACTTCACGTAAATCTTAATATCAGTCCTCACAGTTATGTTTCCTTCAAAAGAATTCCTCAAAATGTGCAATAAAATTTGTTAAAGAAATCTTTGTAACTCTGCTGGTATTTCTTTGCAGTTTTCCTGTTACAGCAACTAGAGATTCTAATGATAAGCATAGATTCATTTATATATATATGTGTTTGCATGTGTGTGACTATTTAAATGTATAAACATCTAAATATGAATAATATGTATGTATGTATATATATATATATACGTATGTATGAGAACACCTCGAAACTGCAGAGTGGACAAAATTGATTTATATGGTTGATTAAATCTATTTTGTAGTCATTTCATCAGTTTCAGTAACAAATCCCAGGGACATTAATAATGAAAAATTGTATTCTACTTCCAAATAATGTTGTATTATAAACGTATCTAGTCTATTGGCCTGACAACAACAGCAAGCAGCTTATCAACTAGAGTTAGAAAAAATATTCAAATCACGTGGAGTAAGAGTCAGTGAACTTTTTCTGTAAAGGGTAGGTGAATATTTGAGACTTTGGAACCACGTAAGGCTTCCTGGTATCTTTTGTTATTTTTATTTTTGGTACCACTTTTTAAAAATGGAAAAAACAAGTCTTAGTTTGTCAGCTAGACTTGGCCAGCAAGTAGCAATATGCCAAACCCTGTAGACTAAGTGACTTATTACAAAGATCAGATAACTGAGACCCAGAGACTAACTTCCTATGTTATCAAAATCCATATTTTCTTGATGCGAAGTCCAATAAATAAAGCACTGAACCAGGGACTAGCTTACAAAGAATATGCAAGAAGTCTTCAACTAAGTCAAAAAATTAAGAATACTGAGTTTCTTCTCAACAGTAAGAGAGTCTAGTCTAGGTTCTGAAAGTCACCCTCACAAAGCACATGACAGTAACCTAGTACTTTTAATGCAGTGGAGTTAAGCACACTAAACAAAAGTTTACTGACATCTTACACTCTATTAGTCATTAAGGATCCTCTGAATAAACATCATCACACACTTCCTTATATGGAGAGTAAAAACTGGCAGAAAACCTTATATGGATATCTAATTTATTAGTCCATATCAAACAAATCCCTCACTGGCTACACTACATCAAAAAACTTGAAGAATAGCTGCTAAAAGTAGACTCAAAATATGACTGAATGATAATTTAATAAATTTTCTACTTGCTAATGCACATAAATTTTAGAGATCCTTTATTGTAGAGATATCTAAAACATTATACATACATTTTGAAGCTGACACAATTCCTGGAACATAGACATGGGCTCCTCTTAGCACTGCATTACCACACTGGGCTCCAACAAGGACTTCACATTGTTGTTTTTTTATGTTCTTCCTAAGGATGTAAGATAAGAGAAATATAACAGTAATAGACCTCCAACAACTCTAACGCTTTCAGCATTTCAATCTAAAACCAAATAATTAGTTTTGATTGTCTCAAGATAATGCCACTAATGAATAAATGTGAAAAAAAAAATAGCTGAAAAAGGGTAAATACACAGGAAAGAAAAAGGGGACAGTGGGGCAAACAGGAAAAGAAAAAATGGGAAGAGGTCCTTAGTGGGAGGCAATAAAGTGGTATCAAAAATTGATTAATCATATAACAAATCTTTTTTTTTTCATAACAGCATTTAGAGAGAAAAGAGACAGTCTTTAAAGACAAAAACAGATACTACTAGGAAGTCATAAGCAATTGTAAAGCGATAAAATGCTGCATGGTATATTATGTACAACATAGTAACATGTAACAAAACATTTTACAACAATTATATATAACATAAGTATGCATAAAAAATTTTAACCACATACAAGATGGGTCTTTTTTCTTTTACTGCACAACTTTTCTAAATGTTTTCCAATTTTTCACAGCCCCCCAATCCATTCCTTAGATTACATATATCTGGGTATCACTACAAATACTCAGGAAAGCCTTTTTTTAAAGGTAAGGGGGTGCCCCCAAAACAAAACTTGAGCACTAAGGATATTCTCTGGTTGGCAATATCTCACGTGTTGTCACAACTTTTTGCTGGAGGAATAAATTATGCGTCTTCTTTCCATGATCTCCAAATGATCAAATCTCATTAAATTCTCTGCTTTATACTTCTTCCTGGTCCCACACATTCTCACTGCACATTCTCTATGGATTTCTTAGAGGTTAATTCCCCCATGTTCCAAAACATGCCACCATCTCTTCTCGAGTTCTATCCTTCGACAACCTCATGATTCAATAATCACTTATAAAAATCCAGATATTCGAATGCCTAGCCTTTCTAGATTCTGAATCATACACTAAGTACTTGCAGGTAAATATCCAGGTTAACTTCCACAGTTAACTTCAAACTCAACAAATCCTAAACAATGCCCTTGTTCTGATCCACTCTTCAAATTTTTGGCACACCCCAAATCTTTTCATCCTCCTATACTTACTGTCCTGAACAAAGTGGCATTATCTGCCTGGGTCACCAAATCAGAAACCTCAGCATCACCTGAAATCCCTTCTAATTTTTTTAATTCACCATTCACTGAGCTACCAAATCATGCCATCTCTAGTTCTGACAGATTTTTTGGGTCCATTCCTTGAAATCAGACATACATCATCTGATTTCTCAGATCGGTAACTGGATTACTGAAATCACTCCTTGTCATATCCCTTGACTTTCAGATCTTCATTGTTTTTGGTGTTCTGCAGTTTCATTCTAAAGTATCTAGACATGGATTTATCTTTACTTTGGTTTTAGTCCTACTCTACTTCTTAGATCTATCATCAACTCTGGAAAATTCTTAGTCATTACACTTTTGAATATTGTCTCTCTTCCATTATTTCTATTCTCTATACCCGGGACTCATTAGAAATATGAAGTAAATTTTCATTCTATTTTCCATGAACTCAATTTCACATTTTTATTTTCTTTACCTCTATTTTAGTCCCAATAATTTCCTGTAAGTTATCTACTTCAATAATTCTCCATCAGTTGGGTCTAATCTACAGTTTTAATTCATTATTTTTTTTCAGTTTAATAATATTTTTATTTCTATATATTCATTTTCTAGTTTACCTTTTTTCTTCTCTTAGAATCTTACATTTTAGATTCCTATCTTACTTTTAATCACTTTAATCAAGGAAACTGATTTTATCATCTCTACCAGAGTACTGCTAAAGTTTTGGGGAAAATCTAACCCTTCAGTATGCTGTTTTCTTACTCATGGTGGTTTGATTTCTGGTGTGGTGTTAACCATAAAATATGTATGTAGCCTAGACTGAATATGTGTCACTCCAGAGCAGTTTTACCTGGCTTTTGCAAGCAAGCACTTCAGGAACTGGTTAAAGATCAAAATGTTACATTAATTTCCTAGATAACAAGTTCAAGACCACTTGGCCAGTATGAATTTGAATTTCAAAGCTTTATGAGGATTGGAACCATATTTAGGCATTCTCAGATCTTTTTGTCCCATCAACCATTATCCTGAAGCAAGAGAGATGCAATTCCTAATAATTGTGACTGCTGGGTCTTCCTCACTTCTTAGTGCTAACACCCTTTTTTAAAAACCAAAATCCCTAAATTAGGAGATGAAGAACCCTCTTCTATCTTGGCCCCAAATACCAACTCAAATGCTTACTACTCTGTTTTCACTCTAATCTTTTCATTCTAATCTTTGAATATTTCATTACAAGCTTAATCACATAGTCACACATTTTTGGTCTTTTTTTTTTTTTTTTATTGAGTATTCTTAGGACTATAATAAGCAGAAACATTTTCAGGTTTTTTAGTTTGCAATATTTTTGGAAATAAAACTCTGATAGCTTCCTAATTGTCTCTACTCTTAAAGTTCATCTTACATATATTTAAAACAAATGCTTCATTAAATATATTAAAGACAATGCGGTATGTGATAAGATACTAATTTCTTTAAAATTAATGCCACTAAACACCCATTACTTGGTTCTTTGTGGAGGACAGGTTGTGTTGACATACATATGAGGAATGGGGAACCTATACATATAAGTTTATTTTAATGTGCAGAATAAGTTCCTATAACAAAATAAATGAAAAAGAACTTGAACAAAAAAATCATTACTGGGAAAACTGCATATATGGAAAATAAATACATGAGTTTATTTTAATATATAAAATCAAAACTACTGCAATTAAAAAAGAAAAGATTAAAAAAGCCCATTACTGATTTCACAACCTACTAGTGGGTGATGACCTGCACGCAGTTTGGAAACAGTTGTATGCTGCTACCAATACTATCTCTAAAATAGAGACTTAACCACGACTCTAATAAAAATTCCCTGACTCCTATAGTTTAATCCAAAATGAAAACATCCCTTAGTTAAAAAATTCTTTCTACTTTACAGCCTGCCTCTCCCAACTTCTATCTCATCTTTTACCAATTTCTGAAAACCAACTAAATAGTCAAACTTGATCAACTTTTTCATGAATCGCCATGTTTTCATGCCTCATATCTTTTAAATATGCTTTCTCTCTAGCTAGCAAACCCTTGTCTACTTCATCTCCTTATCAGCTTAGTTCCTAGTCACCTTCAAGGTTCAACTTAGAGAAAATCTTTACCCATTCCCTTGCACTTAGTCCTTATTCTATGCTCCAACCAGTATTTAATTCATATCACTGTTTTGAAATTCATCACAATCTTACTTGTACCAAAATTCCCTGCTGTTAGACAAAACGTCTATGTTCCACTCATCTTTGGGCCTTACACATAGTATCAAGTGAAAAAATGTTTTGTGAAATGGAACCTTGTAATGTTACTCAACAAGTTTTTATGCAAATAACCATTTTATGAAGAGTAGAAAATGAAAGACTGAAGAGTTAACATACCAAGTATGAATGCAATCCTTTCTCTGGAAGACCAGTTACAAGACAGATCTCCTTGGTTGAGAGAACTTATTTATTAACTGATAAGGGTAGCTTAGTGTACTTAAGGTAGTTGTGCAAATTACATGGTTTATGATGAACAACAACTTTTCTTCTGGGAGGTTGGAATTAGTTATGTTCAAGGCAGGCAAGTGCCTACATGACAAGCCCCGAATAAAAACCCTGCATGCTGTCCTCAAACTCCTTCTGGAAATTTAGTGCATTCTGGGTGACTTCACAGAGTCTGGAAGTTGCAAATAGATTTCCTTAGACTTGACCCCAAGGTTTTTCCTTTTGCTGACTTTAGTTCAGATTCTTTCGTTATAACAAATCATAACCTTGAGGTGTACACTGATGGCTCAGGCAGTGAGTCGGCAGTTGGGGTATGGATCACATAAAGCCCAAGGACTTGGGTTCATGACATGGGGCCAAGGAGGAAAATAAATGCATAGGCTTATCTATGTGGCACTTTAAGTGCATATAAAAGCAACCCTACACCAAAATGGGAGATAATGAAGTTTGAGATATCACATATTACTGCATGTCAAACAAGTATTTCTTTTCATCAGAATTGTCATCTATAGTTAATCAGCAGTCTTTGTGCAATTACTTGAATAGTTACTATTTCATAGATACAATAGTAGTTGAAAGTTTAAAGTGTTGATACTAGTGATAAGACAATTCTGAAAGATGGAAATCGAACAGTCTGAAAGGGCAAATCCAGCCTCATTTGGATCTCAAGAGATTTATGCTATTGAATTATGTATTCAATTGTGAAAGGAAGAAAGTTAATTTTCTGACTTACTAGAAATATTTTGTTGTGATTTTTATTTAAAAGTGAGGAACTCTAATAGAAAACATAAGCGATCTTTACAAGCTACTAAGTTAATGTTGGACTAAAAATTCCTACTAATCTAAAAGTGGTCTTTGGACAATGCTGGTCAAGAGACGCCTGGCATTCAATTTTCTAAGTTTATCAGTGAAGCTTATTCACAGTGATGTTATCAATTTCAGCATTACAACCTTAGGTTTATTCTCATTAAATAGTCAATGCAAGATTGGCCTTTGGCTAGCATCTGGAAACTTTACTGGGATACATTTCCCAAAACTGACTAAAACTTCCCTACTGATAGTGGATCATCATTCCTAAACTTTCTGTAGAAATAATATGGTCTATGATGAATACCTGCTTTCCCTTAGGGAGCCTGGAATTTTGGTATATGCTAGAGACAGCGCCTACATTACCAGCGCCCACTGAAAACCTTGGGTACTGAGTCTATAATGAGTTTTTCTACTAGACAGCTATTTTATATATGTCAAAACTGGCTGCTATAAGAATTAAGCATATCCTGGCAACTCCAAAGGAAAAGGACTTTTGGAAGCTTGTGCCAGATTTCTTCCAGACAATCCCACATGCCTTTGACCTCTGATGATTTCACTTTTGTATCTTGTTATGTAATGAATTTCCCCGCTAAGCCGGCTACCTGTTATGTCCTGTGAGTCCTTCCAGCCAATCACTGAATCAGAGTATTGCCTTAGGGTGTCCAACACAGGACGTATCTGCACTGAAAACCCAACCTATAGAGTAGTAGTGTCCTCATGACAGAGAAAACAGAGTAATAATCAGGGCAACTACTATAAGATTATAAAAAGTTACATTTATCTCATTTTAAAACTAAGAAAATCAGGGTGCATCCTGGTGGCTTCGCATTCTAGTACATGTACACACATCGCAAGGTTCAATGTTTACGACCCAAGGCCGGGAAGAACAATCAATGTGATTAAACAAAAATAGTGCTTCCTCCTCCTCTCTCATCCTGTCTGCTTGCCTACTTGCCTTCATTCCTACCTGCATCTTCCATTTTAAAAACTAAAACTAAAAAATAAGAACATCAAGCTACAGCCTGGTCAAGTTTCCAAAATTCTATAAAAATTCTATAGATTTCCATGTGTAAACAAAGATACTTGACAAGAGGCAAAATTGCTGAGGGGGCAGGGGCACTTAGATTTCATCACAGCAACACCTGAATCCAAAAGATTAAAGAGCAATGCCTACAAATTGCTAAGGGAAATAACATGTGATTTACGACTTCTAAAATTGGTCAAGTTGCTCCTGACATATAAAGGACAAAGGCAAAAGCAATTCTCAAGCAGGAAGGAGAAATGAGCACATAGACATACTCTGGGGAAAGGAAATTGGTGTGGGAGACCTGCTAAATGACTGTAGTTACCTATCAAGGGTTTAATCAAGATAAAGAACTGAGATAAAAACCATGTCAACTATGCCATTAGGACTAAAAGTGAAAATTGCACACATTTGCGTTGTGCTTAAAGAATTAAAATGTTATAAACCTTAACAATGTCAAGAAAAATTCACACAGTAAGTAAAAACTGGCTAGTGAGGGTTTTAGAGAAAAATTAAATTTAAGAATAATGATTTTTAACAAGAGAATTGACTTGTTCCTTTTAGAAATGAAAAGTAGGTATGTGAATCTATAATCCTAAGTGATTTTTTAATATTTTCCTACAGTAACTCACTACTTGCATAATGTTTTTTTGAGTGGTTTAGATCACTACAAAGAGGATGCAAAGATTATTATGGACAGGAAAAAGAAGTATACAAAATACTTGAAGTTAAATCAATTAAGTATTCACAAAGAGCTAAAAGGGTCAGTATTAGCAAGAGTGGAAGAATCAGAACTTCTATGTTGCTGGAAATATTAACTGGCAAAACTTTTGAACTAGTAATGTCATGTCATGCCAATTTCATCTACAGACATGCTTACACAAGTTCATAAAAAAATATCTTACTAGTCACTGTTAGTAAGTAATAGAGGAGAAAAATCTAAATGTGTAGCAATAGAACTGAAAAAATTACAAGAATGGTAAAATTTTTAACACGGATATTAAAAAGAACAAAATTGCATTATATATAATCAGGGAAAATAATAGACACCAGGAGATGTTCAGTTTCTATATTTTTTTGACCCCCACCTCTCTTGGCCTTTTACAAGTCTACACTTTAGTCACCTCAGGAACAAGGGTGCACTACACAATACATTCTTAAACAGAATAGCCAGTTGGCAAAACATTATGATTTATTCTTTTTTTAAAATGTATACATGTGAATGAACACAATAATGTAAGTATAAACACAGAATGTTTAGAAGAATTGAAATGCAATGTTCACAGAAACAGAATTGGGAGGTGGGATGGTAAAATTAATGGTAATTATTTTTATATTTATGTACAATTCTGACTGTTTTTCCAAGTTAGTCTTACTTTTAACATACAAAAAAAAAAAAAAAAACCCTAATTAAAATCCATTCTTTAAAAACTAAAGAATAAGGGGATTTAACAGAATGAGTAATGGCCAACTTTTTTAACCTAAACTACAATTTGCAACCTCACTAGAAGTTGTGATTGTGAATCTCAAAAGATCTTTGATTGTAAACCAACAGCAGTAACTGATTTAAAACTAAACAGAAGATGATAGAAACCAGAACAGTGGCTTCCTGGTAGGGGAGTGGAATGCAAGAGACTTTTCTAAGGTGGTTGAAATTATCTGTAATTGACTGGGGTGTATGTTAGCTACACAATTGTACTAATGTAACAGAATTCAGAAAAAGATACACTCAAAACCTCTCCACTTCACTGCATGCAAAGTTCACTTAAAAAGTCTATAGTCACTTGTTTTAAACTGAAAAATGCATGCTTATAGTAAATCATAAAATAAACGTTACAAGTGAAAATCTCTTTGTGGCTCAGATAGCTAAGGCAGGTGGCTAGGATGGGGACCAGATAAAGTCCAAGAACATGGGTTTGAGACCTAGAGCCCAAGCTGGGGAGTGGGAGGGAGGGAGGGAGGGAGGGAGGGAGGAAGGAAATCTCCTCTGATCCCCTTTCTCCCTATCCAGTCTCCTCAGAGTTTACTCAGAGTCAGCATTAAAAGGTGACAAACTCTCCAGATATTTTACTCTATATAAATATGTAGTTGCATGGGTTTTTCTCATTGTAAAAGAAATTCAATATGTTTTTGATAATTGTGATCATTTTTTTCTTATTGGTACATTTAATTCCCACACATTAAAAGCCACATAATATTCCACTGCATGAATAAACCATAATTTAAACCATAACTGAACCATTATTCCACTGTTAACCACCAGATTACTTTAAACCTTCAACAAAATGAGCATATTTATATTTATTATAACTCAGGGGTACAAAAAAATTATACCATAATTAAGATTTAAAAATACTGCTTAGGAATTGAACTCTCATTATATGAAAGCCAATTTTTCAATTTTCAAATATGTCTTCCAAACACATAAATAAGTAGAAAAATGCCTATTAAAACATTAATTTGACATAATTGTGAATAAAATTTTACAACTCGTGTAGGAAAGGAAGTACGTTGTTTTCTATTTTTGTAGTTGAAAAAAGTTCTAATTTAAAGAATCTCTCAAGACTAAGCAAATGAAATGGAGTTTCTTAAAAAGTGAAAGGAAAACAAATTAATCACTGGTGAATGAACCTAAAATGCATTATTCTTGAGGTATTACTAGACTTCCTTTGTAATATTTCCCATGTAAAGTATGGTCAGCATTTATGAATTCTTATCTATATAAAGCTGCTAATAATGGAGAAACAGTGTAATTAGTGAAAAACACTTTAAAAAACTGACAATTTTTTATGCAGAAGAATTTGAAAATGAAATAGTTACAAACCTAGGTCCAATAACGGGAATAAGTAAGACATCCTGAAGGTCTGGATGCTGAAGAATAGGAACACGTACTCCAGTATACTGCTGTTAAAAATAAATAGTTATAAGGTAATCAACATATCTGATAAATTTCAATTTATGAAACTTTTCAGTATCATTACCTCAAAGAGCATGAAACTTGGGATAATTTTACTTTATTCCAAAAGATACTATAAAAAGACCTGAAAGCAACTATGTTCGCTAGAATTTAATTTTCAAGTATTTTGACTTATTTTGCTTATTGACTTTATAAAGACAAAACATATTTAACTTTGACAACATCCATCTAACACAGAATTACAAGTAGTACTGAAGAAAAGCTTCTAAATAGGATGTTAAAAATTGAATTATTAAATACTATTAACATATATTGATCAACACTGAATGCTATGTCAGATTGGATGAAAATAAGTGACTGGCAAAGATTCAGGATTTTCAGCATTCTCTATTATACTTGGTGTTCAGAATGGAAGGTATAGTGCCAGTGGTTTAGGTGCTGGGGCCAGCTGACATTTCATAAGAGCCAACTGTGGGCATCTCTTCCCAAATTTATGCTCACACTGATAGCTTGAAATAACCACAATGGAAATGTTTACATCATGCAAATCAGCAAACACCACCAAACATGTTATTTTTTCTTAGAAAGTGGGTTTGTCAACATGGAGCAGCACAATGACTGGGCATCCCCCGCAGGAGAATAAAGACCAGAACAGTAGATTGGACAGGAGAGACTATCTCCTCCATCAGAGGGCAAAATGCAAAAAATTCAGAACTAATTTCTGGAACACAGGCTAGAGATCAACTCATTAATTCTCACATATTACATGAAAGAGCAATAATGACAATAGATATTTGCATTTCCCTATAGAATCCATACATAAGAAAAATGTTTAAAAATCAACTTTTTCCTAAATTGATTAAAAAAAAAACATTGCTTATATTCAGAAATCTAACTACATTTCTAACAAGTCGACAAATGGCCCAACTTCTGCTTCTTCCAGGAAAAAGATGCAGGTAAATCTGAAGGGTAAGTCCTCATTCATTTAAACTGCTCTCTCCCCTTCTCCCTTAGCTCACTCATTGTCTGATGGCCTTACAATATCCAGACTGTGACAAATTGATCTTTCCAAAAAAAGGAAAGAATTTTGTCATTTAATTCTGTTTTGACCTACTATTTGCTTTACACTACAGACATATTTTATAGACATAAATCCTCATTGAGCCAAAAGTTTTCTTCTCTGTTGCTACCTAATGTTAAGATACAGAAATAGGAGCACCCTGGTGGCTTGGGTTCTATGGAGGCTGGCTAGAGTACAGATTATGCCAAAAGTCCAAGTATCTGGTGTACCTAGGGTTAAGAGAGAACCAAAACAAATAAACACTAAAAGTGCCTCCCCTCTCCTTCCCTCCCCCCTTCTCTTCTCCTTGATTCTCTTTTAAGAAAAAGATTCAGAAAAAAAAACTTTCAAAAAACCAGATTTAACTCATTCAACACAAACTTTAAAAAAAGTGCAATGTGTTTCTTTTTGTTTCTGTCCATGCCTTTTAAAAAATGGTTTTATTGATTTACATTTATAATATACATAGCACAAAATGCACTCATTTTAAATACACAATCCAGCTTTAGATCATTTCCATTACCACATAGATTCCTCACACCCATTTTCAGTCAATCCCCATTCCTACCTCCGGTATCAGGCAACCACTAATCTGACTTGTTTCTCCATAAAATTGCTTTCTAGACATTTCATATAAATAATGTTTTGTGTCTGGTTTCTTTCACTTAATGTTTTCATATTCATTCATGTTGAAGCATCCATCTGTAGTTCATTACTTTCATACCTGAATATTATTCCACTGTATGAATATATCACATGAAGTCTTCCATCAGTTGGACATTTAGATATTTTCTCCCTTTTGGTTACTATGAACAATGCTACTATAAATATTTATATTTAAGCATTTGTGAGGATATATGTTCTAATCTCTTACATACATATCTAAGAGTGGAACTGCTGGGTTATACCATAGGTTTATGTTCAATCTAATTTAAAGAGAGTAACTGTTTTCCTGTCAGACCATATGACATTCTACCTGTAATGATAGTACAATTTTTCCATCTCATCAAATGAAATTTTTAATTACTTAATTTTAACATATGGTTCAGTAAAATATGGAGACACAGTACATATTCTTGTATAACACCATTCAGTACATCTATCCTTAGCACATAAGTGAGCTTTAGAACATGGAAGGAAAAAGAAAGTTTAGTCTAAAATCTCCTCCAAGTCCTCTTTCCTACCAGAAATAGGTAATATTCGATCACCAGTTTCCTATCGAGTGCCTAAGAGTCAAGCATCTCTGTATTTCCTTAATCTTTAAGGAAAGGGACTCAAAGTGCACCCAGAATAATTCTGCCAGCCCTGCCTTAAGACACTAGCCCATGAGATCTAGTATACCTGTGTCATCCATCAAACTGGGATACAACGAAACACAGGCTCTGGGAATAATGCACTAGGAAAGAAAACGATCTGGATTTGCCTGAGTTATGTATACTTCTGATGGGTCTCTGAACTGTTATCTTTTCTACTAGATGAAAAAAATATATGTGTGACTATATAAAAGCAAGAATTTTAGATACTTAAAATATCTGCTTATATTTTATGTTTAAAATCATTAATCCCAATGAAATGATCACATCCGTAATATAAAATGAGATTAATTTTTCTCCCATCTTATTTAATTATTCTACTAAATTTTGGTCTCACACAGTCAGACAGTCAGACAGCATAGCTGGCTCTTCCTCAAACATGGTGGTCTCATCTCCAAACTTCAGTTTTTGAAAGAGTGTGATTGATACACATTCCATAAATGTAATGAGATTAACGAGTATCAGTGATAATTTTCTGAAAATTTCTGAGTGTTGTATTTAAACTTACAAATCCATGATATACAAATAGAAGCCCTGAATCATGACTGCCTTCTGAATTTAATGTGGATAGTAATTACACAGCTTATTACAAAATCACAGACTTTTAGGGTTACATTTGACCTCTTCACATATATTTTAATGAAGCAACTGAGGTCCAAGTGGGGCTGAAAGATCTATCCAGTCACTAAAACTAATAAATTCAGAATTAAAAGTGCTAAATTCAAGCTCTGGTATGGTTATTCACTATGTAACCTTGAACAATTTAATATTCATGATCCTCAGTGTCCCCATGGGTGAAACTGTATTATAATTGATCCTCTGTATCCAGAGGTTCCACAACTGCAGATTCAATCCACCTAAGATGGAAAATATGTGCTATATCTAGCACGCCCTGGTGGAGAGTAAGGGTTGGGCGCAGTTCACATACATCCCAGCGTCCAGGTATACTTCCAAGGACCAGTGGGAACACCAAGATGAAGAACTAAATAAAAATAAAGTGCTTCTTCCTCTTCTCTCTTCCTGCCTGCCTCTGCTTGCCTTCATTCCTGCCTGCACCTTTCGTTAAACAAAAAAAAAAAAAAAAAGATGTGCTACATCCTTAGAACTACAATGGTTCCCTCTGTACTAAACATGCACAGACCTTGTTATTATTCCCTAAACAATTTAGCATAAAATTATTTATATAGCATTTACATTGTATTAGGCATCCTCAGTTATCTAGAGATGATTCAAAGTATACAGTAGGTTATGCAAAAGTTACATGCAAATACTACACAATTTATTATAGGGCACTTAAGACTCTGGATTCTGTTAGAGGTGCGTTTGGAAACAACATCCCTCAGACAGAGCAACTAAAATCATTTGCAGAATTTTAGTGGGAAGCAATATGACATAGATGGCAGAAATGTAATAAATGCATATAAGGACATAAAAAATTACACAAACCTTCTGAAGTTCATCACATAAAAGATTTTTCACATGTTGTACTGAGGCTAAATGTGTATTTACTCTGACAGTTGTGAATGATGGAGGGTGTGACAAATGATTTAACAGAGTTTCAAACTTCCTTTCTGCTTCTTGTTTACCTATAGTAGATACAACCTGCAAAGAATATAGTTTCACTTTCATTATACAAATAAAAAATACTAAGCAGAATATGTATATACATTTGTTCCAACAAAACATCCTTAAGCAATTATTCATTTCTATTTAATTTTGCTGAATTGTTTGTGGTAATAACAATAAAGGACTGGTAATACTTCTCAGTGTTACTGAATTTAATTGTGGCAACACCTAAAAAAATGCATAATACGAAGGGCTTCAAAAACATTAACATTTTGAATATATTAATATATTCTATATTTATTCATATAAATTCAGAATTTTAGTCTTATTTACAATGTATTAGCCGTTACATCAATTCTGTAAAGCTATTTACTTGTTAATCTCATATCCTACTGCAAATTGGTTAGCATCTGTTTAAAACACCAGTGTTTGAGTAAGTAACATTACACTGTCATCCGAAGATGCCCGTGATCTCAGTTTTTTGATAAGGTATTATTAAATATAACAAACAGGTAGCTTCCAAAATAAGACAGGTAGCAAAAATAATCTTTTGGAAATGAAGGTTTAAGCACTCAAAACCACCCAGCTTCCATATAATTGATGCTTTTCAAGACACATATTCCCATGCCCTACCTTTTGCAATCTTCTTTGGCTATATCTTGCTATTAACTCACTAGCCGAAAAGTATGAGTACTTTCTAAAATTTCATTTTTAGTTACAGCCGAATATGCCACTATCTTTACACGTTTAAACAAAAGGTTGGCTTTTATGAGAGTTCAAGGCAGTACTGTCAAAAAAAAAAAGATATTTTAATTTCCTTTTATGAAACAATGTTCACCATTTAAAAATTTCCGGGGTAAAATTGCTGAATGTCTATTCATCCTAACTGGCTCCTTTCAATTTTAAGTTCTTTGAGATCAAGAGGAGACATTTTCTTTTTCCATGCTGTCCAGTCCCTTGATCTTCAGAAATAAAACGTAAAAATCAAATACAAAGGTCATGGTTCTGTAGCATCTTCAGAAATGTATTAATATTTAAGTGGCTTTATTTCGAATAGAAAAATTAAAACTTGGTATATACAAAGTTGCCTAGAGCCAGGATGGAAAAGTAGAAAGAGCACAAGTCTTCACAATCAACGACAATCATCATTCACAAAAGACTTCCGTGCTGTGAGGTATCACCAGTAGCAAGCAATATGAATACTTGAGGATTTAAATACCAGACAATGCAAATTGCTTCCACTTATGATTAAAACCCGAAAGCAACCTTGTAAGGTTGCAATCATTCTCAATCTCCGCAGAAAAGAAAATAGTTTAAAAGATATGAAGTAATTTACTCAAAGCACTGTTTCAAATGTGTGCTTTCCATTGTACTAGAGTTAACTTGAATTTGGCAGTAGTGTTAACTGCTGTATTAATTTGGGTCAGTTACATAACAAGTTGGACCCGCGGGTCTCTTCCCTATTAAAATGCAGAGGAAAATTTCTACCCCTAAAAGATGGGAAAGATTAAGTTGTAAAAGTCTGCAAATCACTTCGCACGACTGGAGGTACTCGCTAAATTAAAGGAGCCCTTCCACGCAAAGCGCTAAAAAGTACAGGCGTATCTTCTCTACACGTGTAGGCAAATTCTCGAGTACAGGGACTTTTTTGCTCCTTCTAGCAGCCCCTCCAATATCACGCCTACTGCCAGGCACAAAACCGGCTCCCCGCCCCGCGCCCTATCTTTCTCATTCCTAAGTGTTAAAACTTTTACCTCGTTTGTTTCCTATAATGGAAACATTAAGTACCCGTAGAAATATACTGACATTTTTCGCTTTCGGAAACACTGGTAATAGGAGAAGACCGTTGTAAAGAGTAGATTTCCTTTTGTACTTCTTTGTATTTCTAACGTGTACAAATGTTTGAGTTTTACAAAAATTAACATATTTCTCTGACCTACCTCCTTATTCGTAAAGCTCTCTTTAAGATAGTGTTCAACTTCAAGTCTCAAAGCTATTTTAGGGAAAATAGACATTTTCCCTAGTCCTCCAAGAGAAATGATGGAAAACCGTGGGTATTCTCTTGAATTGCAGTACGCGTCTTGACAATAATCACCCACAATGTGCCGGAACCACCAGACGCCCAAGAAAACCGCGCCGCTCAGCCGAATTAAATTCACAAAAGCAGAGAACAATCCATGATTTCTCCAGCGTAGCCAGCTTAACGGGACTACTTCGCCTCCACCGCTCCTGACCTAGTCCTCCTTTAGGCACGCTCTTGGAAAGCACTGCATGGCAAGGCCACTGATGATGCTGAAAGCAAAGGAAGGCGACCAAATTCGGAAAGAGCTGGAAAACGGACATAAGAACTTCCAAACCAGCGTCGCCAAGTTCTTTGCAGACAGACCCTTCCGGGTTGCATCACTTCCGGCGACGCAGCCCACCCCTCCTTCCCAATCCGCGGCCGCAAATTGCCGTTAAATCACGTTCCGGAAGTTTTCGAGGGCGGTGCTTCCGCGCCCGGGACAGGTTTTGGAGAGCGAGTTTCTGGGTTTGGGAGGGGATGCTGACAGCTGAGAAGATGCATGAAAGCCTGAGGTTGGGGTAAAGGTAGATGCAGGGGAAACCCTGGAAGTAATGCGGTTAAGTCCAAGATTTTACTGTCCTGGCCAAGATGAGGGGTTCAATTAGTGACCTCCAAAGGAAGACTGAAGCCAGAGTTTATTATATTTGGACAATCAGGGTTTTATAGGAGAGAACCTCTTATTGTGACAGGGGTGGCTATCTTTAGTACACCGGAGTAAAGCAAGTGGGGGTTTTTGGTTATCTGCAGCACACAGGAGGCAAGAGGCACTATCAGTTGTTCCCAGTCTGTAAGATTGTGGGCACAGGTGCTGTTGGAATTTACTCAGTTACAACATGTTACCTGGGGTAGCCAAGACAAAGAGTCTGTTGAGAATCCCATTAAAATCTTACTATAAGACATCAGTTGAAACTATAAGAGGGTCCAAGGATGTTATCAGGAAAAACTAAGAAAGGGATCTGTTGAGAATCCTATCAGTGTAACTCACAGAATGCCCTTGTCAGGACTGAGTGTTAGAATGTTATACAGGAAACTTAATGAGACTTTTATATAGGGTTCTTTACAAAATAGTTTTCTTTTGTTTTCCTGGAAGCCCTTGTTCTATCACAGGCTATAACCACCTGGCTTCTAACACCAATATTCTTTCCACCATGACACATTTGTTCAATAAATCATGGGCTTCTTCTGTGGCCTAATCACCTGAAATTTATTAGGAAAATGTCTAAACCATACATTTCCAAAGGAATCTTTGCAGCGTGAACAGTGCAGTGACTGTAGCACCAATCTGTATTAGGAAATAATGGGAAAAGGAACAAGCTGAACTAAACTGTAAACTCTAAGAAGGAAGAGACTTTAATTCACCACAGTATACCCAGTGCTAATACACTCAGATATCAAATGACTAGGTGAATAGGTGGATGAGAATTTGTGTCAGCTAAAGAAAATGATAATAAAGCTTATATTTGCTGGAAATGACTTCACTAGTTTTGCACGTGTGAACTGTGCTGAAGACTTTTAGACTATTCTGGACTAGACATTATTGTAATGACAGTTATGTTGATGAAGAGGCCTCTTGGTGTTCTATGGTTGAATCCAAGAAAATAATAATATAATTTGAAGCTAAATAATATATGCTAAACAAAGGAAGACCTCTATAGGAATACAGCCATATAAGTGTCATGTAGGTTGGATGTTCTCAGCAGGATCTGAACCCCAAAATTAGGAAAAATTAAAGGGGGGTTAAAAAAATCTTAGATATATAATCTTAAATCTGTTTAGGGTGCTCTAAAACTTATTAACCTTACCAAACAATCTTATTTCTTAGTATCTAATTTTGTGAAGCAGGCATGAGGAGATTAGGAGGAAAAGTTCTAGAAAAGCTGAAAATCAACTCACCCAATGACTGATCAATTAAATTCACAGTAGACACTATCTTAAAGGTTTAGGAGAGTTGGGGACTTTTTTTATTTTTTTGGTGGGAGGTGAAAGATTTCATTTTGTTTAAAAATATTCTTTGTTCCTAGTTGGCAGAACATGCTGTCCCTGGACTCTTGATTCAAACCATGCATTTAGTTAAGTAATAAATTGAATTCAATTCCAGCTGTAGCCAGTTCTTCCAAGTATCTACAATTAACTTATAAGAGTTCTAAGGAATATTAGGTGTAGTTTAATTTTAATCCACTAACTCAAGTCTTTTCCTTTAAATTTCAATGTCTTTGTTTTGTTCTAAGTACAGCACTTATCTTTTTCTTTTTTTTTTAATAAATAAAAATAAATAATTTTTTTTTTAAAATTTATTGAACTGGCACACCCTGGTGGAGTAGCGATTAGGTCAATCGCCTCTGAAGGAGCACAAACCACATACCCCTGGGTTTAAGTTCCAAGTTGAGGGTCGGGGGGGCAGGGAAGAGGGGTTCAACCAGTATAAGCAACTAAGTTTTTTTTTTAAAGTGTCGTTTTGCCACTCTTTCTGCCTGCCTGCCTACTTGCCTTCAATCCTGCCTGCACCTTTCCATTAAAAAAAAAAAAAAAAAATCATTGAAGTTTTTATTTCCTGTCTTAAAAATGTATTCGAATAGTAATGTTCCATAGAACAAAGTTTTCTCCTCTGGGTAAACTAGAATTTTAAAGTTTTTAAAGATATGTTTTAAGAAAAACTTTACAGTGCTCGCTAGTGGAGTAAGCACTTTGGTCAATTGCTTCTGAAGGAGCAAGGCCAAATACCTCTGGGGTCCAGTGCCGGATTTGGGGGGAAAAAAGCAGTTTGAACAACTAAAATGAAAATAATAAAGGGTTTCTTTCTCCTCTCTCTTCCTGCCTACCTGCCTATTCTTGCCTGCACCATTAAAGAAAAAACTCACAAAGGCATTATGTTTTAAGTTCTGTATTTAAAAATATATTACTCAAAATTGTCTAACCTAATCTTTGACAAGAATTCTTACTATAATTTACATAACTTATACAAATATACAATATAATTATGGTACATCAGCATGATTTTTGTTTTAGATAATCCACAATTTTCCATTAATCTATCATATTCTTTTTTACATGTGACTAGTTTTTTTTTTTTTTTACTTCTAATTGGTAAAAATTTCAAATTCTAAATCTCAATTTATTGTCTCTAAAACATATATAGGCTACCATAAAAATAGTTAATGAAAGTTTTTTTGTTTCGAAGTTCTGAAAAAAAAATTAGGAAACTTTTTAAAATCTGAAAGGGGGAGATACAGTTTAATCTATGTCTAACAATGGAAGAAACTAAGTTACAGAATCTAAAATTTGTTTTTTAATAATGAAAGTAGGACAAGACATGTCCCTTAAAGCCTCTATTTATACAAAATAATATATATTTATAGCCCAATTATTGAAGATGAAGTGAAACTAATGTGCACACACTCAGTACATACCTTTTCCTCTGTATGGGAGGTTTACATTTGGCTTCAATACCAGAAAATTGGAGCACACTGTCTTAAGGAGTCTCTGAATCACAAATCTGGGAGCACATCATGTATCACACACTTCTTTGAATAACAAACTAGTTTGGTGTATTGAAAGACTACTCTGCCGGGTTAAATCCTACCACCTCAATAAACTGCATAATCTTTTAAATCAAACTCATCTTTCGACTGGTTCCAAGTTCACTTAATTTCATTTCTTCCCAGGCTGAAAAGCTTTTCAACTTGTTAGTACTTAGGCATGAAAAGAAACCCAAACAAACAAAAACGGAATTTAAACAATTATGTAGCGAATTGGTTTATATACAACATATTTTTTTTAATTAACTGCGTAATTGAATTCAATTCCAGCTGCAACTACTTACTAGTTCTACTTGCAAGTATTACCTGAAGATAGTTTATAGCAGCTCCTTGTAAGGAATGTATATATTCACATGTAATGTATGTTACATATATAACTCCCTAGTTCAACTTGAAATTTCAGTTAGTTTTGCTTTAAGCAATAATGTATTTGTAAGTTTTTTGTTCCATTCTGTTGAACTGAGAGATGGAATTCCATTTTAATTAAAAGATGCTATTCTCGGGTGCACCCTGGTGGTCTAGCGGTTTAGTACACTGGGAGCAGTCACACATACAACCTGAGGTCCTGGGTTCAAGACTCGGGACCGGGGAGGAACAACCAACGTGAATAACCAATGTGAACAACTCAATAAAAAGTGAATAAAGCTCTTCCTCCTCTCTCTTCCTGCCTGTTTGCCTGCTCACCTTAATTCCCGCCTGTGCCTTTCCTTTAAAAAAAAAAAAAAAAAAAAAAGACGCTGTTCACAACGAACAGTTCAGAAAATATTTTCTTATTTCGTGGTTTCAGTTCCAGGAAAATAAGAATGTTTGGCAAAACTGCAGGGATGGGGGTGGGGGTGGGGTGCTTATATTTATCTCATAGCTGAACCCTGTGACTCGTCTCCCACTCAATTCCATTCAAGAATTAAGAATCGCGGCAGAACCCTAAGCCTACCAGCCTTCCTGTAGCACATGGCGACAGGAAGAGATCAGTTGTGGGAGATACTCTCCTCACTTCTGTGCATCAAACGGCGGTCGCTCTGATCAAGAAACTGGTTTGTGACTAGGTTTTGAGGCCAGGGACGCACCTGCGAGTCAGAGAAACCACGTGGCCAAAACTCTAAAGCGATGGAACAGCTACAGTCAAGGGAACGTCTACTGAGCGAAAACACCGGACACCAACTCAAACCTCCAACCTCCCTGACATCTTGGAGCCCACCCACCGGAAGTGAAACCAGAGGAAACGCCACGTCCTAGGCGTGGGTTGACGTAAGCGCGCTGACGTCAGTCGCCGTCTTTCCGGCGATGGGTGGTCCTGGGATCGGGAGCAGAGGCGGGACTGAAGACTCATTGTGGCTGTGGTGGGTAGGTGGGTTGAGACGGTGGGGACTACGGGTCGGCGTTGGGTTCAGCGGGCTCGAACAAAGGACTATCCGGTAGGGACTCGGTGAGGCGCCTTTCGACGGATAGTTGAGTGGCAGATCGAGGCTTCTTAACCAACCAGTACCCTCACCGAGCGGTCTCGGCTTCTCTTCGGTTCCCCTCCGCCAGCGCCGCGGTGGGGGCCCCGGCGCAGCGGCACCTGCTGCTGTGGGACCCCGCGGCCCGCCCAAGTGCTCATGATGGGGCTGATCTTCGCTAAACTGTGGAGCCTCTTCTGTAATCAAGGTGAGAAGGATGGAGCTGCGCAGTAGCTCGAATCCGAGGGACAGGGTCTGGCCACCGAAGGGGACAGCCGGCGCCAGGGCTCTCGGTGGACACAAACGCAGAGAAACGCAGAGAAGTTACTTAGTCCAGGTGGCGGCTAGATTATTTTAGGCTGTGAGAAGGTGCGGAAGAGACCTGACGGGTGGGGAAACCGGGCGAGTCAGGACAGAAGGCATTTGATATCCCAGAGTCCAAACTAAGAATTTGGGGATTTTAGCGAAGCAAAGCGGACAGCACGTAATTGTACCTAGAGGCATTTTTTTTAGGGCCTTTTGCGGCTCTAAATAAGCATCTTTGTGCCTAGGTCTTGCCCTAGGATTAGTGTCCGCCCAGAAACTGTCAACTTTTTCTTTTTTTTTTAAAGTAGTGAAGTTTTGTCTTCCGTCCTGTTCTTCAAGCCTGTGCGGTGTGCCCTCACGTTTTCCCTTCGTTTCCCTTGCTCTATAGGATTCAGGGATGAGTTATCCTGTTGAGATACACGGGTTTCCAGAAATCTTCGTACTAATACCTTTGAAAACTTAAGTGCTTTTGGTCTGTGGAGATTTTGAGTGTCCGTAATTAGCTTACAACTGGATATGAGACATTAGAAGCTGCAAATCCAAAAGATCAAAAAGTTGTAAAACCTGTTCTGAGTCAGAGAAATGAGTGTGATGTCTTGTCCAGAGAGAAAATGCCCAGACAGAAAAGGGGCTGATAAAGTTCTAGGCATTCATTTAAAAGAATGTTTTTTTAGTAATTGAAACCGGTTTTTTGAATTCAAGTAGTTTCATTTTTTTCGTTTAATACCCGGACATAATATAAACCGCTGTTAGGTGATGGTGCCAAATTGTTACTGCTAATGTGGCATCTTTTTTTCTAGATTTAAGAAGATCCGAAGAGAATGAGACAGCTTTAGTTTACTTCTTCTATAGAATGACACTAAAGTAGACTTTCTCAACGTTGTAAATATAGATATCTGCAAACAAATATTTGTGTGTAACACTCAGTTACCGCGTATATCACTTCTTAAGTAATTTCCAAGTTGACAGTTTAACTTCTTATGGATATTATCCTTAAATACTTTGGGGTTTTTTTAGCAGTTTGGTTTCTAATCCTTGTTACATGAATTCATTACAATGTAAAACGGTATTTTAATAATGCTAAAAATGAATAATCACCTACTTATTTTGTCCCGTTGAAGAAGTAAAATATTGCAGAAGTCTTGAGTTCTCCCTATGTAACCTCTTCCATTCCCCCTGACGCTCCAATCTTTTTTTTATTTCCTTTCCTTTAACTTTCTGTTAAAATTTAAGAGCCGTCATTTTATTATTTCATTCCTGCAATTAATGTTTAATCCTAGCCCCTAAATCAGTGTTCAGAGTTAGGCATAGGAGACACAAAGTTTGAAAACACAGAAATGCATGCTTACTTGCTTTCAGAGTAGTCAGAGATCAATAATGAGACAGATTGAGGGTGGGGGCCTGGAGGACAGGGAATGCAGTGTGCTAAATAATTTAACAGACATGTAGTGATGGCGCTAGAAGGAAGTGATTAATTTTTCTCAGGTGATTCCTAGAAGACTTTACAGAGACAGGTCTTTTTGGACTTGATAAATGGGAGTTTACAAAGCATATTAGGCAGACTAGGTAGAGGGAGCATGTTACTTTAGGCCGACAAGGACTAATAATATGCAACGGGAAAGGAATGAAATTTTTTGGTCCTTTGAAGGAAGTTGAAAATAATTTCATTTGTATTTATTATACCTGTTGGGGAGTTAGAGGAAATGAAGTTGAAAAGGTGGTGGTGTCCTGGGCTAGCAGATCATAGAGGGCCTGGTTTGCTGACTAAGATAGTAAACTGTGGCGCCCCTGGTGGAGTTGTGTTTTGGTCAGCTGCAGTTAACATACATCCCAAGGATTAGGGTCAGGGAGAATGACCAAGATATACAACTAAATAAAAATAAAGTGCTTCTTTCTCTGCCTGCCTGCCTATTTGCCTTTATTCCTACCTGCACCTTTCTTTAAAAAAAAAAAAAAAAAAAAAATGAAAACACAGCTACCCTAGGAGGGCATTGTCATTTTTTTAAACCAAGGGAGTATGTAAATGTAGTGATACCTTAGTCCTATACTTTTGCTTTATGTTTCAGCAAAATTAACTGGCAGTCTCAGCATTTTCCTTTTTCACCACCATAACACATCTAATCAGAGATACTCAAATCACTCAATCTTGGTTGCATTTTAGAGTAATATCCCCAAGATCCCACCTTAGATCAGTTATGTTAGAATAGGGTGGAGTGACCTGAGCTTCAATATCAAGATGATTCATGTGTGCAGAGTTGAGAACTACTACTTATTTTATCTTAAATACTTCTTTCCCTTATCTTCCAGTACTTACCTAACTCCTATCTTTTTTTTCTTGTAGCACTTTAGAGCTCTAAGCTCATAAATTTGATACCTTTCAAAGGATGGGTATATTGAAGCATGTACTAAGTCTATTTCAAAATACATAATTACTCTGTCATTTTGTATTGTTTAAAAGACTGGTTGCTTCAATACACTTAATGAAAGAAATAATTTCAAAAATTGGTTATCTTTGCAAATATTTGACATTTCTATAGGATTGCGTGTATATGTTGATATAAATTGTGTTTGTGTCTGTAATGTGTTTAAACTCACCTCAGATATTAGGCATGCCTTTAAAATTTTTTTCATTTTTTAAAGAGAAGGAAGGAAGAGAGGTAAAGGAGGAAGAAGCATCTTTATTTTTTATTTATTTTGGCTTTTTACCTCAGCCCTGGGGTCCTTGGCTATAACTTGGTCTGCATGCCAGCTTCTCACATAGATGTCAGTCTTTTTATCTCTATAGTCATTGTACTAATCAGTTATTTCTTGATTTACCCCAAATTAGGGTGAATGAAATATGGTTTTAATTGTGATTAATTTTCACAGCCAAATGATATTTTAATTTCATTTGGTTGATCACTTCTTTCTTATCAGTAAATTTCATAAATCATTTGAGATTGCTGAGATTCAGTCCCTTCTGACTGCTCAGATCTGGTGTCTTACATTTCTCCTTTTAGTTTATTCTGCTCTTGATTCTGGACTTTTTGCTGGTTTCTGACACCAAACTTAATATGTCTGTTCCCTGTTTTCTGGAACACAGTCTGTACCTTCATATGGTTCAACTTTATAATCAAATGTCGGTCCTCAGAAAGAGCTTCCTTGACACTCTACCTACCCCAACACTCAATCTCTGTCTTTACCCAGTTTCTTAAAGTAACATTTATCACTACCTGTAATTCTAAATTTGTTTTACTTATTAGTTTACTTGTTTGTTGTCTGCTTCTTTCAATAGAAATAAATCCCTTGAAGCATGAACTTTGTCTTTCCCCAAATCAAAACAAAAAAGATTCCTGTTGGATCTTTTTAAAACAGAACTTTTTTTCAAAATATGAAGTTTTATATCAAAGTAACACATTCTTCTCAAAAATTAAACAGTGCTAAAGTCTTAAAATGACATATGCTCTAACTAAATCTCTTTTAATTTTTTCCAGCATACGCTTCCATATTTCTGAAAAATAAGTGTATGTGGAAATTTTTTAAACATTATCCTTTATTATTATGGTAGAAATTTGTAGTATTATGCTCTTTTCCCTTATCCCAATATAATTTTTCATTTAATTCATATTCTGTCTTTTCAGACTATTGTGACTATAAAGTTTTGTAACTACTGAACCACAGTGTCCCATAATTATGTTTCCTTTTGCCTACAACTTTCCCCCTAGAGTAAATACTTAACAACATCTCATTGGCTTGGCTTTCTTTGTAATTTTATTTGTCTGAGTCATTTCATTCTATTCAAAAGCTCTCTGTACAAGTTTCTTACACGAACACCTATCAGATGGTGTCTCCTTCCTCCTCACTCCTTCAGCATTCCATCTTTCTCCACGGTGGACTCGCTTCCCTCTGTACCTGCTACATAGCTGTTCTGAACTTGTCTTTGCTCACATTTTAATAATTTCCTTCACTTTTTTATTTTATTAGAAACTATGTCTTTCTTGCTTTATTCTTTGATGACGCATGTCTTTCCAAGATGTCCTGCAGCAGTGTCCAAAGTGATTTTTTTTTCAGTGCCAAGTGCCTGAAAATGTGTTAATCTTTCCTCACTGTTGATTTATAATTGAACTGGATATAGAATACTTAATTAGAAAATAGTTTTCTGAATTTTGAACCTTCAAAATTGTGTTATCTTCCAGCTTCCATTGTTGTTGAGATCACTATCATTCTTACTGTGATTTTTTTCTAGCAGATTTTAGAATTTTCCATCATACCTGGTATTTTTAAATGTTTAAAGTGGTGTGTTTTGTCATGTGTCTGTTTTGGTTCATTGTGCTAAGTAAGCCCTTTGGACCGTTTTCAAAATAAATTTGTTACTTTTAAGGTTCTAGGAATTAAAAAAAAATTTCTCTCTTGATTTCTTCCTTTACTTTCCTGGAAATCTTTTTGGTGATGTTGTGTAAAATTGATTATCAAATATGTCCCATGTTACTGTCTTTTAATTTTTTTTTTTTAAGTTCTGCTTCTTGGGATATTTCATTTGTCTTCCAGTCCTATTGACTGTTATGATACAGCTATCATTTTTTAATTTAGAAAAACTTTTTCTTATTTGCTAAATTATTTTTAAATCTTGTTGTGTTTCATAAGCTGTGTCTTCTCTATGTTTCTTTGAAGTTTTTTTATGTTCTCTAATTTTCTATTTGATTATTTTATATTAGCCTTTCACATTGGACGCTTTCCTCATAGATCTGTTGTAAGTAGTTCTGTTGCATAAGTAGAACACTATATTTATTCATTCGCAGCATGATGGGTTACAATGCTTGGTTACTCAAGACTTTTTGTAGATATCTTTTCATTCCTTTTGTGGTGAATATCTAGGAGTGCTGTTTTCACATCATCAGGTAAATGATAAGATTGACTTTATAAAAAGCTTCTAGATGTTTTCATATGTATCTTACAAAATGCCCAGATCCTTTTTTTGTCCACTTAAAACTTTTTGTTTAAAAAACTAACATGTTTTTAAGACAATATATTATTATATAGGTATCTAGACAAAAAAAATTATGTGTGTATACACTATATATGTATCTATATTCTAAAATTGAGTCACATAATTTACGAATATTTTCCACAACCTATGGCTTCCTTATTCATTTTCTTAATAATTTTTGCTGAGTAGAAATTTTTCTTTTGGGAGAAATCTTAATATGTCAGAAAAGTTTCTTAAGGCTTTTACTGTCTGTGTTTTGTTCCTTTCATCTAGAAGCCTAAGCATTTAATGCTTAAGCCTGAGTTATCTCAAATTATTTTGTGATGTGAAGTGTTCGGGTTCCCCCCCCACTTTTTTTAACATGGACATCTACTTGTTCCAGCATAATTTACATTTACTGAAGACTTCTTTCCTAATGGATTTCTTTGGAGCCTTTTTTGAAATTCAAATGATCATATAAATATGAATCTTACCTCAGGACTTTGTTTTCTTTTATAATGATCTGTATGTCTATCCCTATATCATACTATATCATTGTGATTATTGTACTATTTCACAATGTAGTTTAAAGTTCTTCCAGTTTAGTTTTCTAAGACTTTTCTTTGAAAATATTTAACTTTCTCTATTGTTTTCTATTTGATTAGTTTTGCTATTTCCTTCTATCTACTTGCTTTGGGCTTAAACCTAACATCTCCATACCCTGTAAAGGGTGGGGTCTTTGTCATTCTTTTCCTCTTTTTTCCTTTCATATAAAATATTTTAAAGCTATAAATATCTCTTAACTACTATTTTAGCTTCATTCTACAAATTTTAATGTTTTAACTCATTACTCAGTTGGAGATACTTTTAAATTGTTTCGTATACAACTTCTCTGACTTTTAGATTATGTGTTATGTATGTGTTATGTGTTATGCAGCTTCCAAAGATTTATTTTTAGGTAGCTTTTTATTGGTTCCTAAGTTAATTCCATTCTACTCAGAACATACTCTAAGATTTCTATTTTTTTTCAAATGTATTGAGTTTTTAGTCCATCTATATGGTCTTTCTTGGTGTGGGTACCATTTGTACTTGAATGTGCATTCTGTACTGTATGCAATTTCTATAAATGTTTATTAGGTCAAGATGGTTAGTTTTGTTCATATAGTCTATGTTTTAATATCTTCTAGAGGGCATATAATAGGATCTTGTCTTTTTTAATCTAGTACGAAATTCTCTCCCTTTTAATTGTAATCATTAGTCCCAATTTATTGGTGTGTTTGGATTGCATTTTTATAGTCCTTTTAGGGATTGTAAAATACATTTTTCCCTTTTTGCTATGTTACAGTTAATAATGTAGCACTTGTAAATACAAGAACCTTGAAACTGTATAGTTGCTTTCTCCCCTCCTCTAGTCCTTTATAACCATAATTTATGTGTTTTTTTTTTTTTTTTTGATTTAAGGAAAAGTGTGGGCAGGAATGAAGGCAGGTGGAAAGAGAGGAGAAAAAGCATTTTTAAATGTATTTTATTTAGTTGTTCATCCTGGTTGTTCCCCCTGCCTTGGGTCCTGTACCTGGGCAGCAGACTTTTCCACGAGGACATGCTCACTGATAAAGGTACTATATCTACACGGACTACAAACTGCAAAATACCATCTTCCAACTTTTTCTATAAACAATCACTGTAAAGTTTCAGGAAAGGATAACATTTTCTTATTAGTTTTCCCACATTATTATTTTTGATGTTTTTTTCTTGCATGTAGTGTAATTTGTCTTCAAGCTAAAGAACTCTAGCATTTTTGTAGCGTGGCACTGTGGATGATTCTCTTAGTTTTCTTTTATCTGAAGATGTCTTTATTTTGCCTTCATTCTTTTTTTTCTTAATAAGAGAAGAAAGAAGGGAAGAAACATTTCTATTTATTTATTTTATTTTGATGTCGTTCCCCACCCACTGGTTCCTAGGCTTTACATGGTCTACACCCCAGCCTTCTCAGCTGCCTGAACTTCAAGGGTTCGTTCACCTTGCTTCATTCTTGAAGTGTATCTTTGCTCAGTGTAATATCTTGAGGGCTGATTTTTTTTTTTTTTTTTTTTTTTTTTACCTTTAGTTTTCTCAAAGTTGTTATTCCACTGTCTTCTGGCCTCCATTTCTTTTTCCTGATGGGAATTCAGCCAGCGTTTATACCTTTACTTCCCTTTATATAGCCCGTGGCATTTCTCTTGCTGCTTTCTGTATTTTTCCTTTATCTTTGGTTTTTAGCCAATTGACCATGATGTGTACCTAATCTTGTTTTTCTTTATATGCATCCTTTTTTGGAGTTTGCTGAGCTGTTCGTAATTTGTAAATTTTTCGTGTTTTTCTTCTCACCCTGGCCTCTTACATTGCTCAAGTACAAGTGTGGTTTGTTTTCCAAATTGCCCAGCTTAATTCACTGCTGTCTTGTTTTGTTCTGTTTTGTTTTGAAGGAAAGGTACAGGCAGGCATGAAGGCAAGCAGAGGCAGGTAGGAAGACAAAGAGAGGAGGAAGAAGCATTTGATCTGTTTGATTGACTGGTTCATCTTGGTTTTTCCTGCCCAACCTGAGACAGTAACCTGGAACCTTAATTTAAGATGTATGTGGACACCCAACCAGTACTTCACCTCTTGCAGCACTGCTAATAAGTTTTAAAGTCAGTTTCATGAGGACAACATTTAAAGAGGAATGAACCTACTAAAATAGAAATGATCAGAATGTATCTCAGTAGAGGAACTCCTTTCTGAAATTTTTGTTTCAGTCATGTGTGTCCTGGGTTAGGAAGTTAAATCTGTGTCTAATTGTGGTCATGGTCCAACAAGCTTGAAAACCTTGGGTTAGTTTTTCTGTATTCCATAAGGCATGCTTTCCAGTTCCTGACCTTCCCTGGGCAGTATTTGAATCCTCTAGAGAACTGCATATTTTATTAGATTCATTTCTGTATTTCTTTGTTGAAACCTTTTTTATCATTGCTTGCAGAGCAAGCCTTACATAAGTACAGATTATATAAACAAACATAACTAAACAAGCAAAAATGCCTTGCAGTGATTTGTGGAGAGGTGGACCAGTGGTCCTTCCTTAGTTACTTAAATCTGGCCTGTGACCTTAGTCACAGTTCTCTCTGCTTAAATTCTTTGATCTTAGTTTATCTGTATTTAATTCCCTGTTTACCAGTTGTTTTATTTCTATTCAGTAAGTTGTCATTTATGATGGTAAGACTCAATTTTTTCACAAATATGGTTGAGACTTCTAGTTGGGAGACCATTAGACACATTTCACAAAAAAATAAAATACAAGTTTTCTTGTATTTACTACTAAATTGAGAAGAAACAATATGAACTTGCCTTAAGCTCTAGCTTCTTAAAGACAGACTAATCTTGTTGATACTCATGAAGATACTATACTCAAGCATGTTTTACAATTTTTAAATATTTGAGATATTACAAAATAAGATCTCTTAAAACATGGTATCTATCTAATCTGTCACTAATATGTTACTGATATTGAAAGATGATCTGGGGAGCGCCCTGGTGGAATAGCTGTTAGGTTCACTGCCTCTGCCTGAGTGCAGTCCACATACATCCCAAAAACCCAGGTTCCCATCCTGTGAGGCCAGGGGAGAGGCAGGTGCTAGGGGTGGAGTTGGGGAAACCAAGACATTCAAGTTAAATAAAAATGCTTCCTCTTCTCCCTGCCTGCTTTCCCAGTTTTCACCTTCATTCTGACCTGTACCTTTCCCTAAAAAAAAAAAAAGGAAAAAAAAAAAGAAATGACAGGCAAGCAGGCCACAGGAGAGAGGAGGAGAAGGAAGCACTTTATTTTTATTTAACTGTTCATCTTGGTTGTCTCCTCACCCACCCCTGACCTGGGGTGTCAAACCTGGGTCTTTAGGATGTACGGGGACTATGTCCAGTGACCTTATCCACTGTGCTGCCAGGGTTCACCACATTGTTTAACAATTTAGAGCTCTGTCCCCAGAATCAGATACCTGGCTTCAAATGTTTTTTACTTTCCAGCAGTTTTGACCATAAGCAAGTTATTTAACCCAGGCTAGATTCCTCATCAGTAAAATGAGGAATAGTTTCACTTTCTGGTTGAATGATTGTGAACATTAATTTACAGAATGAACGTAAAACACGGAGACAATCTAGAATATTCCTTTTTATTATGGACATTTTAGATTTCACTGTCGATTTTTTTAAGGAAAGGTGCAGGTAGGAATGAAGGCAGTAGTAGTCAAGCAGCCTGGAAGAGAGAGGAAGGGGTAACACTTTAGTTTTCATTTTCAGTTGTTCACGCTTATTGTTCCCACCCTCAGGACTTGAACCCAGGGTTATGTGACCTGCATCCTTCGGACCTAACTCCTCCTCCATCAGGACATGCCTAGATCTCATTTATTTAAGAATATTACTATGTGATACCTCTGTATCAATTGCTTTTTATTAATGATGCTATATTGTAAATGCATGTTTATATGCCCAACATTAAGATTTTTGAGGGTAGAGACCTGAGCTTTATATTTTATATTATTTTATATTAATCGCAAACATTTCAGTCAAACAGAATGAACATGATAAATATTAAATTTTGAATCATCAGATTTACATAATTGCTTTTAACCCTACATACTGAGTTTAGTGAAAAAATGTTTTTAATTGGGCAAAGGGAGAATATGTCTTTGATTTCCCTTCCTCTTAATTTTGCTGTTCCTTTTTTACTCACTTTCTTGTTAACCATATTTTACTTTCATTTGTCTATAAGCAGGTCTTCTTACTAATTTTCTATTTGCAGGTCTTCTTACTAATTTTCTTTTGAAGTCTCATCCTGTATAGTCTTTGTTTTTATGTCCTACTTACAAAGTAATATGAGCCAATTTTTAAGCAGATTCAAGAAAGCTTCTGTGCAAACCTGATCAAAATTAAAAGCTTTGCATTGGAACTTTCCTTTCATTTAATATATATAAATGTGCTTTGTGTTGGACTCTGGCTATGCATAGATTAGTAACTTTAGAAGTACTCTTCTCTCTCAGACCTTTATTATCTGTAGAGGTGCTGTTTGATCTTGTGGAAGAGATTTTTAATGAAATAAGATACCAGAGTCACTACCTCCTGTTGTATACACATATTTCTAACATATTATAATTCATTATATCTCTTAACCCACAAAAGCTTTTAAATCACACAGCCTCCCCACCCCACAACAGGCATTGACCCTAAGTATGGGCAACATTAATTCTATGGCAAATTTGTTACAAATTACTTTTAATAATGCTACTGAAAAACATTTAAAAATTATTTACAAAATACATTCTAAATAATTTAGTATTGTCCATGTTGTGATCTGCCCTGTTAAAGTTTACTGAGGAAGAAAAAAGATTACTGACAGCTGTGTTTCAATCTATCAACAAAAGAGTTTCCGTGGAGAGTAGCTTGAGGAAGTTACATATGGCTTAAGAACATATGGATCACATATGTATGTGTGTTGAGAATCAGCGTTTGGGAAGTATGCAATTGTAAATTTTCTTCTCACAGCTTTACACATTTCAATTCTAGCTCAATGGAAATCTCTACTCCATAATGACATTAAAAGTCTACTGTTCATCTGATTGGCAGCAAATCAAAATTTTACCTTTGGTATAAATCCTTTTTCACTTTAATTGAGACTGACTTGAATAACTGATATATTTTGACAGTTTATTTCTAACCTGTTAGGCAAACAAAAATTATTGCTAGGTAACAAGTACAAGTTTAGAAGCCACTTTTCCATATGTTCTTTAGTTTACTGTGACAGATAAAGAAAATTTTTATCAAGGTACATGAAATCATTCTTGACAGGTAAATAGATAATTTTTTGTTTCAGTATGCAAAATAGGTTCCACATATGGCCTGTTGATTATATGCAAACAAAAAGAAAACAGTACAGGGCAAGCACCCTGGGTCATGTTTTCAAGCATGAGGTTCTCTTTGTAACATTAAGCACACCATTACATGATAGTAGTTATGCTTTGGGATATATTAACATGAAAACCTAATAGACCACTGTGATTGAATAATATCTTTAATGAACTTTGTAGTGTATTAATCTAGACACTACTTACTGAGATTTAAAACAACACATTCTGTCATACCTTGGTGGAGCGGCAGTTGGGTCAGTGGTCTCCAAAGGAGCAAGCCAAATGCACCTGGGGAAAAGCAACCAGTGTGAAGAACAAAATAAAATAAAGATGATTCCTTCTCCTCTCTCTTCCTTCTTGCCTCCCTATTCACCTTCTTCATTCCTATTTGCACCTTTCCTTTAATAAAATAAAATAAAAATAAAACAACACATTGTTTTCTGCTCACAGTAAGTAGAGTATATGTCATTGCCCATATTTTTTTCATTGTTCATTGAATAGGTAAAAACAAAATTTTACTGACTGGCATTTGTGAACTGAAGTCTTTTTTTGGTCACTGATATATTCAGGCAGCAGCTACCTGCAACTGAGACATTTGAAGGAAGAAGGGAGAATCACTGTTAGGCAACAGAGTACAGACAGCTTTTATTTTCTACTTTGTTTTTAAGTAAATGCTCTTTGTATTTGGTTTCACTCTTTTTGTATAATTATTAGAGTTTTTCAAAGAAATTATTTAAAATAAACTCTTCTTATTTCATGCTTTTAAAATGCATGTAGCTGTCCTTTCCTGTTGATGTTTTGTTGTATAGACTAAAGTTGTTAAAAAATTTTAACATCAGAAGATAGATTTTGGTTTACCTGAAGGATAAATATGCATACTTTCATAAGGTAGACTGAAATTATGTTTTGTATTACTCGCTAGAATGCCCTGTCAATGAGGGGGAAAGGGAATCTTTTTAAGACCTAAGGTTAATCAGACGTTTGAAGTTTTATTCAACTTTAGTGAAATTCGTACTCTATCCACATTCAGTTTTCGTTACCCTTGACTTAGTTCAAATTGAGTACCAGTGTTTCAAAATGGTGCCTTATTTATGAGTCCTATCACAGACCTTCAATACTGTGATCATCATAATAGTACAAAATGTGAAACTAAGAGTAGGACTCTAAAAATGACCCTAGGTGTTCATTGGAGCTGTCTCAACAATGAACCGTCTATTATCTCTCCCTCCATTCCTTTCCCCCAGTAGGAGTAGCTGTGACCAACTTTAGTTTACCTCTGAACTAGTAGCTTTCTTCCCATGCCTTCCTTCTTATACCTGTGGTCTCCAAATCCTGGGCAGGTAGAGTTTCCAGCCATCACCAAAATAGAATTATAGTGAGTTATAATAAAATAAGCAAACAACTTTTGTTTAATTTTTACAAAGCAGTTCTGCCATAGTGAAAATAGCCCTTCCCAAGAACTATATACCATTTATCCCGCAGTATTATAGACAGTTCTGCAGCACGTGGTCATTAGAAAATGCAAAGGTGGTTGGTTGGTCACCTGAAAACTTGTCTGTGAATTATGACCCCCCTTTTTGACTAATGCTTTAGTGTAAGAATATGACCCATTGTTTAATTTTATGTCTAACCAGAATTTGAATGTTTACATTCATCAGAGGTTTTCAAGAGGAGCAGGGCTCTTAAATGAAATATGATCAGTAATTGGTTACAAAGCAGTTAGTTGATTGTTTTATGATTTTTATAGCAACTTCCTCATAAACCCTGTTAGCTTCATTAGCAGCCTTCTTCTTTCTTTTTTTTAACATTCTGCCCTACAGAAGAGAATCCTTAATGTATTCCATATAGGTTAAAATCTAGAAAAGATATCTGGAGTCTTTCCTCTTTTATATTCAAAGGTTGTTTCAGAATATCTATCATTTAATAAAATAATTAGGTAGGTCTTCAAAACTACTATGGTAGAAGTGACTGCTTAGTACATAGCTCCAGAAGGTGGAGACTGAAGAGATTATCATTGTACAGAGATCAGAAACAGTAACTGCTCAAAAGAGTTGTAAAATCCAGATTGAAAAAATGTCAGAGATTAAGTGATTGCTTATTTATACAAATTAATGGGAAGGAATGAAAAACTGGTTGAGAGTACATGTCTTATTCACAAAAGGGAAAATTTTTTCAGTTTTGTGTTTTTAAAGTAGATTTGTAAGAGAAGGGAAGAAAACCATCTTGGTATGTCTAGATGGGAAATGGCCAGGTGTAAAAACAACTTGATAAAAAGCTTAGTTGATTAATAGAGATGGCAAACAGGTGTATAAGACACTTTTCAAGCTCACATATAGGTCCTGATATCATGTCAAGATTAGTGTTTGGATTTTTTCCCTTGAACTCCGTGTACACTAAGTGATCACATTCACCGTGCTTCCCTCTTAACCCACCTCCCACATTCTGAGAGAGAGAACATCATAGTTTATTGCCTCACTAAAGGCAAGTTGCCTTGAAAACAGAGTTCTCTGTGTTTTAACAATCCAGTAATAAATATGCAGTGAATTATTCTCATTAGAGAGCTAACTGCTAATCATTGTGTTGAAACATGTAAATTGCATGTAGCAATGTTAAATGTTTATGGTGTCTTTTCTTTTTTGTAGAACACAAAGTAATTATAGTGGGCCTGGATAATGCAGGGAAAACCACCATTCTTTATCAGTTGTAAGTATGAATATTTATTTAAACTATTTTCATTATTGGAACTAATTTTACATAGTTAATGGGTGCCATTACAATAGCAAAAAACATGGTTTTGTATTATAACAAACAAAATTTATTTAAAAAGTCAATAAGATACACTTCTGTGTTTGATAAAGGCTTCACAGACATAGTCTTGAAAGAGAGAATTAATATTAAACTAAAATACAGCGGGGAGAGGGAACAGGTGGCAATGAATGGCACTTGAACTCTTGGTAGGAAAAATGTGTAATACTGATAGACTGAGAAGCAGTTTTAGTATCTTAAAATGAGTATGACTTTGTAAGCAAAAGAAATAATAATAAAATTATTATTAAAATGTTAAACTAAAATAAAGCTCATATTAAAGTGCTGGAGTTAAGCGATAAAGTGCATTTCATTTACACTGAGGTTCCTATGAATAGATTGTTATCCATAGGAATCTATTACTGCTCTCTAAAAAGCTCTGGAATTTTTTTAACAGATTTGTCAAACCATAAGAAATAAAGATCCCTTCTGAAAATACTGCTTTAGTAGCTTGCAAAAGAAAGAGGCTTAAAGCTTACAGAGAAATACATTAATACTTTATGGAAATTTAACAGCCCATCAATTTACTTGTCAAAATATACCTCCCGTTATCTTTCACTGTCAATGAAAAGATTCTTATTAAGCAGTGGAAATGGATCTATGTACAAAGCATTTTAGCAAATAGTTTTAAGATTTAGTACACTACTGTGTGGCCCTTATCTCCTCCCACTTCATCTTGAGTATATCAGATAATAGCTCTCCACATGTGAAATACTTCACATAAACATTGCTTAATGTATTTGCTTTAGCTACTTTGCTAAAAAAGCTGCTAACTTATGGCTTATTGTTTTAGAGTTGAATTTTTTTTTTCAGAAAACTTCATTCATTGGCCATTATGTATTTTAATATGACTAAACCTTTTGACATTAAACACAGACTTTTCAGAAACCTGTCAATATTGTGGAAATACTTCTACACATAGTTTCAAAAATATATATAAACCCTAGAGAATTGCAAACTTCTTCCAACATGGTAGTGACATGTTATAATATTTTGGTGAATGACTGTAGCTTAAACATTGATTATGTTACTACATGCAGTATGAGCATCAGTGCTCTAAACATATTTATAGTTTGTGATGAAAACTTTTGCTTGCCCTTAATCTTGTCTTTTTAAGACTATATTTTAGATTAATAGACCAGAACTAATTTTTATGACTGAATCATATTTCTGTTTTCCTCAGTCTTCAGAATTATAGAAAACCTAATATTCAGTGGTTTCAATGTTGCCATTGCATTGATGTCACAGTCATCTAGAAATCTTTCAGGACAGGACATTGATTCAGCTCTAACTGAAAGCAGGACATCATGATACTGGAATTTTGGCCACAGAAATGAAAGCTCCCACCATAGTTTTCTTTATATTTTCCTGTTCAAGCTTGTAGTTTATTTCATTAGAAGAAAAAACAATCATCCTCCAGATTTTTGTTGTCTAGATATTTGCACAAATAATCCCCAAGGTCCCAATGCATATTTAAAATAAAGATATAAAACTGACTTCAGGTTCTCAAGATTTACAAAAGAGTTTTTATGGTGTCTGTCTTTCAACAGCTTAATGAATGAAGTGGTTCACACATCTCCAACCATAGGAAGCAATGTTGAAGAAATCGTTGTGAAGAACACTCACTTTCTTATGTGGGATATTGGTGGTCAAGAGTCACTGCGGTCATCGTGGAACACGTATTATTCAAACACAGAGGTAATCTCAAATTACTTCTGAATTTTAGTAAACTGAACCAAAGAGACAATAGACTATACATATGGCATAGTAAGAGTTACCTCTAAATAAGTTGTATTTTTTTTTTTTTTAGGAATTTGAGGTTTTCAAATAAAAGAAAAAAGGCAAGGTGAAAAAGTATTAGGAGCTGTTATTGAGTTTTTAACGCTGCCCAGATTCTCACCCTCCATTCAGCCATCCATCCAGAATGTACTGTAATATTGTCATCGTTGGAGAAATCAGATATAGGATACATTATATAACCTTCCCCAAGACCTTGCAACTTTATGAAGTCCTAGTTAGGGGAGGAATACATATTTGAAACATAATTTAACACAAGATTTTGAAATAATATGAATTGAACATTCAAAACTGCGATGAGATTTTTCTTTAATTAAAAAACCAACGGATTTGTAGGCCACCCTCCAGCGTTCTCTAGCACTTATTTCATTCTTTTACTCATTCAGAACCAAACTGAGGAACAAATCTGGCATATCCTTTATTTTGGCTTTTATTTCTTTTAGAGGCATATTTTCCCCCTTTAAACCATGCAGTGCTGTGGATAGGGGTTTTGTTTTTTAGAATACTAGTGTACAGTTGCATCCATAATTTTTCTTTACAAAGAAGTATACCTAACCAGTTATTCCTTTTTAAAATGAAACCTCTTAAAAATTGCGTGTCCCGCCCCCAACCCCCTACCCCAGTATGATACAAGGAATTTTTGGTGAATAAGTTGCCTTTGTAAGTAAAAAACTTTTATTCCTCTAAATTTATGTTGTAATATCATGCATGTATATGTGTGTGTGTGTGTGTGTGTGTGTATGTATATGTATTCTAATGTATCATATGACTGGTCACACCAAGATGATACGTATTCAACTGTTGTATGGGCACTTAATTTTTTTATTTGCAAGGAAGTATAGGTTGGTAAGCAAATATTAAGGTCATAGGCTAATAATTCTTACAGTAAAATAACATACTGAAACTAAAGTATGTTAGAGAGTAAGGGAAGAACATCATTTTAGCATATGACTATTTAAACAACATAATGTTGGTATTTTTTCCAGAGTTCACAGTTAACTCCAGGTGTGAAAAACAATTATCTGATGAACAGATCAAAGTTTATTTTAACTGATCTATGTATATTTATAGCATTATGAAAGGGTAGTTTATGAAATTGTTGAAACTCTAAAAGACTTTTCATGGGTCTAGAAGGAGATGTTATTGCTGACAGTATTTGCAAAAAACATTCTTTTAACAGTCCATCTCTGCGCACCCTGATGGAGCAGTGATTTAGTCTATTGCCTCTGGCTAAAGCGCAGTCCACATACATCCCCCAGATCCCAGTTCACATCTTGGTCCGGGGAGAACAACCAAAATGTACAACTAAATAAAAATAAAGTTCTTCCTCCTCACTCCTCCTGCTTCCTCACCTTCATTCCTATCTGTACCATCCCTTTAAAAACAAAACAAAACTCTCTACAAGAATTTCAGAATGGCTATGAGAACTTTGACCTTTACTACAGCACTCTAGTATATTACATAGTATTTGCAATCTTAGATTCCAGGTAGGGATCTTACTGTGTGGAGTTTTCCTAATTGCTTTGTTCACCTTTCTTTAATTCTTCTTCTTAAATTCTCTTTTTTTTTAAAGGAAAGGTGCAGGGAGGAATGAAAGTGAGTAGGCAGACAGGCAGGGAGACAGAGGAAGAAGAAGCATTTCATTTAATTTTTATTTAGTTGTTCACATTGATTTTTCCCTCTGGATCTGGGACACAGACTCAAGTCCTTGGGATGTACATGGACTGTGTTTCTCCAGAGGCTGCTGACTTAACCACTGCTTCACCAGAGCATGCTGCTTCTTAAATTTTTAACATTGAGGACTCACCCAAAAACTGAAATTCTTTATTATATTACAGGGTGTTGGTTATTGACTAATTCCTGACACCTTCTCATTAACTTCCCATATTCTGTCCATTCTAATTTTGCAGCATTTCTTATATTTATCCCTTCTATTTTCTTTCTTTTTATCCCTTTCTCAGCCTTTTCAGTTCATATTCAAATTGCTCTAGTTGTCTTTTTCCCTTATTTGTCATCTGAATAATCTGATTCTACTTTCCCTGTCTCTGGCCACTTTGCATCACTCCTCTTTTATAACCCTTAATGCCATTTGATCTCATTTCCTAGTTTTCTCCTGCATAGTGTTGAATTTAGGAACCTTTTTTCACTATTATTTTCTTACCAAAGATGCTTTTATTTTTAATGTCTGAGACCTACTTTATTTTTCAATAAATCTTTACCAGTAATTCTCTTCGCTTTCTTTTTTTTAAGCTTCACCTGCACCTTCTTTAGGGTTAAATTAGTAACACCTAAGCATATGTTTCTATTTAGCACAATTTTTCTTTTGCTTTTATTGTTCATATTGTTATGCAAGCTGTCTTCTGTAGTTTTTAAAAAATTTATTACTTCCTTTCAAACTAGTGTGTATGTTTCTAGTAGGCAGGAGACTTAAATCATTGGTTGCTTAAATTAAGAATTCTAGAGTACTTTTAAGTTTCAATGATTATTTAAATTACTGTGGCATTCTTTTTAAAAGTTACTTTTTATTACCTGCATTTTGAAATAAATCTTAGTATTTGGGGGTATTACATTATTTAAACATCACTTTTTAAATAAATCTGAGTGTGGTTTTTATTTGTTGAAGTTATGAATTATTTTCCTAATTTCTTATTTCATTAACGTTTGAATTGTACTGCCTGATGTGATTCAGTATAATATAAACTCTATGATGAAGCCGCAGTAGACCATTTTATATAAAAATGATATGTGAAGAAAATACTTCTATCACTTGCAGGTAGTTTTACAGAAAACTTCCATATCTCATTCAATTTTCTTTCTTTTTAATTGTCTTCTAGTTCATCATTCTTGTTGTTGATAGCATTGACAGGGAACGGCTAGCTATTACAAGAGAAGAATTATACAGAATGTTGGCTCATGAGGTAAATTTTTAAAATAAATAATGAAATAAAGTAGATACTTTACTGGTTTTTGTTTTTTTTTTTTACAAAGATTATTATGTTGTGTTGTTGATTATTTCATTAATAAAGTTTTATATATCAAATTGATGGAAATCTTGAAGTCAGAAATTTTCATTACTTTTTCAAACTTGAAACCCAAAATTAATTTGTAGACTTCTGTTATTGAAAGGATTTTTTTGAGTTAAAACTACTTTTTTTGTGCTTTTAAAAGTTTGATAAATTGAAGCAAGTAAAAAGAAATTTTTTCCCACAGGTTTATAATTGAAAGATTTTTAATGAATAATTTGAGATCACTTAATTCTACATATTTTAAGTACACAAAAATCTTATAAAACACACTCATGTACCCACCATTTAACATAAGGTATTATCATAAGGAACCTCTCTGATCTGTTTTCCTTTACTTCTTTCTCAGAAAGTCCTAAAAGATTTCCACTATCCTAAAAGTAGTAATTGTAGTTCCTATGGACATTTTTATACTTTTACACCTTTTAATACCTATCAGTTATACATATTGTATTCCATGTTGATAAAATTTGATATATTGGTATCATGTTTTACCCTTGTTAACACGAACATCTTTAATTCATTCCTTTTAATAATTAGATTGTATTCCACTGTATGAATATACTGGAGTTGATATATGCTTCTATTAATTGACATTTAGGTTATTTCTAATATTTTGATAGTATAGACTAACAAGTAATAATTATTGCCCAGCCCTCACCCTCAGTACTCCCCATTAAATTTTAGAGAAGCTGTGTAGTATTTGGCAACATATTACCATGCTTGCCCATTAGAATGGTTACTTATATAGTTTGAAGTCAGTGTTTAAGATTCAGTTTTATTTTACTTTTAGTTGGACACCTTGAGCCCCACAATAGAAAAATAACTTTAATTATCTAGTTTTATCTTAGTTAATCTTTGTTAGAATGAATCATTAAGTCATGACTTGTTATGATCATTTATTTTTATTTCAATAAAAATATAAATAATTTTTCTGCTTAGGCATTTTAAATTAGAAGCAATTCATTGTAATTGTTCGGTAGGAAATATTTCTACCCTCCTTTTTCATCGGTTTAATTTGAATTTTGGTACACAAATATTTTTCGTGTTGATTGTAGGATTTACGGAAGGCTGCAGTCCTTATCTTTGCAAATAAACAGGATATGAAAGGTTGTATGACGGCAGCTGAAATCTCCAAATACCTCACCCTTAGCTCAATTAAGGATCATCCATGGCACATTCAGTCTTGCTGTGCTTTAACAGGAGAAGGGTAAGTGCTGATTAATTTCTCCCCACTTTTTTAGGCCAACCTCTTTTCTTCTTTGATCCTGTTCCCTTTTTATTCTTAATTAAATGGTGGATTTTATACTTTGTCTCAAACTTAACCCATTGGAATTTTTGTTAATTACTGTTGTTAAATTGTAGTTTAGCAGAGCTACTGACAAATTTTTTTTAATATAAAGGTTTTACACAAAAAAAGCGTAACAAACTTTTATATTAAGTTTTCACAATCTAAATACTTAATTGTTATTTATGTCTTATTATAGTTTATTAAAAGGGAAACATCTAAGAAATTTCACATTTTAAAAAAGGCTTTATTAAGCCCAAATTTCCAACTTTCCACAGAGTATATCTCCTTTATCATCAGAAGTTCTTTTGGAAGGTATACTTCTAGAACACAAATTCTAGAGATAAAGGCCATTATATAGTATGTTCTTCTTTTCCTAAGAATTTGAGTTTGGGTATAGTAAACCCAGGACAACCCTGTGTGTTAGATATGGATTACCTGGTTTATTATTTATAAGAATTCATCCTCAGGTCAACCTCACTATCGTAGTCTTTATTATAATAGAAATAGCTTATACAATAATAACTACATATAAACATTTTTGACTTATACTTAGAAGACTGGCCGTAACCTTTCTGTTCTTTAAAATTCAGGCAGGTAAGGTGAAGTGTCTACTATCTTACAATAGTAGTTTCTGTTTCAGTTCATTTTAAAAGGGTGAAATGAGTGCTTGCAAGTTCGATGGTAAAACTGCTATCACCATACAAAGATAAATCTTCAAGATGAGACTAAAGCAATTTCCTACATTGCTCAACTGCTTAAGAACATTTTAAGTAAATCTTCCACGTTAAAAAGATCCACTTATTTTAGTGTTAACCTTTAAAGGTTTACTTAAGATATAAATAATGATTGTAGTACCAGCCTTTTGAGTAAGACTTAAAACTAACAAGTATGCTTTTGATTTTGAAGTATAAAATTTTTCATTTTGAAAATGCTTCTTCTGTCTTTTGTTTTAGGTTATGCCAAGGTCTAGAGTGGATGACCTCCCGGATTGGTGTGAGATAACTTTTTTGCTCGAAAGAGACTGCTCTATTTATTCTGTGACATGAACATTTTTTTCCTAGTACCTTTGGCTGCTAAGGCAGCAGCATGTTTAATTTATAACAACACAAACCTCTATGAGCAACACTTGAATCAAGTGCAGCTGAACTGGAACATAAAAGATTTTTTCTTAACTTTTTTTTAATGCACTAATCTTCAGTTGGATGAACATAATGCGTAACTATGTTTTCAGCAGCAGAATTCTTCTGATTGCTTATTCTAATTATTCAATGACTGCCTTGTAAGAAATATTTGTCATATGTTTAATGTTTTCTGAAATATTGTAATAAGGTTAATGACCAATTCCTTTCATTTCTTGACCATCCCATTTCCCCACCGAATAACTGCTGGTTTGACAAATAAGTAGTGGAGATCATCAGGTTCTCCTTGAATACTTATCCAGCAGTAAACATTTGTTCCCTCTATAAGCCAGTTATTTTTGAACTGAATCTGTTCTCACATCATTATAAGTCATGGAATAATTTTAATTACTGTTAGCATGGATATTAAATAGGCTGTTGATCTCAAATAATTAAGTTCACTTTATTGCCTCCAACACGGGATTAGTTTTGGTTAAAAACTAATTATGGATAAAAATATTTATTTGAAAGCCCAACTTTGATGGTAAATATTTTTTATAAATCTGGTATTTTGAGAATGTTAAATTATTCAGCGCAGATATATATGTATATATATATACAAATGTTTGTATATATATATGTGTGTGTGTGTGTTTGTATGTATGTGTGTATGAAACTATCAGAAGTTATTAAAACATACCAGCACTAAAATTAAAATAAGGAACTTGGAATATATTTTACTATCAATTTCAGAAATGTTATTATGCACAGAAAGTTCCACTTTTCCATTTGCAAGGGACACCACATCTGCTTTGGGCAGTAGCTAAAGCAGAACTATAAGCAGTTTGTTTTCTTAAAATTTGAAATTATGTCTAATAGCATATTACCACCAGCAGTATATTTCTTAAACCATATGGCTTTTCTTAGATCTTTTTCAGGTTTCAGTGTAAAGGCTTGGAAAAATTACCATCTTTATGGTTAAGCCTTGTGTTCTAAAATCTCTGACTGGATTATAGGAAACTGCTGAATTTAATCCTAGCTTTTAGAATATTACTGTGATATCCAAAGTTAATACATTAGCAACTTATAAACTAAAAAAGTGATTAAGAAGAAAATGTCATAATATATCAAAATTTATTTATTTGGCTAACTTTAAAAAGTTATTAAGGCAGTTGTCTAATATGAACAATAATCTAAATAGTGCATACCTGAAGAGGAAAGACAAGTATTCTAATTTTGACCTTCTTTCAGATGTGTGGTTTTGTGCTTATATAATGAAAGGTATAAAATGCATACTTAAAGAATGCTTCATTTTTGCAGTATTTGTTCACTGAGGTCAAAAGTAGGATTCAGTATTCAAAGAATATCAAGATACTTGTTCATAATTTTATTTTAATATTTTTAATTATAGTTGGTTTAAATTTTGCTTTGTTTTCAGGTATACTTACTTAGTCTAATTAACTTAGTTGAATGTGGTAACATTTTTCTCATTTCTATTTAGTGATAGAACACCTTAAAATTGAAAAATGGCCTGAGGAAAGTTTTTAGGACTTTGGAAACCAGTTGTTTACTAACTTTGTTTTGAACCTTTCTCTTGGTGATTCTACACAAGGTAGAGGACATTTTTTCTGTTTTTAAACAAAATTCATAATCAAGAACGTGAGAGGAAAGCAGACGTATATCAATATGGATGCTTTGTGATGCATGTATAGTGGTGGTGGGTATGAGGAATTAGGAAAATACCATTTACCTAAAGCACACTTTGCCTAAATTTCTATCCTGGTTATAAACGTTAGCCATAAATACTGAAGATAAGTCTCTTAACTCTACTAAGGAAAAGCATGCTTAATAATTCCTCTGTTCATTCTTATTATGAAATTTGTCATACCTATTAAGATCGACTGGCTCAATTTTCTTCTATCATATTAAATAGTTATTTTTTATATTACCACATCAGCATTATATTGAAAGTGTTTTTAATAGTTGATTGCATTTTGTCAAACAACTAGTACAGACTCAAGTTTGCTATTTAATTTTTAAAATACAATTTATTTTATTTTCTAAATCCTTTAAGAATATTTTGTTAGTTTTGGATTAGAAATGATTCATGTTTGCTATGTATTGAAGATGAAATCAGCATCTGACTAGATTTTGTGCCAACTATTTGGGAAAATTCAATTGGGAAATTCATGTAAAGATTTTTTTTTTAAGTATTTTATAGGTTCACGTTAGTTATTTCTTGTTACAGTAATATGAAAACTGCTTACCCTTTACTCCAAGAGAATGTTTTGACCCAAGAAAGTATCTAATACTAAAAGTGTTGATTCTGACATTCATTGTAAGTTGATTATAAGATATTATCTGATGAAAAATGTGAAGTTGTCATTAGTGCCTTCATTCCTGTTTTGAGATAAGTTCTCAATTTTGTGCTATATCTGTTCTGTAGATGCCAGATCAGCAGCTAATTAATTTAACAATGAAATAATTTTAGTTTCTCCCTACCCTTCACCCCTCAATTAGTATTGCCTAGCAAAGTTTCTAGGAAGTGGTGGAAAGACTTGGACCCACTCAGTCTCTTTCAGGAGATTATTGTACATTTTCTTTTTAATTTGAAGATAAAGGAATTTTAACATATTTTCAACATCTAAAATGTAACAGCTACCCTTGTAAGTTCAAATAAGGTATTTTTCTTAATTTTAAACATGTTGTATTCTTCATATTTAAACCCAGCATTATTATTGAAGCTCACTTGAGAGCTTTTTAGAAATAATAGGCCCTTTTATATGGGACTATATTGGATATTTTATATTGTTAGTGTAATTTAATTTCTTAAAATCTGAAATTATCTGTATATATAATCTATTGAGAAGCTTATGATTAAATATATAATTTTTGCTTTTAGGTTCTATGTTAGTATGCTTAAAGGTATAATTTTACTCTATATTCATCAGAGGAAAAATAATTCAGATTTCAAATAATTTTTAAATGAACACCACCCTTACTAACCATTGCCATTTTGATTAAGGATAGATTAACTTTTATTATCTATATAGCAGAAAGATAAAAGAATTCTTTTCCTATGGAAACAGTAAGTGATAGGCAGCACTATAAGCAATATTCTCTAAAGAGTTATGGGGGGACACAAAACAAATAAATTTTTAAAACAATGAATAGCTTTATTCAAAAATTCTTTTTTGGTGTATCTTAGGACAAAGTATAATCAGAACTGTTTCTGACTCGCACTCAATCCTTAACTAAACTATATCAGTAGAAAAGTGTAATGAATGGTATTATGCCTGTGGAGGGATAAACTCATTGAAATTTATCTTCGAAGATTAGCTTCATGAGTCTAACTCTTCTTCTATGGCTGTGAATCCAAATCATTTCAAATCAAGCTCATTTCTAGAATTTTTATGTTTTGTTGGGTAAAGTCACTTCCAAGATCCAGCACAGTAACTTGTATCTTGTAGAATATTATGCTGGCTATCTAAAGAAGTGGATTTGAATCTTAATCTGGCCATCACTTTTCTAGTTGACCAGAGAAAACTGTCCACAGCCTTCCTATTTTTTCCATACTGAGGAGCGTAGAGTACCTATATGTCTTTTGGTTTTAAAACCTTTACACTTTATACACTTGTTATTGAAACTGAAGTCAAGAATATAATAGGAAAAGACATGTAATATGAAATTAAATTCATTTTTACTATTGGATTACTCCATTATTATCTCATTAACAGCGCATGAATACAATCAAGAAAACAAAGTATCAATTAGTAGTTCCTGCTCAAATTGAGTTAATACTGTGCAAAAGAGAAAATAAATCATGTTGCTAACAAAATGACGTTAAAAAGCTTAACAAAACATCAGCGTTTGCATGCTTATTTTCATGACTTTTGTTAATTATATGAAAGTGATTGATGTAATCAGAGTTGATTGACTTTAACTGCTACCCCAAACTCCAGTTGTTTGCCTTTTCAGTATTGAAAGGCTTGTGCAGCCAGAATATCAATATTTTACAAATGTCTGTATAAATCTGAGGTAGTTTGTTTTCAGGGGTTAGTTTTTTAGTTAATGTCTCATCCTTATTCATCCAGGATTACTATGAAGACTGAAATCTAAAAGCCAGATAGATTCCCAAAAAGTATTTTTTTAAGGATTCCAGGTGGTCATAGCTAAAGAGAGAAGACCAATAAAAATATTTTTTTCAATTATACTTTTAAATGTAAAGTAGAAAAAAACACTGTGTTCCAGCAGACTTTAAATCAATTTTAAATGTATATGGTTTGGTACAGTGTTCTTTTTGAAATTTAGACATACCTAGAAACAGAAGTCAAAATATTTGAAATTAAAGATTAGCATGGAATAAAAAAATTTTCAAAAGGATATTAATAGAAAAATTGAATGAAAGCCATAAGTACCTCCATGTAAGGCACTTAACATTAATAGAACATTTCAACTCTCATTATAGAACTGGATGGCCTGTATTCTTTTTAATATGACCAAAGAACTGAAGACTAAGCAGGTTTTCAGAGCTTGGGAGTATAGTCCTATTTGCATTTTTTAAAATCAGTGATCTACATTTTCTCCTAGAAATGGAGTAGTAATAAAACATTCTGTGCATATCTTGAAATAGAAAAAGTTTTAGAAGAATGGAAATGTTTTCTTGCACAAACTTATAAAATTTTCATTTTAAAAATTACCTTATTTTTTAATCTGTATGGTGCTTTGCTCAAGTTTTTGTGGAACATTGCACCATCCCATAAATACCCCTTCCCAAAAACTGTTTGAAATATATAAAATTCACAACAAAGAGATAGCATTCTGTGGAGCTTTTGTTTTGCTTTATTGCTTACCACCAGCAAGGCTAGCATGGTGTAGCAGATCCACATACTGTCTTCATTAAAGCTTGGGGGCAAGTGCTCATTCAATATTTAATTAGTTTAAAATAAGGGAAAGTGAACGCCCTTACATTTGGTTTGATTATTTTACACTTATGAATATATTTCCTTCAGTGTTGTTAAAATATCAAATGACTATCATGATCTTGGTTATGTAAAATTTATGTTTATTTTAACCTTATTCATAAGAGACCGTAATCATTTTAATCTTACACATTTTCCCTCAGGAAATTCAGGAACTTTGTAGTTCCTATTTTGTTCTCTTGGAGTAACTGTTCAGTGTAGTTATGAAAACTATTCATTTTGGCTTAAAGTAAGTTTAGCTGCTATATCATTAAGAGGGTGAAATAAGATGATTATGATTGTTTCAATTATGTAATAATTATCAGTTATACCCCATTCATCTATTCCACAGAGCATAGTTTAAAAAAAGTAAAAAAAAAAAAACCTAAAAGCAGTTACAGCCTTGCTCTTGCATTTAATCTAATCAAAATCTAAATTATTGGAATCACACATTGTCATATTAACCTAAATTGGTGCTTTAGAGCATTAAAGAGGAAACAGCAGGCCCTGTATAATATATACTTATTGCCTTAGAATGTAAAACTACTTAATGTGTCTGTGTTTATATTTATGTTCATTTCTTAAGGTTTAAATACAAGCTTATCCATCAAACTTCTGGCGTCTACAAAAATTAATATCTTAGCTAATCAGTTTGGTCAAATAGGAGATGATGTTGTATAAGACCAATATTATGAATTAGCTCTCTCTATGGGCTCCCTGGTATTGTACAGGTTGGAAAAAAAAAGTCTTTCATGCCACAGACTTTTTTAATCCCAGCCAAACAACCAGTGTGTGACAAATTAAGACATTCACATCATCAACATCTTGAAAATGGTTGAAAGCATGTTCCTGTAATGGTGGGGTTGTTTAAAAAAACATATCTAAAAAGTTTGAATAGCTTTATTTTCTGTCATAAAATACTTCTATATGTTAAGGTCAGGTTTCTGGTATTCAGTTACGGTTGGGGGTGGTTGTTTTTAATTTCTGCAATTAATGAGTTGCTTGCATGCCTACTTACCCAAGTAAAAAGGATGCTGTTTACTCTGAATGTTCATCTATTAGACAGGTTTGGCTCATTTGCAATCATGGTGCAATACAGTGTAACATTCATTTGTTTTCAGTCAACAGTTTTATTTTTGTCATAATAAATAATTACTTTTCCAATATGAAGTGAATGCAGTGTTTTTGTTTAAACAGTCTGTCCAAAGTATGGAAACCTACCTAACCTAACAAGAGGAGGAATTTATTAAAACGGTTTGGATAGTTAGTGTTATTGGGACTCAAGATTAGGGGCACAATGGATTTCTGGAACAGGCTGAGAGGTACCACTGAGGAGAAACCAGGAAGTTCTTTCTGCCACTAATACGTACTTTCTCAATTTTTTAGGAGACAGGATTTTTCTATTTCCTAGACTACCTCGTGAATAGTGTCCAAGTATAACAACTGAAAGGTTTTTTCTCCGGGCTCTGCTGAGGAAAGAATGCCAATTAGACAAAAAGTCAAATAGCCAGTGCTTTATTGGGGTTTGCGCACCCAGGCGATGTTCTCCAGTCTACAGAACAGGGCGGGGGCTGGGGAAGTCGCGCCCAAGCGAAAGCAAGCACGCTCTTAATCAAGAGTTTTGCGGGCTTCATGCGTGGCGATTGGAGATTGGTTCTGTAACTCCAGGTGTCGGCTTTTCATTGGTGACTGGCCCAGACCCGGGTTGCCACGCTGAAGTCCGCCTTGGCCTGGATCTCTGTTTCGGTTCCTTGGTTTGACGTCAGCCACCTATTCCCCAGCACGGCCGCCATTTTGTCCTTCTGGGCCAGCCTAACAGCTTCCCTCCCCATTCCTTTGCCAGTCCCCAGGACTTCTGAAATAGGGTCTCATCTGTACACCTTATCACTTTGACTTGTGTATATACCCATGAAACCATAACAACTGAAGGGGATAAAACAATACACCCCAAGTGTCTCAGAATTGATCTCTTGTGGCTGTCCCACTCTGACAAAGACCAGGGACAGAGGAGGACAGCACCAGAAGCAAAAGGGAAGCTCCTCTTGTAAACCTTTGGCCTTTTCTTAATCAAAGAAGCCATCTATCTGCCACTCCCTGGGCCTCCACCTTTCTCCTAGTCCAGAATCAGTCTTTTGTCCCTGTTCTCTAGAAGAGTGTGGACAGGGAAGTTATTTATCTTTACTTCCAGGGTAAAGATGAGTCAATCCTCCTCACCTCATGGTGAACCCCTCTTTTCTCCAGGTCCCCTTTCCATTCTTCAGCATAGGATGTAAATCATGGGTCTACCCCAGCTACTTCAGAATTTACGGCCATGCAAATTCTCCATACCTATGTTATTAAATTTGGGCTTTTCTCTTATTAATCATGCCTATTGTTAATTTGTTCACTCATCAGCCTGTGAAGAACCTCTAAGAAATGGGGAAAACTCCTTTGACCCCCACACCAAAATAAAAATAGCATCTCTTTCACTCCAGTTTTCCTAATGTCCTCTGTAATTTCTTCCATTCCAGTCTCACCTCCACATAATCACTGAGTTGCTTTCTGTTTCTTTATGTACACAGTTGTGGAGAGGGAGTGTGGTGCCTGAGTACAGTATTCTCTAGGTTTCTTTTTTCAGACCAAGACTTTGCAGAGCAGCAAAGTTCAGGCTAGCTCCTGAGTGCTAGAGGCCAAAGTTCACCTCATTTCACCTCGTTAACCCTAAATTTCATGTAATCCCTTCATCAACTTAATGTTTTCTCCAATACAACACCAGAATGTTAGAGGCTACTTCAAAGACCTGGAGAACTTCCTGGAAAATCCCCTCATTTACTTTTGCTTTTGAACTTCCTTGTGACTAAGTGACTCCTATTCTCTTGCTAGTTGCAGGCACTGGAAAGGTGATCCACCCAAAATCCTCCTCTCAAGGGTATAGATCTGACCAGCCCTCAACCTGGAGTGCAGCCCTTTCTGCCCACGGGAGCTCTACTCCAGTGCTTTCACTGCCTTGCTCCTCTGCTTTCTCTAATAAACTTAGAAAACACATTCTTCAAGATGTCTTTCTTGAACCATTCTCTGCCAAACTCCAGCAGCCCTGTATCACAATCTCACAGTACAATTATTTTTAGATTTATTAATTTCATTGTATGTATTATATCTCTCTCTATATATTTTTTTACCTGTAGATATTATTCCATTGTAGAGATGTGTCACTATTTAACCCCTATTAGTGGACATTTGGATTGTTTCCAGATTTTAGCTATTGCAGCTGAGTTGCTGGACTGATGCAACATTTGTGTATATGTTTTGTATAAACTTTCATTTCTCTTGGGTGAGTCAAGAATATTAAGGAATAGAATGATTATAAAGAAAGAGTACAATGAAATTTCTAGGAAACTGGCAAACCTTTTCAAAGTGTTTGTACCATTTTACAGTGCCCACTCTTGGTATATTAGGGTCCCACTTGCTCCGCATTCTTGCTAACAATTGGTCTGGTCACACTGAGTTTTGTCATTCTAATATTGCAATTTCCCTAATGACTAATGACAGTGAGCATCTTTTCCTGTGCTTAGTTACCATCCTTATATCTTGGCAAACTATTCAATCCTTGCTCATTTTTTAATTAGATTTTCTTATGATTTAGTTTCAAGAGTCATTTATTCATTATATAGTAGTTACTTGCTGTTACCTCCCAGTCTGTGTCTTCTCTTAGCAATGGCTTTCTAAAACATTGTGCCTATTCTTATATTTTTTTTTTAAAGGAAAGCTACAGGTAGGAATGAAGCTGAGTAGGCGAATAGGAAGAAAGGAAGAGAGAAGAGGAGGAAGAGCTCTATTTATTTTTTTCATTTAGTTGCTCACATTTGTTAGTCCCCCTGGCCCCAGGTCTTGAACCCTGGACCTTTGGATGTATGTGGGACTTCTCCGAGGTGTACTAGACAGCTAGGCCACCAGGGTGCACCCTATGCCTATTTTTTAAATATAACTTCATAATTTACAGGGTATCAATAGGTGAATTTTCACTAACCACACGGTAAAATTCAGGTATCAGAATCCTAGGTAACCTCCATGTATAAATTTATGTACAATTTTATTAATATCTATAGAGTTCTGATAAGTAGCTTAAGTTTGCTTGGAATAAGCTTCATTGGAGTGGAAGTTTTTGTTTATTCTTCTCTTAAGAGAAACCTAATGGCAAAGTATAAATTTAAAAAGTTAAAAATATCTCATAATGACATATTGAGCACTTGTCAATGATTTATTTATCAGTAATTAAGGAACCAGTGGGCTTTAAAACAAACTCAAAGGAGTATACACCTGAAAAACATGAAAACTAATTGTCTACGTATCATTTAATTTTACAGAGTCTGGGTCCTAACTGGTAGTAAATAGTAAACCAAACAGTTACATCTTCCTCTAGAAAGTCAGATGATCTTTCAGCAGACTTGGCAGACAGAGCCCTAGTATGGCTTTCAAAGATCATATTAATCCTTGTGCCTTATTTCTACATTTTTGGATTAAATTTTAAACTACTTTTGCATTTAATTAAAACACTGGGTCATCAAAAATATGAAATGCAAAGTAGGCTGTAGGGAAGGGAATCAGGCAGCCAAGAGACAGAACCTTTTGATCTTTTCGAAATCCTGTGTAAATACTAACTAGTACTGAGTAGGATCATTGAGCCTATTCAGATGGTTCAAGCTAGGTATGCAGGGACTCTTCTGCAACCTAGTAGCTGCTGAGAAACCAAACTAGAGAAATCTAGCCAGTGGTTACTAGACTATACTTGCGGCACATTATAGAAAGTGGCTACCTGCAAACATGCAGAGAAGTGGTTTGATTTAGGACACCTCGTTAGCACATATGAAGTACTGGACTATTCCCCAAAACTTATGACTCCACTGCCTTACAGGGTAAAAAGATTCAGATGGGAGATTATTTTGGATGGCCCAAGTAAATGTAAGTATGTATAAACACAAACGTAAGTATGTAAAAACCTTGTAAGAGGGAGGATCAGCATTGGGAGTAGGAGAGGTGAGGACAGAGCCAAGATGTTGGAGTGAGATGAAAGGGCCAGGAGCACAGGCATGCAGAAGGCCTCTGCTCTGGAAGCAGAAAAAGGCAAGGAAACAGCCTGGCCCCAGCACCCTGCATAAGGCTACAACCCAGCTGACACCTTGATGTCAGACTACAGTTCTGGAATGAGTGTTTACTGTGTTAAGTCACATAATTCGTGATAATTTGTTTCAACAGCAGTTAGGAAACTAATAGAGGGCCATGTTTGTTTCCTCAAATTGTTAAGAGATCAGTGAACTCCAGGTCTAAGCAGAGATTTTACTTGGGAGAAATCGCTTTGTGGCTTGGAGGGCTCTTACACACAGTAAAAAAGATTTAGATGTTAAGGTAATTGAGTTATAAATTTTGCAGCCTAAATTTTCTTTACATGTTAAATTCAACTTATACATAACTATTTACTATTAATAATTTAGTCTTTTTAAACGGTTATTTTTAAGGACATTGTTAGTCCACTTTTAAATAGTTAACTAAGTTGTCTTAAACCATTTTAAATTTGTGCTTACAATGTATTTGAAAATTTTAAATGCCTCAGGTCTGACTAAATCTTCCCATGTATTTAGGTAATTTTAGTAAATTGTAGTATAATGTAATGAATCCTTGTTTTATGAAATATTCACACAGAACATTTTCTGATAACTTTTAACTTAAAATCAGCAAATCTAAAATCAATGATCTATTTATACTATTTAAGTTGGAATCATAAATAAGCATGTTAGATTTCATAACATGACATCTGTGATGTATCTTTCATACTAAGTAGGCATAGGTACTCCTTTTTTAAAAAAGGAAAGGTGCAGGTGAGAATAAAAGTGAATAGGCAGGCAGGCAGCAGACAGGAGGAAGAAACACTTTATTTATTTTCATTTACTTGCACATCTTGGGTGTTCTCCCCAGCTGGGAGCATGAATCTGGATCCTTGAGATGTTTGTGGACTGCACTGTTGCCAGAGGCAGTTGACCAAAACCCTAGTCCTCCTGGCATGCCAGCATAGGTTATTTTAAGCCTAACACAAAAGCATTATACTACGAATTTCATTCACTTAAACCTCCATATATTGATTCTTGGTTTAAAAGACACTTTTTTGTTCAAAAATATTCTTCCCACTAAGATAGCAATTGTATAAACTTAAATAAAGTTGAATTCTCATCTCAGTGGATTTGAGATTTTCATGGGAATTTGGAAACTCCGTGCTGAGTCAGACAACAGCATTGTTCAATAGAGAAAAATACAGTGGGTGTTGTAAAATGATAGATAATCCATGCCTTCCAAATGGGATTGATTATTTTATCATTTATTTCCAATTAACCAACTTATTTTGGAAGATAGCATTGCATAGGTCAAAGTCAGGACACTTCATGCTTGACTGGAATCATTTAATCTATTTATTGCTTGATTCTGCTGAATTATTTTAATATTTGATATCAGTTATGGCTGATTGGATTCTATCCTGAAGATGAATTGTTTCTGCACTAGATCAGTTGCTGTGCCAGCAGGAGATGAGGAGTCAAGCATGGACACTTTCTAGGGAGTTGATGGATAGATAAGCTACAAGCCACAGTATTTAGAATGTGTTTGAAAGAATCAGGTCACTAATTGTAATAAGTTAATACTAATATCTACCATTTGTGGTTTCCATGGGTCAGGCAGGCCCTATGATAAAATTCTATCATAATTCATTTTTTTCACAACTTTATTAAGGTAAATGTATTTATTCCCATTCTACAGTAAGGAAACAGACTCAGAGAAGCAAAGTGATCTTCCTCAAATCACAAGGTTAGTTTAAATGGCAGAGCCAGGATTCAAAACAGATATATGTGAGTCTCCTACCACGGAGAAGGTTCTAGAAACTTAAGTTCTGGCTTCATTTTATTCTATTAACAGAATGAAAGAGAAATGCAAAATTTCCCTACGGATAAAGGAAAGGAGGTTCAGTGGATGCATAATGTAAGTTCCTTGGCTAGTAAACAGAGTTTGGATCCACACAGAGACCCCTTGGTTCAGAGTTTCAGTTTCCTTTTTGGTGAATCTGTTAATTAAATAAAATGCATCAAACAATTGTAAAATTTAATAAGCTGAGTTAATACTAGTGCCCACCACTTCCCTCTTATTCTACCCAATGTTCCTCCCTGGAAAGGGCCACCTTAATATGGGTATGGCTAACATTTCCTTCAACAGTGCTTAAGACCAACTGCCATCTCCAAGGATTTCTCAGGGTCAGCTTAGCACTCTGACTGATTTTCCCCCAGAGAACTCACGGACCTCCCCAGCAATGAGTATTTACAGGATTGTGATAGAGAGAAAGCTGACAGGGATGAAGGTTCTCATCTCCCATTTGTCCACTTTATGTCCTAGAGCCTGAAGAAACACAAAGAGAATTCAAAACAATTCAGCAAAATCAATCAGTAAAATTCGTTTTTACTGAATGATCAAATCCTTAGCAGGAATGAATGTTAATGCCTATGAATTATAATTTCCAATGATCCCAATGGTTTCTCATCCGAAGACAGGAATTTTTTTCTTAAAAATTTTTTTTTCGCGCATGAAAATAAACTCCTATGTATAGGCTCCCCATTCTTCATATATATATCAACACACTGTACCCTCCACCAAATCGCCAAATGTCCTTCACCATTGTCCTGTGGGCTCCGCCACCATTTCAGATGGGCATTTCTATTGAGATCGCTTTTGTGATATCTTACACTAAGACAAATTCTGATGATTTTGCTTATGGGAGAGTGTCTAGCTCTATTTTTGTAGGAGGAGCACTAAGAGTATGGGCCCCCGAAGGTAAGAATAAAAATGTCTCATGCTGCAGATTCAAAAAAATACTGTCCTTTTTCTATAATCCCACTGTTGAACCCATCCCAGTCATTCAATGACAGTCCCATATGCCTGCATATGCCTTTGACATGTGCCGATGACATAATTGATGCTTCAGAAAGTCCCAAACAGTAACACAGTGATCATTCACTTTCGGGGAATTTGATAAGGAGTCAGAAACTCTTCCAGTCTCTGAAGTCCATTCAATGCTGCATATACAATCACCTATGATGACTGAAAGCAGTTCTGAACATATGGTATCAGATCACCCAGGAATTTTATAATGCAAATTCTCCAGTTCCAACTCAGACCTGTTATAAAAACTCTGAAGGTGCGGGACCAGCAATCTGTTTCAACAAGCAGGCTGAAGATTCAAAGGCATGTTAAAGTTTGAGAAACACTGGCTTACAAATCCAACTATTCCTTGCATTAGAAGAAATATCTGTTTCAGAAATTGACTGATGACCTCTTCATTCAAAAATGTGAGATTTATTTATTTCTACAGGAAAGGTGAAGAGAAGAACAAGCTTCCCTGTGAGGAGAGAATGGGTGGAGGTGGGAGGATGAATTTCATCTTATTAGGGATTGGGCAGGATCCCAGAAAACTATTGGAGAGAAAGAAGATTCCTCATGAGTCCTACCGCTGACTTGGAATTAATATAGGAAAAAAACATGAACATTAGCCAACACAATCCAAGTTTGCTTGAGTTACAATAGGAAAGACAGGCTGCAAAACCCACTCTGAGAATCTGAAAATGACAAAGTCTAGCCCTTGAGATGACCATCTATTCCAGGCTAGTGGTGAGAATGAATGGGATACAAGTCATGGGGAATACTCTGGGAGTGTGTATAAAAACCTTATTTATTCTTAGCAAACAGGTAGAATGGAATATAGAATACATCTATTGCCAGGCATAGCCCTTTCCTTCTTTTTTGCATTAATATATTGTTTTAAGAGTAGTTTCAGGTTCACAGCAATGCTGAGCAGAAGGCACAGATTTCCCATGTACTCCTTGCCCCAACACATGTACAACCTTTCCCACTATCAATATTCTACACCAGGGCAATACATTTGCCACAGTGAATGACCCTATATGTTCACACATCAGTATCAAGTCCATAGTTTACATTAGGGTTCACTCTTCCTGTTGTAGATTCTTTGTTTTTTTTTTAAGAGGAAGTAGTAATCGTATTCATTAGTTTATTTATGATTGCTCCCCATGACCCCAAGTATGAACCAGGGTCCTTAGGTTTTAAATGATCTACACCCCAGCCACAAGCTTACTGCCTGAGCCACTAGGGCACACCAGGTGTTATAGGTTCTATGGTTTGGACAAATGCATAATGACATGTATCTACCATTATACTATAGACAGAAAGGTTTCACTGTCCTAAAATTTGTCTGTGCTCCAGCCATTTATCCTCTTCTTGCTCCCGAGTCTAAGTATTCTATTATTGCAAACCGAGAGAACTAAAAGAGATGGGAACTTTGTGATGGAGTATATATAAGGGGCCAAGAGGGTAGATTCTGGGTTGATGTCAAAATGCCCTTTAGCATATACCCTGGTGGAGTAGCAGTTAGGTAGATTGCATGCGAAGGAGTCCAAGTCACGTACTCCAGGGTTGGAGTCCCAAGTTTGAGTCTTGGGTAGGGAACAACCAAATTAAAATAAAATGCTTCCTCTCCTCCCGCTTTGCCGCCTGGGCATTCACCTTCATTCCTGCTGCCCCTCTCCTTTCAGAAATGTCCTTCACTTGTCTAGCTTGTACAACTATGTAGCTGAGACTTTTAATAAATTTTTTTTAATGTCGAAAAATTTCCTCTGGCATATCTGTGCCCTAGTCTTTAAACATATGACTCTTTTCAAAGGAAAGGTGCAGGCAGGAATGAAGGTAAGCAGGAAAGCAGGGAGAGGAAGAAACATTTTTTATTTAGTTGTTCATCTTGGTTGCTTTCCCCACCAGCCCTGGAATGTAAATCCGGGTTCTTGGGATGTAGGTGGACTGTGTTTAGCCGGAGGTCGGTGACCGAATCACTACTCCACCAGGGGCCACTACAACGTATTTTTTTATGAGAGGTTTTTCTTAAACCTGTCTTGTCTTCTTTTCGTCCTATTCTCACAGAAAACATTTTTTTTCTTTCTTATTTATTTATGCCAACTAGAGGGCTAACCTGACTCTTTCCAGGAATGTTTTTAGAATCAATCCACTTTATTTTTTAAAGCAGATTTAGGTTTATAGGAAAATAAGGCATAAAGTTCAGGATGTTGCCACATACTCCCACCCACATATTCCCTCATGTATCTTGCATTGATGTGGTACATTTGTTATGATTAACGAATCACTACCTATACATTCTTCTCAACTAAACTCCACAGTTTGCAGTAAGTCTACTCTGTGTTACATAGCTCTATGGGTTTTGGACGAATAAATAATGTCATGTATCCAGCCACCCAGGTATACCATGATTTTTGAAAGTATATATGATGTTGTAATGTATTCTAAAATGTCAGTACTCTGTAAATGTAAAATGCCACCTTGTAATTTACAATTCTGTTTAATACCAGATATATATATTAGATTGGGTAATTTAGAAAATCTTAAGCTGTGGGACTGATCGGTTACAATGAAAACAACCACATAAAGATAGTTTAAGCTGAAACATTAGTAATAAAAACATGTAGCTAGCCAGTGAGGAGCTTTGGCATTTCTTTCTGTTTTTTCCACTTAGCTTCTTCCTCAGGCTTTTTCTTTCCTCTTCTTTCCCTTTTTTCCTTCTGTGCCTCCTCCTCTCTCTTGACCTCTCTTCCTCCTCATGGTGAGCTGGGGAAAACCAATAGTTGGTAAACCCAAGTTACAGAGTAAGTTAAGGGATTCATTGCTTCTCAGTGTTGCTTTTTTCTCCTCCTTCATCCATCTCCTCTTCTTTCTCCTTTTATTTTGTCATAGGACACATAAAAAAGAGCACCAGTGGAGTTTAACTGTGGGTATAACTTTGGAAGAGGAACACAGATGAATGCCGAGAGGCGTTCTATCTCAACATAAGAGGAATTCTGGGATAAGTCACTTGGGGAAAGTAAAGTTAGAACATTATCAGAACTAGTTATAAGATGGATAGATTGAATCTGGGGACTCAAACTGCTATAACTGCTTCAGGGGAGCCCCAACAAAGGTTATACTCATGACCTCTGGTGGCCCTGGACAGTATTCTTAGGGGATGCGGCTCAGGCTGGGGCTTTGCATTTGCAAGTGGCTCTGGCCTTGGTGTCAAGCACATTGGTTGGTATATATTCAATCAATAGTTTGTTGGATTTTTTAAAGTACTTTAAAAAATATGTTATTTTCTTCTCTCTGGTGAAATCTGATATAGAAAAATATGTAATCCTTTTAAAAACCCTCCCTTCCACACCTGCTTTCTTATTTTAAGCTTCAGAGGCCATTAAGAGTAAAGTATTTCCTAGGCCGTTAGTCTGTGCCCTCTAGATGGCAGAGTAGGATTTCATTTTGTACTGTTGAATCCCAGCTATTTAATTGAAGGTTTCCAGCTGCAGAAAGTTCTTGGCAATCGGATAACTGAAAGTATATGGTAATGGCCTCACCAGTCCAAAGTCACCAGTAGGGACATCAGTGGAAAGTCTGAATGGTGAATTTTTTAATCCTCCAAAATGTATGATGTTCTCAAGTTGGCATATTAGCTTAAATAAATTGTTAATTGTCTTGTCAAAATGTAGATTCCACTGGATCAGCTTTAATGATAGATAAGATCTGTTAATTGGCATTTATTGTTTCTACTTAATGAAAATTGATAGAGTCCTTGAAAATTAACTCATGTAAGTTAAAAATGTTACATTTGGCTTCATGTTGCAAGTTTGCCTACTGACATAGTCCTCCCAGAAATTTCAAAACTAAATGTTAGAATAGATTTGGCTTAAGTATTAGAAATGTTGAGTTTGTCAGTTTCAAAGGCTGGGGTTTATATCAGCCCCTGAAGCAATCACCATTTATAATAGTTCATGATCTTAGGAAATGTCATCTCTGAATACAGTTGTCATTAGGAGTTTTTAACTTAATTCCGTGTCTTAGTAATTGATTCCTGCTAGAGAATACTTTTCCAGATAGCAAATACTCAGTAAATAGACATGAATTTAAATGGACCTGTGAACAGGGGTCTTTTTCCCCTTTGATCTGACACATCTGAGAAAATCACTGGAGAGTTAGTGTTGAACTTTTCTTTGTAAAAGGGATCATCTTACCTCCATGAAATGCTTGTACCCATGTTTTCCAAAATGAAGATCACTCTTTATCTACTAATATGGAGATAAAATAATAGACTAATTTCTGGGTTTTAGGTTTAACTGTATTGAGGTCTGAACTTTGTATTTTTTATTTTAGGTGATAAAGTACTAATCTGTACTTTCTCAGTCTCTGATAATTTTGCCTAAAACAATAATGACAAATATATGTCATCTAGACTACTAAAAATTATAACTTCTAAGAGAGCCTTGCTGGGGCTCTAAGAGAAAGACTGGTTGATGAACATTTTCTGTCAAGGTAGAAGAAGAGGGAGGAGGGGGCAGGTACATCAGGAATATGCCTTCTCCTTGCTATGATACCAGAGTGATTTCAAGTTCATTTCTTCAACAATATAGCTTTTAGACTGAAGAATTAGCCTGTCTCCATTAAGAGGTCTTTTCAGGCCCACTCTGTTTATAGGTCAGGCCTGAGATGAACCATTTAAAGTTTCTCAAAATTTGCTTGTTTTGTTTTTCCAAATTGGCATGTAGTTAGAAGGTATCAGCTGGAAAAATCTGTTTTGTTTTTGTTTTTTGTTTTTTTAATAGGAAAGTTCTGCAGGTAGGAATGAAGGTGGGTAGGCAGGCAGGCAGGAAGAGAGGAGGAAGAAACATTTTACTTTATTGTTATTCATTTGTTCACCATGAATGTTCCCCTGACCCAGGGTCCTTGGGATGTACATGGACTGTGCTCCTCCGGAGTCAGCTGACCTAACTGCTACTCTACCACGGCACAACCTGGGAAAATATTTGAAAGATCACATATTCTAAGGATCAGTAGTATTAATTCATTTCAATCATACATTTATTCATTCATTTCAACCACAGACGACTTATTTAAAAATTACTGTGCAGCATCGTGCTTTGTTAGGAACAAGGTTTACCATGTTGGGAATAAAACACATAACAACATAGGAAAGAAAAAACCACTTTAAACTTCTTTTTGGTATTGTCTTTCAGGTTTGAGTTCCTCTATAATCATTTTCTAAATAAAAGAATTGATCTTCTAAGACCATTTAACTTCAATTATATGCCAACTCTTACTCTAGGTGCTATAGATGCAGCAATGATTAAAACAAAGTTTCTGCTTTCATGAAGTCTTATTTTAGGAGGAAAAAGAAATCAGTAAATATACAGTGGAATGTCAGTGATATGTGCTATAAAGAAAAACAGGGGATGTCCCCTGGTGGCCTAGTGGATAAGTCTGCAGCCTCTGGCTGGCACAGTCTACATACATCCCAAGGTCCTGGATTCATGACCCAGGGGACAGGCTGACAGGTGGTGGTGGGGGTAACAACCAAGATGAAAAACTAAATAAAATTAATTAATTAATATGCTTCTCCCCCTCTCTTTGTGCCTACTTGCCTCTGCCTGTCTTCATTTCTTCCTGTATCTTTCCTTTGAGAAAAGGAAAAAAAGATGAAGAAAAGCAGTCGAAGGTAGCAGAAGTGAAAGCACCAGAGAAGGTCTTTCTGTGGATTTTACAGAGATATGAATGCATCGTGAAGACCTGTGGGAAGCATGCAGAGAGAGAGCAAATGCAAAGGTCTTGAGACTTACGTTCAATGAGTGCAGTGACCACTGAGGAACCGTGTGACCCAACTCCATTGAATCTCTAGTGGGAACGTGATCAAGATAACAAATCAGGTGCCTTGGTAGGTCAGGTGACAGGATGAGGATCATGTAAAATCCAAGAATCTGGGTTCATGATCCAGGGTCAGGGAGAACAACCAAAAAATAAGTTAACAAATAAAAGTCTTTCTCCTCCTCTCCCTTCCTTCCTCTCTTTATAAAATATAAAATTCACGTCTATGGAGTATAGGCCAGGGAGAAAACTGGAATAAACATGGAGACCAGAAAATAAAATTTTGTTATCAAGAGTGACAAAAATGTAAAATTATATTTTATACTTTATACACAACTCTAGATAAATATATATATAATTGTCAAAATTCTCAGAGATTAAAATCCAGCACTTTTAAAGAAATTCTAAGTTAATTAGCCCTTGTCTTATATTATTTGATATAGCTCAAGTACTATATAGCATATGATATTTTATAATTTATTAAAATCAGTTATTTCTTACTTTAGATATTAAGAAACAACAAAAGAAACACCGACCCCGTTTACCAAACTTTGTAGAAACCCAGAGGGTGGGTGCACCCTGTGGAGTAGTGGTTTGGCCAATTGCCTCCAGCTGAAGAGCAGGCCACATCCATCCCAAGGACCTCGGTTCACATCCCAGGTCAGGGAGAGAAACTAAGATGTACAATTCAATAAAAATAAATAACTTCAAAACAAAACAAACAACAACAAAAACTCAGTTTGACAGTAGTAAGTATGATAGCACCTCATCAAAGCCTACCTCTGGGTCCAAGTAGTTTGGATAACTGTTCCAAGAATATATTGGGTGTTAAGAAAGACTAGCCATTACTATGAAACACAGATTTACATATACTAATAGGATCAGTTGATTTTAAAATTAGAAATGAAGATAAATCATTTCCTCATAGTGATATTTAATGCAGGTGGTGGGGGGCATCATAAATGTCATTCGCAAACGTTTCTAGTTCTTTCTAATTCTAAGAATGTGAAAAAAGTGAACTCCCTGACTCCTTGTAGTTTGGAAGTCATGTAAGTAATTCTGTTCAATAAAGTGAGAGTGGAAATGATGCCTGTCACTTCTGAGTTGTTTCCTCTAGCGACATTTGGGGTAGTAGTCCCTCAGCAGCCTATGTCTTAGAATGACAACAAAATATCTGCTCCAATTCCAATTCCTTCATTCCAGCTCTGAAGGATGTGAAGTAGGAGTAGGAAATGAATCATGGTAGTTTTATACCACTTAAAACTTAAGGTAGGAGCTCACTCTTGTGACTCAGGCAGCTGAAACAGCTGGGAGTAGACCATGTAAAGTCCAAGGACCCAGGTTCAAGACCTGGCACTATAGAGAAAACCAAAATAAACAACTACATTTTTTTTGAAAAAAAAGATAATTCCCTTTCTTCCCTTCCTTTCCTCATTTCCTTGTTCCCTCATTCCTTCCTTCTTCTCTTTATAGATTAAGGTAGTGATGGACTTTTGTGACTTAGTGGTAAGTCCCACTAGACATAGTCCACATATATCCCAAGCACCAGCCTTCAACACCTGGGACTGGAGGGGACAACTAAGTAAAATAAATAAAATACTTCCTCCTCCTAGCTGTTCCTACCGGTTTGCTCACTCATCTTCATCCTGCCTGCACCTTTCCTTTTAAAAAAATTTAAGGTAGTTTATTACCCTGTATATACCTACCTCCTGATATAAGTAACAAAGTTCTCTATGAATAGGAATATTATTTAGATCATTGCTAATAAATCACCATACTTTTATTCAGTTTTGTTAATTGGTCATTTTACTTATCCAAAGACACTTTAATTAGTTGAACAATCTCAGAAGAAAAATTTAAAATCAGAAAGTTCTATAAGAAATTAACTAGGAAAGTATTATAAGAGTACTAGATAACTGAAGAAAGACTCTACTTCTCACTATTTATATGACTGTATACAATTTGGATCTATTAGCTTTCATATACAAATTCTTCACCGTTTTCATCATCTATAGACCATGTTCAGCATCATATGCTGAGAAGAATAACACATCCAAGGTTCCAAAGCTGATCTGATGCACAGCACTAAAAGTGACCCAATTGACCTAAACTTAAAGAGGAAATTAAAAAATGAAAGAATTGAAATAGTAGAACCAAAAATAAGTTGGCCCTTGTATACAGTCTCCAGTCAGCCCCCAGTGATCCCGGTCTCCTCATATTCCTGCCTGTTAGTAAAGCTCTCCCTTGAACATGAACTAGACCTAGTGATTTACTTCGAATGAGTAGAATATGACAAATGTGATTGCTACTTCTGAGATCAGTTTCAAATGACTATCGCTTCCATCTTTGATGGTTCTCTCTTTTTTCTTTTTTAATAAAAACATTTCATATACTCAGAAGCATTCAGAATGTCAACAAAAGTGCTGCTACTTTTTCAACTGCAGAGTGGTGTTTGTTAAGAAAATAGTCATTACTTCATTTAAGCTGCATCAGAAACAACTGAGGATGAAATAATGAATTTGTGCTGCACACCAACAAGAACATGCTTTTAAATGTCCACACCAATTTACAACCTTCCTGCTGTAGGAGGCAAGGTTAGTGATGGTGCAAATACCACCAGGACAGAGCTCTCTAAAGACACATTTGGTAGTTTGTTTACTAGACAAAACAAATGAACAAACAAAAACACTGTACAATGTAAAAGCAAATCTTGCACATCCTTACATTTCAATTTGCTTTAAAAGGAGCAAATTGTATATTTACAGGGCGTGGGTTAAATGCTTTATAGACAAAAAAGTGCACATCATCAGCCTAATTTTCCTAATTTTCCTCCTCTTCCTCATCTTTCTCCTCTTCCATCTTTTTCTTAGTTTTTTGAGTCTTGACAACTCCCATTTTAGTTGCATCAGACTTTCTTTTAGCTCAGTGTGCAGCAATGTCCTTTTCGTTTAGCTTAGCAGCTATCTTCTTATAAGGCTGCCTGTCATCTGCAGGCGTGTTATTCCACATCTCCCTCCACTCCTTTGTAGCATCACCAATAGAGAGGCCAGGATGTTCTCCTTTGATTTTTGAGTTATATTCAGAACAAAACAAGAAAAGGCCCAAGTAGACTTCTGGGGTGCACTAGGATCCTTGAACATCTTTTTTGTTTGTTCTGTAGGAGGAATATAAGTCTTAATTTCTCGTTCATAGCAGGCCTTGTCCACCTTCGCCATGTCTTCAAATTTTCCTTTCTCCTCTTTAGCAGAAATGATCTTCCATCTCTCTGAGCACCTCATAGAAAACTGAGAAGTTGAAACACATCTGGGTACTTCTTGTGAACCTCCCTTTCTGAACTTACTTGCTGTGCAGGAAAGCTAGCAGCCATGTTATGAGAAGTAGTTGTACAAGAAACTGAAGGAAGATTCTTTCTCGCAGTCACCGAACCCTCCATCTAACAACCCGTGAGGAACTGAGTCCTGCTGATAATGATGTAAGTGAACTGAGAAGTGGGTCCTGTCCCAATAAACCTTCAGATGTGTCTTCACCACAGCTGACAGATGACTGTAAGCTCATGAAAATACTTGAATCCAAGTTTTACAGCTAAGCCATGTCTCATTTCTGATCCACAGAAATCGTGAGATAATAAGTGTTAGCTGTTTCAAACTGCTAAGTTTTGAGGTAATTTGTTAGGTAGAAAAAAATATATAATACATTAAATATCTTTTGGAGCAGAGTGCCAAAAATATATATAAAGGCCAAAGCAAATGTGTTTCTCAGAGTGTATTTAAAAAGTGTCTGGGCTAAATCCAATTGTCATAAAGGAACTAGTCCTTTCAGCTACATCATCAAGATTGTGTGTCAAAAAGCAGAACAGCTTGAGAAGCTCAAAATATACTGTGTTGGAGACTGTTAATACTCCCCCATATGCATGTATTCCTCTTCATTTCTCTTATAGTGAAATTCACCAAGTGACTAGTTCTGGTCCACAGAAGGTTAAGTGGAAGTAAACTTTTTTTGTGTGTGTTTGAAGTGGTTTCATCCCTTAGTATTCTGGCTAAACTTAGAAGATGATGAGACTCTAAGATAAAAAAAAGCCATGTTGGGAGAGTGAGAAATAAAATTGTATTATGTTAAGTCACTAAGATTTCTGTTTTTGTTACCATAGTGTAATCTATCACATCCTGGCTACTATCAGTAATACAATGCAATGCAAAGGGCAATGTCCATTAGAATATGTTTTGCTTTGTTTTTAAAAGAAAGATGCAGGCAGAAATGAAGGCAATTAGGCTGGCAGGCAGGAAAAGAAGAGAGATATGCATTTCATTTTTATTTAACTGTTCACATTGGTTGTAGAATGTTTTTAGGAATTCTGACTAGGCTATATATATGGAGATAGTATTTCTAGTCTAACCTGGAGGTCAGGATCTTCGTGTATTTTCCTTTCTCCACTTAGTGAGGAGAAAGCTTTTCTTGTCCTCCACAGTAGTCTAGCTATACAGTCTAGAGGGGATCTAGAGGCAATTTGTGCCATGGAAATCATTGTTATTCACATATTCTTCTCATTTTCTACCTAACCTCAATAACCAGTTTACCTACATAGGAAATGCCTGTATTTTGAATTTTGTTGTATTTTTGGTGCTTTATTTTTTCTTTTAGGATATAAATTCTTGGATACCTTTAATTCTTTAGAAAATGACAAATGGCAAGTATATGTGCTTAATAAAGAACTATATAAAAAAAAGAACACCTTCTTAATTGGTACCTCTTAGACTTGACAACTGGTATAGAAACAACCCAGTACAAAAAGAGGAGGCCTTTTGGTTTCACTTTTATCTTTTAGGTCAGCTGAATACACCTAGGGGTCTAGACATGGCATACTTTGTGGAGAAGACTGGAAAGCCCTACGTCATACTTCTAACACCCAGTTCCTGATGCCAATTTACTTCCATTCTGTGCATCAAAATACCTGAATTAATTCATTAATTCCTATATTAATCTACTAATTCAATAAGCATCTGAAGGTCATGTGTCAGATCTTATGATAAGTATTAGAGACACAAAGCTAAAGACCTGGTCTTGGTCATCATGGATGATGGGAAGGAGCCTCACTCAAAAGTCATTACAAGCGTAAAGTGCATTACAACAAAAGAATGGAGGCTATAATGATAGATTAAGGGTGTGAGGGAAGGAAGCCCAGATATTGAGATGATCATTATGAGGGAGTGATATTTAGGTTGAAACTGGAGGTTATGCAGCAGTTAGCTTAATGAAGGAAGAGCATGGAGAATGTGCTAGGTAGAGATTGGAAAATGTAATGGTTCTGAGGTGAGGAAAATGGAATGAGTTGTAAGAACTAAGACCAGTGAATCTTCCAGCACCTAACTTTGATAACATCATTTTGTCATTACCAGAAGAGCTTTGCAGAAAAGATAGATTATTAGATGAGTGATTTCCAAATTCAACAGGGAAAAAAGATTATTTTTCTCTCTGAATCTGACTTCTCCAGTATCATCCATATTCTATAGAATAAATATAATCAAATGCATTATTTTCGTTCTTTTAAGTTTCACTGATGGTCGAATTTATTATATTTGATTCAAGCCAAATACACTACTGGCCATTCTACTTATTTAGAATCATCTGTGACATATTAATCTGTTGGGGAAGTTGAATGATTCAATGCTCCAGTTTAAAGAGTTGGAATAAATTCAGTGGCAAAGCTATTTAATTTCCAATGAGAATGCCAATCAAAGGATTAACTCGAAATCTTTGCCATAATATTTCAGTATAAAGTCAGGTGTGTGTATGTCCTCTGACCCCAGAAACACTCTAATCAAAACCTGGTCTTTGCATTTTTTGTAATTTCATCCCAGAAAATGGGAGATCTACCAAAATATATTATTCTCCACACTCTGTGATTATGTTTGCCAATGGCTTGGAAATGAATTAGGTTGTCTGTTTTAGAAAGGATCTCACTGCAAAAGCAAACCACAATATCTATGTGAGAATGTGTTGTTTGACGGCCTGCGAAGGACTGGCAAAGCCTTGTGTCCTAAAACAAGGAGACTGCCAAGTGCCACCCGTAGAGTCCTAGGTGCCAGGAGTGATTTGTGGAGCGATGCTGCTTCTCCTGAGCTCACTGCAACAGGATGTCCTCTACCCACAGCTCATTTGTCAGGAAGCAGCACCATTCACATTGAACTGTCTGCAATTAGTGCTTGTTAGAATGATTGAAAGTGAGGCACCAAAGGTGTTATATAATGTGAGAAAGAAAAAACATCTGAAGTCCTTTGTGGAGAGAGTGATGAAAACCCGGGAAGAGTAAATGCAAGTTTGGGTAGACCAGAAGTAAGCTGTGGGGCAATTTCTTTGGTGATCGAAGGCCACATAACTTTATAGATAGTCAACAATACTGGTTAGCCTTTATTGAGGCCACAGGTACTGTGCTAATATTTACATATGGGAACTCACTGAAAACTCTGTACATCATTGGAAATATTATTATTATTTTCTTTTACCACTGGAGCTTTCTAACCATGAGTTACATAATGGACCAACAACCAATACAAGGCCCAAGGAAGGAGGAACTGAGACTGTAGCTACTGATAAGCAGTGATGCTAGACCTTAGCTTTAGGTCATCTGGGTTCTCTCCCAAGTCTCTTTATACTATCTCACATTTTCAGTTCACTGACAGAAAAACAGGGGATGAAGGACCCTGAAGTTTCTTGAAAAGTAGGAAGCAGAATTAGCTTAAGATAAGAGGGTTAGGTGCTCATCTATATATGATTTATGACTAAAGGTGAAAATCACCAGATACCACCAGATAATTTCTGCTGTTACAAATGCTTGAGATTCCAGAGTCTTCAGTGTTAGACTCTAATCCTGTCTGAATATTTTTTTTCCTCCTGTTAAAATGCAGGAAGTATAGTTCTTAAAGTTCCAAGCAGTTGTGGTATTTGTAATATGAATGAAATGCCAGAGCTGATTTGCCCAGGAAATGGAGGGAGTAGGATGTCCCTTGCTGGAAGAGGTTATGAGTAAGAAGAGAAGGAGGAACAGAGGACAGGAAGATAAAAAGTGGTGCTACCAGAAGGGTCCAACACATTGTGGGGAGTTGGGGTAGAGAGAGTGTGTGCGTGCGTGTGTGTGTGTGTGTGTGTGTGTGTGTGAGTGTGTGTGTGTGTATGAAGAAGAATTAAGGACATGTTTTACTTGCTTGTCAAATACTTCTTTATGCAGGACAGCATAGCTTGGAATCTTAGGGCAGTATGCAGATGTGTGAATAGTAAACTAACTGGCAAAACCTGAAAGAGACCCCTGGAGGGGGATTTCAGCTTAGCAACCTGCATCTAGGGCACACCCCTAGATACTCAAGTCATTTTTATTCAGGTAACCTGGACATGCCCAAAGCCCCTAATCCTTACATAGAGATAGAGATAGATAGATAGATAGATAGATAGATAGATAGATAGATAGATAGATAGATAGATAGATAGATATGAATCCACTTTGCCTGTGTGAGAGGCAGGCAGTCAGCTTAGGTCCCATACACTCACATGTGTGTATTCTCTTGATGTAATCTTTCCATCTCTGCAGGCGCCTCAACTATTTCTGCTTTTAATAAACTTGCTGTGTGTTTCTGGCCAACAACTCTCTCCATGAATTTTTTCTGGACAAATTCAGTGTCTCATCAGCATGTCTCAGCTCCCTCCCCCTGCATTACTTTTTATACATATTTCTGAGTCATTTCCATGCTCAGTTTTAAATGTTTGCCCTACAATTATGTGGAGTTGTTTGAGAGTTTTCTGAAACCTAAACTGACCCACATATTCCCTAAAGTCAAATAGAATGAACAGTTTGTCCATGTTGTGGTCACAGAGAATGGAATATGACATCAGTACTTGATGTCACTGCATTCTCATTGAAAAATGAGAAATAACAAACTGCCAGCCTCAGTAATTTATAAATATTGTATTGAGCATTGATTGGAATGGAAAAATTTGAAAAATTTGCTTCATGTCGAAGTTATAAAAATTAGTTTTTAAAAAATTTTTCCTAGAGGCAACCTGCTTTGAGCTACTGTTAAGTAGACAAAACAAGGGCCATGTTAAGGCTGGATGACAATGAAAATTTTACGTGTTTTTTCTAGCAAGCATTCCCAAATGGGTCCTGATTGCTGGGTACATGTTTTTGATTAAATTCATTGCTTCCTCTGTTGTGGCTACCTTGCTGGGCTGGCTACCACATGTGTTGTTTTCATGGGAATTTGGGCATTAAAAGTCACAGAAAGTTACTTTCTGAAAATGTCATGTTATATGTATGCTTTATAGTGTGAATGTTGACTGTTTTAGGTAAGGATGTTAAAATTTCAGATAATTATACCCAATGAACTTGGTGTGGGTGTCCAACATGTTAACAGGATGAAAGGTATATTTCATTCACCCATTCCTGAAGCTTCCTTCTCCTTCTCTTTGTGGTCTATGTGAAAAACTCCTTTGCTGAACTGTTTTACTGGCAAGTATAGATAACAGAGTCAAACTTCTTGGGTTTGAATGCTGGCCCCACCATTTCTAACTGCTCAACTTTGGGCAAATTACTTAACTTCTCTGTGTCTGATTTTATTTTCTGTTAGAATGAAAATGATAAACAATACCGACTTTGCTGAATTGCTGTAATAGTTTGGAATTGTATAGCACGTAAGTTCTTGAGAAATATGTATTATTACTTTTGCCCTTTCTAATTTTCTTTTCCTAGTCTTTCCCCTAAATCTTTCCTCCATCAATCTTGCTCTAGCTATTTCTTGAAACCTTATGACATTTAACATTTACTGTTAACTCTTTATGTCTCCTTCTAGTTCTGTGCTTATGATTCTAGATTTCTTTTACATGCGAGGCATTGCAAAAGGTCTGTTGGGGGTACAAGATGACTAACATGTGGTTTCTGTTCTTGGATGAAAGCCCTGCAAAGAAGATAAAACAGTCTTAGTTGATTGCCACATTAGGTAGAATGTGTCAAGTGCTCTTATTTATGCATAAAGTGCATTGTTAATATAGGCAGAGATAGGAATTATAAGTTTGAGCTAAAGAATGAAATATGATCTGGGAAAGCTTTTCAGCCTGAGTGGCCTTTGCATTAGATCCTGAATGAGAACATTTTAAGATGAGGGAATCCCTGAACAAAGGTAATGAAGCCTGAAAAGCAAGAATGAGTCTGGAGAATCTGAGGAATTCTATGAAATTGGAACCTACGGAATCACATCTGGCAAGGCAGCCTAGGAATCAGTGACTTCTTAGCTCCACAGACTAAGGACTTAGGCATTTATTTTACTGATAATGAGAAACTATCAAAAGTTAAGAGCATCTAGGGGCAAAATGGTCATTGTTCCTTTTTCCTTTCTTTTCTGTTCCCTCTCCAGTTCTTTTTTTATCTTTGCCACTGATTAAAGCGTAATTACTTATTAAAGCAGTGAGCAACCACCTAGCTTTTTCCTGGGGCTTGTACACAATTCCCTGAAATCCTCCTGATCTGGGAGCACTATCTTCCCCTCTGTTTAGGTTACCTACTATCTCCTGTGATCTTAACTTACATTTGCATATTCGAAATGACAGATGAAAGAGAATATACTTTATATGTTCTAATGACGAGCTTCTTCAGTGAATACTTTAAAAACATTGGAGATCCAATTTGCCTTGGATTGAATCTTGATAATCTAAACTAATGAGTGGCTGTTTGTTGCTAATATTAGCATTGTAATAGCTCTCTCTCTTAACTGACAAATCCAAACGGTGCTCTTTTAGAAGTAGTGAAGATAGCTTTACTACGTGTGGGCCAGATATAGAATGTGAGCCCCAAAATACTTTTGGAATACACTTTTATTGGTGAGGGAGAGGGGAAGGTGTGAATTAGAACAGGAATTACAAATGGAATTCAGCTACTTATTTGTGATTCCTCACATGGATAACAGACAGGATTCAAATAATTGTAAAATGCACATAGGGTTTCATTCTCAGAAAGGGGTCCTTTTTATCTAGTCAGTAGCTTCCAGCCAGTCTAGACTATCAGGCGCCTGGTGGCTGGGTGGCCACTGTTGGTCCTCAGCAGCTAGAAACTGGGGTGCGGCTTCCTCTCTTCTACAGCATAAAATAGGCCTTCTTTTGAAAGTGTGCTCCCTTTTTGAATACCTGCATTGCAAATATATAATAAACACAAATTTAAAGTAACGGTATATGGAAAAAAAAAACCCTGTACTCTGAATCTATAAAAAAATCAAAACAATGATTTTCTGTTGAGACTATTGTATTCCATGTAAATTTGACTCTTCAGTCTTTAGTCGGTACTATAGTTTAGATTTATAAAATGTCAAACTGCTTCTTATGAGTAGGAATCTATTTGATAACCACAATGCAGCTATGTTCTGTTCTAGCAATTTAAAAAGGAGACCATTAGACTGATAATATCTTGGGCACTTACGTAAAACGGGTAATCCAGGGCCAGTGATGTACAATTCAAGAGAAGTTAAAAATGATGAATCACAGTCAAAAAGCATTTCCCTAAAAGCAACCCTTTTAAACTGTAACCAGTCCAGTAATTTCTTTGCTTTTTTTTCCTTCTTCTCTATAAAATCCTTTCCCCTTAACTTCTGTCTGTGTAACACTCTCAATGACTTTCCATTCAGTGCTAACTGATTCTAATGGATCCTTGTCAAAAAAACTCTTGACAATTTTAATAGGCTTCAGATTATCCTTTAACATTTATTTTCTTTTTTCTTTTTTTTAGAAAGGTGCTGGTTAGAATGAAGGCAAGTGGAAAGACAGGCAGTAAGAGAGAGAAGTCACTTTATTTAGTTATTCATCTTGGCTGTTCTCCCTGGCCTTAGGACACAAACCAGGGTTCTTAGTGTCAGGTCAGGAGAGCAGAGGAGGGGAAAAAGGAGGGCACAGAGACAGACACAGGCCAAAGGTTTATTGGACTTACCAGGTGGGAACTGAAGTAGGACTTCAGCCTGCCCACAGCTCAGGGGTGACACATTCTTGTAACTCAGGTTGGGGGATGTTCGAAGGTTAATAGAAAAGCCTGGTGGTTACTGAGTAGTCAAACTCTGAATCAGAACAGCCTTGCTGTGGTGACAGCCCCCAGTATGTTTGCAAAGCTATTGTTCCATCTTTTAAGGTGGGATTGTAGGAAAAAAACCTCACCCCCAGCTTCTAGTTACCAAGGGCCAGCTGTAAAACTCATCTAGCTATCAAGCTCCTTGCAGTCTGGGCTGGCTGGAATGTTGCAAGACAGATGAATAAATTACCACCAGATACAGGACTTTCCTTTATTACCTGAGAAGGGAGTCATGTGCATTTTGCAAACATGTGTTTAGTAAACTGAATCCTGTGTGTGCCCATGTGAAGAATTTACAAGTAACTAACTTGGGTTCTGCTTGTAATTCCTGTTCTCATTTACACCTCCCCTCTCCTGCACTCCTTCTAACCCTATATAAGTGTACTCCCTACCCCCTTGTACTCCCTGAGCCTGCGTGTAATGAAGCTGCCTTCACTACTTCTAAAAGAGCACACATGTGGCTTTTGTCAGTAAAGAGAGCTGTAAAAGGATCAGGATCCTTTACCAATTAATTAAAATTAATTTATAAGGAGAGTTCCATTAGTATGCCCTAGCAGCCTAGCAGTCTAATACACCCTGGGTGCAGCCCACATACATCCCATAAGACCCAGGGCTTGGGAAACAACCAAAATGAATGCTAATGCAAACTATGGACTTTGGGTCATGATCATTTGTCAGTGTAGGTTTTCTATCATAGCAAACATCCCACTATGGTGGGGGCTGTTGACAGTGGGGTTTGTGCATGTGTGCGGGTAGGAGATATATGAGAAATCCCTCTACCTTCCTACCAATGCTGCTGTGAACCTAAAACTGCTTTTAGAAATAACCTCGATTAGAAATCAAACTAACAGGCAGACTTTTCTGCCCACGGGAGCTCTACTTTGATGCTCTCTCATTCTTTCTCCTCCATTTATGCTAATAAAGTTATGAAACTCAACTTCTTAACATCTCATGAATTCCTTCTTGAACATTCTCTGTCACACCCTAGCAGCCCCACATCAGAAGCAGAACACAAGTCTCCAAGTGACAGGCATGAAGTGGCGAAAAATGGTGCATTTGGCATTCAGAGAAGAGATTTCCAAAGAAGATGACTAAGGCATACTATACCCTGGTAAAGTAGTGATTTGGTCTGCTGCATCTGGCTGAAAGTGCAGGTCACATATACCAAGACCCAGGGCCACAGCAAAAATCAAAATGAACAACTAAATAAAATAAAGGGTTTCTTCCTCTGCTCTCTTCCTGCCTTCCTGCCTCTGCTTGCCTTCATTCTTTCCTGCACCTTTCTTTTTTTTTTTAAAGGCTGCTTAGTATCAAGTATAAAAGGCTTTGTTGATATTGTTTAAAAAAAAAGAAAAAAAAGGCCCTAAATGGAGTTACTTATGTTAAGTCCCATAGAATCTTAATGCCTAACTCAACTCTGTTTCACCCTTTCCTAAAAATGGAAGATTAAAATTTTTTATCTTTATTAAACAAAAACAAAAAAATGAATAGCTACCCTGTGCTCTTTATCCCTTCCTTATCCTAAATCACTAGCAATGACCGAAATTTTACTATCTACATCATTTTGTCTTTTCCAGAATGTTATGTAGTTGAAACCACAATCACACAGCATGAAGATTTTTTAGATAAACTTCTTTTACTTAGTAATATGCATTTCAGGTTCCTCTATGACTGGATAGCTACATTTAGCAGTAAATAATATCCCATTGTCTGGATGTCTCACAGCTTATTTATCTATTCACCTACTCAATGACATCTTGGTGGCTTCTAAATTTTGATAGGCTGACCATGTGTCTGTTGGGGGCAGAAAGTAGAGCAAGGATGAAATGGGATTTGGCAGAACTTCATGGACACCAGGTATGGAGCACCTGGCATAAGCCCCCGTGGGAAAGCACTGGGGCAGTGTGTCTGTAATTGTTCACTCCCCAAAGCAAGATAGATACAGTTATGTAGTTAGAAAGCAAAGGGCTGTATAAGCAACTTCAATGTTAACTATGAACTTGCTTGCATAAGCTGCTTGAAGCAATGTTGTGTATGAACTCAATAAATAGGTGGAGAGCAGGGTATTCTATGCTCTCGGTTCATGAGACTGTTGGCCCCTTGACCCCAGCTTTCTATCATCTCACTCTCTCTTGAGTTTCTCAATCTCCTGGCCCCCTCCTTACCCTTGTTCCCAGGAGCAGTCCCGGTATACATCCTCCTTTGAATGGAATGGTACTGTTTGTTTTCATATTTCCTGACCATAAATTTTGTCCCATCTTTAATAAACCAGGGCCATCTGTCATACAGGACAGCAGGGCCAGCAGAGTTGCCCCAGGCCCAGTCTGTTGAGGGGGACAAAAAAACCCATACCTTTTTGTCCAGTTTTGAAATACAGTCAGCCTAAATTTTGACAATTATGAATAAAGCTACTACAAATAGTTATGTGCAGGTATTTATGTGGGCATACATTTTTAACTCATTTGGGTAAATACCAAGATGTATAACTACTGGATTGTAATGGTAAGACTATGTTGAGTTTTCTAAGAAATGGTCAAATTAGGGCTCATCCCTGTGACTCAGTGGCTAAGGTGCAAGCTGTAGAAAGTCCAAGGACCTGGGTTTGAGGCCAAGAATCAGAGAAATGAAGAAATAAAAATTTAAAAAAGAAATTAAAAAATGTCTACACTGACTTCCAAAGTGGCTCTACATTTTGCATGCCCACCAGTAATGAATGTCAGTTACTGTTGTTCTTTGTCTTTGTCAGCATTTGATGGCATTGCCACATTTGATACTGTCAGAGTTTGGGATTTGGGACATAGTAATGGGGATGTAGTGAGGTCTCATTGCTGTTAATTTGTAATTCTCCACTGTTGTATAATGCTGACCATCTCTTTATTTGATTATTTGCCCTCTGTATATCTTCTGTGGTGTCTCTTCAGCTTTCATTCATATTTTAATTGCTTTGCTTGATTTCTTACTGTTGAATTTTAAGGGTTATTTGTACAGTTGAGATAACAGTCCTTTAACAGATACGTCTTTTACAAATATTTCTCTCAGTCTGTGGCATGTCTTCCCATATTCTTGACCTAGGTCAATCTTCCATTAGAAATATTTTTAAGAATTAATTATTAAAAAAACCCTTGTTAGAAATTTGAGACAAAGAGGCAAAGCAGTTAAAGAAGGTGCTGTGTGTGTGCGTTTGTGTGTGTGTGTGTGTGTGTCCGTCTGTCTGTCTGTCTGTCTTTCTGTATCCACTATAAAATACTAAGTGGCTTGATTATTTTTCTAGTCTTTATAAAAAAATTCTTTTAATCTAGAAAGTCTTTCAGACATAAAGAAGAATTAAAAACTTTGTACAAAGTACTCCCGTTTAACCTCATCCAGCATCTCTTAATGACAGCATCTTCCGGAACTACAATACATGATCAAAATTAAGAAATTAACATGGGAACAACACTATTGACTAAACTACAGACTATTAGGATTTGATGAAATTTTCCATGGTCCAGGATTCAATAAAACATTTTATGCTGCATTTAATGTCTAGTCAGTGTCCTAAATCTTTTTTGCTTTCTTTTTGTGTTCTTTGTCCTTCCTCATTTTTTATGAATTCGGCACTTTTGAATATAGTACTAGTTAGCTATTTTGTAGAATATCTCTCAGTTTGTTTTTGTCTGATGATATCTCATCATTCATTAGATGGAGGTTATGGCTTTGGGGAAGAATACCACACAGGTATTCTTGACACACTGTGATATTGACATGGTTCACATGTCTAAGGCAAACCTTGATTAATGGGCTATGGGGGCACCTGCCAGATCTTTTTCCCATAGCATATTCTATTCATTAAAAGCCAGTCACTAAATTCAGACCACACTCAAAGAAGGGTAATTAAGTTCCACCTTCTAGAGTCACAGTAATTAAAAGTCACCACAACAATGAATAAATATGTTGGACCGATAATTTGAGGCTATGATACGTTATCCTTAAAGTTTTGCCCACTAATTTCAGCATCCATCAGTGGAATTTGTCTGCCACAGTAATAATTGTGAACTTTCAATGATTGCTTTCTTTTGTCATTCCTTCAATATTTATTATCTGGACTACTTGTAAAAAAAATGTGTTCCTTTGTCTCCATTTGTATGTTCAATAATTTACTCATCATGGATATTTATTTTATCTTTTATGTTATAACCCACCACTACTGCTTATTTATTACTATTTGAATTATTTCTCTTTTAAGAAAAGTTGCCAGCAGGAGTGAAGGCGAATAGGCAAGCATGAAGAGAGGGAAGAATCATTTTTATTGATTTGTTTGTCTTGGTTGTTTAGGCCCTCCGCAGGCTCTGGGACATGAACAAGGCATTGGGTTGTATGTGACTTGTGTAGGCAAGAGGCAGCAGACTTATCCACCAAACCACTAGGGCACGCCACTACTACTGTTTATTTCATTGCTGAAATTGTACCCGATCTGGGCAATGGGAGCTTTTGTAAGTTGACTGCTGTATCCTTTTCACATGTCCCCATCATGCTATTTTATTCTGTCTGTCTGTTATCTACTGTCATATATCATTACCCCCATTCCAATCCTCCACCCAGTCCCAGCTCCCAAATCTAGGTTCTCAGATTTTACACGCTTTGCATCTTAGCTGTCTCAGCTGCCCGAGCCATATAGTTGCAACCTTGTCTTTTACTTTTAACTTATTTTGAATACTTCTTTACTTTTGGGTCCAAAAGATGTCTGTCTTGTATTTTTCCCACATCACAATTAGTTTCAGCTAGAAAAATAATCTATGTATGAGTATGTATACACACACATACACTAATATAGCAATATCTATTTTGATCTCTCTTCTCATGTATATGTATATATCATACCAAAATTCATGAGTTCATACCAGTAACCCCTATTCCAGTTTAAGACTTGAATTCTTTATGGGTTTTTAACCTCTCATATCTGTAATTCCTACTCAGAAGTAGAAAACTGGCTTCCATTAACCTTCATGTATCAAGATAGGTAGCATATCATGGATACTGGAAAGGATTTCCTTCATATCAAAATATAATTCTCACTTGACCAGTGGTTCCCAAAGTTATCTCCATGTGAGATCCCAAGTAGCATCTAAAATGAGCACCACCTGTTCCACATGGAGCCTTTCCTTTTTATACACACAAACTTTATTGGAGGAACATTGCAATGTGACATGTTATACATCATCTAAATCAACATCAATATAACACATCAATTTCACCACCAACAGTCCAATTCCAACTTTCACCACATGATGGACCCTTTTACCCCCTTTGCCTCATGTCCTCCACTTTCATTTCCTGCAATCACTAATTTGATTTTACAGACTGTCTGTTTTTGATTTCTCTATGCACCACACGAGTGACATCATATGGTGTTTGTCTTTTCTCCTTCTGACTTATCTCACTAAGCATAATTCCCCTCTTTTTGTTTTATCTGCTAGCCCACATCTGTACTTTGACATCCCGATGAGGACCAATTCGGACAGCCGCTGGTGATGTCTTCTTAGCTGCTCCCGGGTAGTAGGTGGTAACTCCCCTCTAAGTAGGTCAACTTCCTGCATCCACTGTTTGGCTTAACCCTGAGATCAGTTCCTGTGGAGACAGGCCTGACTTTCTTGCCTGGACTGTTCTCTGCACCAAACACACATCAGCTCTGGCTCTGTGACAGTCTGTGGTCATAAACGTGACTTAAAAGTCAAAAGTAAGCCCTGGTGGCTTAGTAATAAACCCGGGACCTCAGATGGGCACAGTCCACATAATCCCAAGAACCTGGTTTCATGACCTGGGACTGGGGACAATGACAGAGATGAACATCCAAATAAAACAAAAAATGCTTCTCCTTCCTTTCTCTCTTCCATTCTCCCTGCCTTCTCACCTTTATGCCTGCCTGTACCTTTCCTTAAAATTTTTTTTAAGTGATTATAGAAGTAAGTTGCTGAAGTCTCTTCTCAAGATAGTCATATCATAGCCAAGCGAGCAAGTAAGCACATTTAACTGAACCAGTTTCATTTGAACTCATTAGTATTATCCTTTGCTCACCATGCTTGGTGAGATTTTCTCAAGTTTTTCATGACTCATTGAAACACAAGGATGATTCTTTCCATACATTACTTTATAGATTAGCATATCAACAAACCTCTTATTTTCAGAGTCCATGAAATTCAGGGATGACTGACCATTGTTCGATGTCTACAAACCATACAAGCAGATAGAGCTGGGAAATGAGTACAGACACTGTCACACTGTAAGCTTCAATTTTAAATCTTAATGCAGAGTGGATTAATATCCAAAGACCAAGTGCACCTATTGATTTCTAAGAAAAAAAATCAGAATATTACTTTTATGTGTCATTCATTAAGCATTGACAAGGCTGTTTCTTTACAATATTATGACTTTTCTTCTATCTCATCAGAGACAGCAATTCAATTTTTTTAATTTGGGCCTGTCAAATCTGAAGATTAAAATAGTTAGCATATTAGCATGTTAGTGCTATATCTGTGCCTTTTGCTGTTTGGCATAGTGAGAATTGAGATCATAGAAATGGGACCTGAGAGAAAGGACTACCTAAGAGGAAGAAATTATTCAAGTTACAAAGATTGCATTGTGGGATGATTAAACTTTACAAGAAGAAAAATCTGGTGGTATTTGTTACACAGTTGATTCTCCTCTAGCTGGTCCATTTTTACATATGGAGCAGCTTCCATGTGTGGGAATGACAGTGATGACACTGGTGACTGATGGTGACTTTCCGTGAGGAGAGTATTAGAGTTGTGGTGGTAGTGTCATAGCTCTCTCTCTCAACTGACAAAATCCAAACAGTACTCTTTTAGAAGTAGTGAAGATAGCTTTATTACACATGGGCCAGATATAGAATGTGAGCCCTGAAATACTTTCGGGATACACTTTTATTGGTGAGGGAGAGGGGAAGGTGTGAATTAGAACAGGAATTACAAACGGAATTCAGTTATTCATATGTGAATTCCTCACATGGAGAGCAAACATAAATGTAAAATGCACATAGGGATCCATTCTCAGAAAGGGGTCCTTTTATCTAGTCAGTAGCTTCCAGCCAGTCTAGACTGTCAGGCGCCTGGTGGCTGGGTGGCCACTGTTGGTCCTCAGCAGCTAGAAACTGGGGTGTTTCTTCCTCTCTTCTACATCCTGAGTCATAAACCTGGGTCCTTGTGTCCCAATGCAGGCTCAGCTTAGTGCCTGAGTCACCAGGGCATACCAGAATGCCTTTTAATAACTTTGCATCCTGATTTGGGTTTCTGAATGCCCCTATTATCAGGACAGAGAAATACCTTTTCTTTTTCTTTTTGTTCTTAAAGAAGGCAAGTAGGCAGTCAGGCAGGAAGAGAGAAGAGGAAGAAGCATGCACTTCTTTATTTAGTTATTTGTTTTGGTTGTTCCCCCTGGACCTGGATTGTAAACCCAGGTCTCTGGGCTGTACATGGACTGCTCCTCAGGCACAGACTTAATGTCTGAGCTACTGGAGTGTGCTAAGGACAGAAAAATATTTTAAGCACTAAAAGCCATCAAAATTTTAGATTAATTGCTTCCCTTCCAATAGTAAGAAACCTACTAAAATAGGATGGGTTTGCATTGGGTAGTATACAATGGTTTAAAAGGTGGGAATTGTTTTGTTGAAAAGTGGAAGAAGGGTCAAAAACAAATATATGGAACGTTCTAGAGTGAGCTCCTCTAGGTCCTCAAGCTGCGTATCTTGAAGACTGAGATATTCAGGTGAATAAAGACTAGGTCTTTGTTTCATATTGACACATTCTTGCTTGATTTTACTATCAGCTGTTTTTTAATTAAAAATGAAATTAATATGATTGAAGCATAGAGACAATAGGACAAACATTTCACTCATAGCTCTCCGTTCTGCATAAATTCCAGGTGACTTCTATGTATCCAACTATACAACATTATAAGCAATCTGTAATTTTTAAACTTCAAAACTATAGTCAAAACGCAACTAAACTATATAATTATGTATGTTTTATTTCAGATGACTAAAATGATAAAAAACTTCCAAGCAGCTATTAACTTTAGGTAATTGTCTGCATCTGAAAGTTAAATGCTCCAAAGAATTACAAAGACCACTGAGCTGATAAGGTCATGCAAAAAGGAGTTCCTGTTCTGCTTTGATATTTAAAAGCATTTCAGGAGACAGTGCTACCAACTCGAGTTTTTATCTTTATCATGTTACAATTTGTGGTGATTTTTGCTATAAGGATTTGTATTGTAAGGACAAAAAATTCACTTTACAAAAACTGAATGAGGACTAATAGTCATCTCCTTAGTACAGAGTACTTATTTTTAGCTTTCTCTCTTTTCATGCATCTACTCCTATACCAGTTCATTCTATTTGCATATAATAAGTAATCTTCCAGCAATGTAAATAAGATTACACTACTTTTTTTTAAAAAAGCTTTCTATTGTTTTTTTCCTCTATTTAAAATACAAACTTCCTTATTACTAGAAAGTTGAAAAGAATGAACCTTTTTGCTGTCATCTCATGATATGTTTTCATTTGCTCATTCTGTTCCAGTCACACAGGTAGGCTCTGTTTCTAGACTGATGACTTGCTTCACTTCTACAGTATATCTTTGCTTTTGTTATTCATGGTTTATAGCACATTCTGCTCCCAATTTCTGCATGACTGCTGCTTAATCAGGTTCTACTCAAAGGTCATCTCCCCAGTAGGATCTTCCTGGCTCTCCAACTGTAGGGGCACCCTTGCTCTGAGGCAGTCATGTCATTTGACTTTTTTCTTAATATCATTTTTCAGCATCTGAAATCACTTGTTCAACTCTGTTTACTTTCTGTCATCCTTCCATAAGAATGCAATCTCCCTGGAAGAAGGGCATTATGTCTTTCCTTTTTCCTTTGGTACTTCCAGACTGATAACAGTCTGTAGTTATTCAAATATATTTTCAATGAGTAAACAAGTTATTTCTTCTTTTTTTGGTTGGTTTATTAACAACCCACAGGTACTGCACAATAGTAAACTAGATGCCTTTGGCAGTTACCATGATTAAGTCTTAGGAGGTCAGGTTCACTTGGACTTTGATATAGACTTATTTAAAATAGTGCCGGTTCATTAGGAACATGAGCTCTACAGATACATCAAGCAGGCCATACTGTAGAAGAAGAGAGCAGCACCTCTACTTTCTAGCCTCCATGGGCCAGCTGTGAAGGTCACCAAGCCATTAGGTGCCTTGCAGTCTGGGCTGGCTGGAAGCTACTGGCCAGATAAGAGGACTTTTCTTTATCACCTGAAAATGGAGCCCTATGTGCATTCTTGCAATTATGTGAATCCTGTGTGTTGCCCATGTGAAGAATTCACAAATGACTAACTTGGGTTCCATTCGTAATTCCTATTCTAATTTACACCTCCCCCTCTCCCTCTCTCTATAAAATTGTACCCCCAAATTTGCTTGTTTGTTCAGATTATGATATCTGGGCCCATGCATAATAAAGCTGCCTTCACCACTTCTAAAAGAGCACGTGCTTGGCTTTGTTGGGATAGAGAGAGCTATAACAATACAAATGGTTAATTTAATACAATAGAAAACGGACTCTGAAGTAGTTCAACTGAAGTTGGAGGACAGACAGGAGCGATTGGTCAAGAGAATTTTTATTCTTGCTGTGGAGGCCTGGAGACAGGTCAGGAAGGACCTGATCCTGACTCCGTGATGCATTATAGATGTATAGGAAAAGCGAGAATGTCAGAGAGACCACCTATGCATTCAACTGGAAGTAAATATTGAGTAAAGACAGATTTCCTCAAAAGATAAAGTTGGAGATACAGTGATCAGGCTGCAGCTACTTGGGTCAGAGAGTGAGTCTCTGTGTGTGTCATCTACCGAGTAAAACATGACTAAAATAGATAGGGCCCAACCTTTTCTGAATGCAAAAATGGTCTCTTGACCCTATTTTCTAGAAGAATGTAGACAGAAAGTTTATTTATCTTTTTTTTCAGAGTAAAGATGAGTCATTCTTCATTGTCACATGGTGACCCCCCACTCCACTGAGATCCCAGGTCCCCTTTCCACGCCTCAGCACAGGATATAAATCATGGGTCTGTCCCGTCTACCTCAGAATTTACTGTGTCAAGTCTCCATAAGTTTATTCTTCACTTGGGACATTTCTTTTACTAGTTGTAATTAGCACTAATTAACATTAGTGTTAGTCTGTTCATTCATCCAGCCTGTGGAGAACCTCAGAGAAATGGGGAAACTTTTCCTCTGACCCCCACATGATGATGGCTATCAGCAGTTCTGAAGAGAAAGTGTCGTAGTGAGGAAGTTCGCAGGCTTTGACTGAAAGACAAATGACTCACTGTCTTCTAAAATACTGTGGAAAAACTATTCTTTGCATCTGTCTGGAGTGTAAATTTGCTATTGATTCATGTTATGATGGCAAACAATTTAAAGAACCAAAGTCAAAATGCCATCTTTGGGGGGCAGATGATGCTATTAGAAGCACAAAGTGTTGTGGAAGTGTTTTTGAAAATGTGTTATTTCCCCATGTTCTCTTAAAGCACTGTAAGCACAGGAAATACATTTTTATTCTTATTCTTGTTTTAAAAACATCAGTGGAGGCAACATTCCTGTAAGCACAAAAATACTGTGAATCTGCATTTTATGTACATATGGCTTAAATGGTTCAGAGGACCTGAAAATTCAACTATTGCTGCAATTTAGAATGACTGAACAACATTTTTTGTTAAATTCTATTTTTCAAAAACACAGTATATATTTAAATAATACATATATGCATTATTTAAATATATAGACATATATACACACACCTATAAATTATATGTTATACAATTATATATAATTATATATAATATATTATATATGTAATATATAGTTATATATATACTATATATATGTATATATATATAATTCTTTCTCAAATACCAGGTGCCTGTTTTCCTGGAACTTTAAGCTCCAAATCTTTATCAGATAGAATGAGTTGTTCTAGTTCAATATCAAAAGATGCTTTGTGTCACTTTAAATTCAGTTAGTTTTTTGGCATTTGCTGATGATATGTTAACTTTACAAATCTTTAGGGAGACTTGAAATGTAGTGCTGCACAGGCCTGAAAGAATCCATACCTTTTCTTTCAGGGAACTGCCTAGACACTGGGAAAGTGAGATTGCATAAATATAACTTGATGTTTTCCTTTATTTACTCTGGAAAGACAAGATGGGAAGATAGCATGTCCAATTCAATAACAGATAAGAAAAGCTTACTTATTCTTTTCTGAGAGCTAGGCAACCTTTGGGTCAATTAAGATGTTTAAAGAATTTTTATTTTTTGTACTTTGTGGAAAGTTTAAATATCTATATCTATAACTCTATATATATGCATAGATATATGTATATATAATAATGGGTTTATGTCAAACAAAATGGCCTATTTAAAAAAGAAAAAAAAAATAGAGATCTGATTTCACTCACCTGAGTCAGCAGAAGCTGAAACTCCTTGATATACTTTTCTACAAACTGTCACACTTTGGGCCCTCTCTTTTAATTTTTTGGATACTCCTCATTACAGAGGTGTTCAAACATATCATCTCCAACACCCTTTCAAATTACACTGCAAATTCCCTCTGTGACACCTTCCAGGCTGTTCACTCCACGTTATTATTAGATAAGAAAGGACTTACATCCAGAAGCCAACTGTCACTCAAATTCCCTCCATTCCACCAGGGTGAGAATGTCCTAGTATTGATCTGCCTGCTGCCCTTGGGGTGCCTCTGTTCCCTGGATTGACGAATCACATCCCTGTATTGGGCTCTGTGACTCAATTGTCACTTGGCTTTTGCTGATCTTCAGGTATCACAGTTTTGTCACCTTCTTAGTCTCAAGTGTCCATATCATGTCACTCTCTGCTTCACTTTAGCTACTTATTCCTCACCAAACCCAGAGAGTATTCAGAATGTCAGCATTTAGAAATATGTCACAAGGCTGAGTAATTTGACATCCAAGGACTTCGCTTTCCTGTTCTTAAAAAAAGGAACAATAGGCCCTCAAAAGAATCATTCATGCCAAGTCTCATAAAGACTTAATACCTAAGTTCTCTGTAGTTTCAGACTCTTCCCAAAGTAGGATTTCAGGTCAATCAAACCGGAGTTTCCTGGTCATCACTTAGTGATCTGCACCAACCTGCCCATCCTGTGGGAAGACGGGTTTGCCTGAAATACTCTTTTTTTGTCCTATCCTCTTTCTAACTATAAAAACCTTCAATTTTGTACAATTCCTCACAGCACTTTTCTCTTTGCTAAATGGCATACTGCAGTTTCATGAACACTTTAATAAAATCAATTAGATATTTAAATTTTGGGGGGTGAATTTAGTTTAGCACTACTTTGTGGTATTCACATCTCTGAGAAATTTTGCTGTTGTTTGTCCCCAGATTATGCCTGGTCAATATGAGAATAACCCATCACTCACTTTCTAATAATTGTGCATTTCAGCAGATTTTGAACACATCGATCTGCTTCTCTTCTCCGGGTGAGGGGTGGGGGACAGTGGGGAGTGGCAGACGTGTGTGTATGTGCCATACAAGAGTAAGTTGTATTCACCAAATAATTATTCTATCAGCTCTAGATTCTTTATGCTTTTTTTTTTTTTTGGAACAAAGGCGCAAACAAAAATGAAGGTGAGCAGAGGCAGGCAAGCAGGCAGAAAGAGAGAGGATAAAGCATTTTTATTTATTTAATTTATTTATCTTGGTTGTTCCTGCTGGCCCTGGGATGTGAAGCCAGGACCTTGAGATTTATGTGGACTGCACCCAACCACTGCACCACCAGGGTGTGCCATCCTCATGCATTTTTAAGATGAAAATTTCTATTGACTATTGGCATCCTTAGTCATAGAATTATTGTTTTATAATATTTTAATCTTATGATGTCTATTCTAATTTATTTACATGTTACCAACTAATAAACCTTTGAAATCTTGTTATCAGTTATAATATTTTAGATTTAGGGGAATTTTGTCAAACCAAGGAATTTTTTTTTTTAAAGGAAAGATGTAGGCCTGAATGAAAGTGAATAAGCAGGCAGGAAGAGAGAGGAGGAAGAAGCATCCTTTATTTTATTTTTATTTAGTTGTTTACATTGGTTGCTATCGCTGGACCAAGGATATGAACCCCAGTCCTTGGGGTATGTGTAGATTGTTCTACTTTGGAGGTGGCTGGATTAACAGGTACGCCGCCAGGTTGCACTTAGAGATTTTGTTTTAATACTATTCTCAGTGGGACTAAATTTATATATATATAGTGTTATATAGGAACAAATTGCCTAACTCTACAAATTCCTACTTAGTGACTTGGGTCTCTATTAGAAATGACTAAATTAAAAGTAGAAATACAAGAAAAGAAATATTAAAGGTAATTCAGAATTCATTTAAAAATATTAAAATTCTACATAAAATTAAAACCCATGCTTAAATGATCCCAAGACATGCAATCTTATCAATAATAACTTTCTCAGTATTAAATTTGAAGTAATTTACTCATATTTAGAAGCTAAAGTAATTCATTCCATGTTCGTACCTGCCATACAGCTAGGTTTCTCTGATAGAAAGGTAAAAATCATTATTCTGGGTAATTGCCCCAATTTTCATTCTTCTAGGTAGTATAGAGATGACGGAAAAATCATGAAATTAAAATAGATAAAGGGACTCTTCAAAATGGAGTCAGGTGGCCATCTGAGGACTAGCAATGATACACATCCATCATACCTGGCCACCTGGTCATCTGAATTTACAATAGTACACATTACCCTTATCAAGCCAGGATCCTGACACCTGGAATTTGGGATGTTCAGTGACATGCATAGATCTACGATTGCTACCAGATTCCATTTCAGAAAGACAGTCCGTCACTGCACTGACAGACACACTGATCTTTTGCATGCTTTTATTTTCTCTCGTAAAGAATTTTATTAGTTGTAGGATAGAGCTTCCTGAAATGGTCAGATAGACTTTTTCTAAGACTCCAGAACAGGCTTTGTCTAATATATGTTACTTAGGTATGTGGTGCTTAAAGGTTAACTGCAGTCCCTTGGATCCCCAGAGAAGCTATTACCATCTTAAATAGTAAAATTTACTTACATGTAGGATCATCTCCAGAAACAACCTTCGTATCAGAGAAACCTATCTTAAGGCAGGGGAAAAGTCTAGAGGCAAGGTTTTGTCATATGAAGACATCCCCTCACTGAAGACTCCCTCCTCTATCCTTGTCACCACAGATCCCTCTCTCATTCTTTAGCTCAGGAGAAAAGTCTTTGGTCTGTTCTATTTGCCTTAGGATTTACTGTCATGTAAAGTCTCCATATGTATGTCACTAAACTTGGTCTTTTCTCCTACTCATCCTGCCTGATGTCAATTTGCTTGAGCAGCCCAAGAAGAACCTCAGAGAGACGGGGGAATTTTCCCTGTGCCACTATAAAGTTTACCTGTTGGAGGTAACTCTACCTTTATAAGTTTTTCCTGCCCCCAAGACTGCAGCAATTACATGGCCTTGCCTAAGTGGAGTCATTTCCTAAAGACCTCAAATAAAAGATTTAATTTCTTTATTGTAATTTTTTTAGAGAAAGGAAACTAGCAGGAATGAAGGCAAGTAGCAGGCAGGCAAAGTGGAAGAGAGAGGAGGAAGAAATATTTATTTGTTTATTTGTTTGATCATTTCTGGTTGTTCCTCTGGCCCTGGGTTGAGAATCTTGGTCTTTGGGCTTTATATGGACTATGCCTTCACCATAGAGTTAACACCGGAGTCACCTTGGTACAATAAAAGCTTTGTTTTCACTTGCAGTTAAAGCTCTGGTTCATTGATGAATTATGGTTTGACAATAGTTGAGGGAGTGATAAAAGTTTTTTCTTTTTGGTGAGCCTGCAAGGACTCAATTGACCTTGGCTCTCAATAATTCACATGCCAAAGACACATGTCTTGGGAAGGCCTATTCTGAACATCTTGGGGAGGCGTATCCTTCAAACCAGAGTCTTGCATGAACCACATGGGACAGTGATCTGACTGGAGCATGCTACCCTCTTTCGTCATTTTCAGTCTCTAGCCTGAGGACCCAGAGTAGGAATCAGACTAAAGTTTATCATTTGCTAAAATTTTGAGGGTTTTTAAATGAAAACCTCAGTAATCTTACAAAATTATTTTATTATTAAATATGAGTTTGTACTTCAAACACATAAAACATGCAAACTGAAATTCTTTTTAATAGAAGATTGATGTCTTTTTAATCAGAAAATTGATGTCATTTATTATACCCCAAGGGTCATTCTATTCCTTTCTGTGATGCACAGAAGTGAATTGATCAAAGAAATGATAAATTTTATCTATTTGATATAAAAGAAGTCAACTATAAGCAATGAGAAAATGTAAATGCCTTTGCCTTTGAAGCAAGCCTTTCAGAAATAATTCTCTTACTCTTTGTAAATTGAGAGATAGTATCTCTTCATCAGAAAGAATCACACCTAGGGGCCACATTCCCTTTATTACAGGGGCTTTTTTTTGTAAGAATAAAGTATGAGAATGTAACACTGTATATTCATTCATTCTTTTAAAAACTTTTTAATGAATACTCATTAATAGAAGTTTTATAATAGCTAATTTATTCTATCAGATATTTAATGTGTTAAAGCATTTCAGCTATCGATGTGTTATGTCTATTTTCTCCCACCCAGCACTGGGCCTTTTAAAGCAGTACTTACAGTCATCCAGAGAAAAGTAGGAGTTAAGGCGTCACTGCATATCTTTTTGTTTGTTAACTGTGACCCCAGTGTGCTTTCCATTCCCTTGGCTATATCTTCAGTGAAGTTTGGAGCTACTTGAGAATGCAAATTGCCCTTAACAACAAGTGGGTAATTTCCATAAATTTAGAAGAGTCCTTTAGAATGGATATTTTTATGTTAACTAAGTTTTATGGAAGTCCCTGATGAGCTTTGAAGTTAGGCATAACTGAGTTGAAAGTCCGTCTTAGCATTTATTTTGCTGGTATAGCCTTCACTTAAACTCAAGGAAACCTGGTTTACATGGTTGTTAAAAGCATTCATTAAATTACATAGATTATATAAAGCACCTGGCATATTGCTTGATTGTATAAGAAAACCTAACAAGAGTCGTGAGGGTATTTGCATGACAATTCTACTGGAGCTGTCTTTTAGGGGATGGATGTATAAGATGGTTGGCAGGGAGTAGGGGGTGGGGGTTTTTATATTTTAAGTCCCCTAAATTTGCACTGGACCTACTTGAGTAGGAAAATATCTTGTAATTCAATAAAATATAAGATCCAAGAGAAATTAACAAAGGAAATCTTTTCAATTAACTCAAGACACTGTCAATGCTCTCCAGCCAACGTCCACCAAGAATACACCTGTAATTGTAGCCAGGGTGACACGCCTTGGAGACAAGGTGGGGCTTCCATACAAGGCAGCAAGAAAGGACTTAGAGTATTTGGGCCTGTGCTAGGTGATTTTGGTGATAGTTTAAGAAAGTTGAGCTTTGCTTTGGATCAGAGGCTGTGAGGAAGGGGTGGTGGTGGATAGAGGTAGAGTAAGTCTATGGTTAGGTATATACTAGCCTGCCTGTGATTTCTGGAAGGTTTCTAATACCACCAACAATTCTCCAATCCTCAGTGAATACCAACTGGATGTCCTATGAATTTAACTGAACTCTGACTCTATTACCTGGAGACAGCATCATATCCCACAGATTTAAGGCTCAGTCCCACAGGAAGGACCCCAGGACAGACACCAACTACAAGTTCAGGTTGTCACCCCTACTTCTGATGGAATCAGGATTCCTATATTCTCTCCTCAAACCCCATACTTTACTAGAGTGGTTCACAAAGCCTGAGGAACATTGACTCATGTTTATCAACAATATAAAGAACACAGATGAACAACCAGATGAAGAGGAACAGGATGAGTTCCAGAAAGGTCCTTAGCTTCTGTCTGTGAGGAAGGAGTTTCAGCTCTCTTGGTATGTAGATGTATGCAACATTGTGGAAAATCATCAATTCTCATTCAAGATTTTACAGAGCTTCATATCTAGTCCTTTCTGTGATGTCGGAGGTCTGCAGCTGGGGCTGAGAGTTCCAGTCCTCTAATCATTTGGTTTTTCTGATGACCAGCCTTGAGACTATTGTAGGGACCTCATCCTAAGTCACCTCCTTAGCAAAATTTCAGGATAGTCAGGAGTTTGTTGTGAATAACAAAAGGTACTCTGGTCTCTTAAGAAAATACCAGTGTTTTAGGAGATCTGTACCAGAAACCAGGATGAAGACCAAATATTTTTCTTATTATAACATAAGCTGCCCTCACAAATGACTGAAGACTGTATGACTTAAACAACAGATTCGTTACCTCACAATTCTGGAGATTAGAAGCCCAACACTGAGGCGTTTACAAGGTTGGGTTCGTCTGAAGTCCTCTCCTCGCCTTAGAGATGACTGTTTTCTCCTTGGGTTCTCACGTGGTTTTTTTTTTTTTTTTTTTCAATGTGTCTGTCTCCAAATCTCCTCTTGCTGAAAAGATAGAATCATACTAATTGGGCCCACCCCACCACCTTCATTTTAACCTAATTACTTCATTTTTATCTCTAAGTAATTATCTTCTGAGGTACTGAGAGTTAGGAATTCAATGTCTGAATTTTGATGGGATACAAGCCAGTCCACAAACCATATCTACAAAATCTAATCTACAAAGAATAAACAAGAGTAAAGGAAGGCATTTCCTCCTATTAGGTGATGTTTGGTCATTAATGTGACTTTTTATGTTTTGCCTGTGTTAGATAACAGTGCCCTTTTATTGTCTTGAGCTGTCATGGCCACAAATATCTTCATCTGTTGCTGGTGTTTTGTAAAACTGTTGAGGCTCAGCCGGAACATAGTCCTATCTTTGAGCGCCAGACCAGCTCTTAGACGTTAGACTACTTTCCTCTTTCTCAGCATTATTAAAAAAAGTGGGGTAGGGGGAAAAGGGGGCAAGCTAAAATACAGCTCATTTGTATTGCTACCATTACCAGTTTAAAACAATGTGCTTTTGGTCAGTGGAACAACTAGACTGCCACCTAATAAGTGTGACTAAATGCCCTTCTAAACAAGCTAAATGGATAAATAAGAAAGTAAAATGAAAACTGAAAAGGATTATCAAAGGATTTCTGCATAAGTAGAATTATCATTTAAAACTCCATTAAATAAGAGGCAAATGATGACTTTTGATTATTCCAGCATAGTAGGAAAATGAAGGATAAACAAATGATATCAGAAGACTAGCAATGAAACTAGAATCAGGTACACGGGTTTTAACGGTAGGACAGGATAAGAACCTTAACTTTTCTAATTAGTGGGATTACTTAGCTTCTCTGAGCCTCTGCTTCCTCAACTGTAAACAGATCTCATAATAAGACTTAATGAGTTATGATGAACATGAGGGGAAAATGAACATAAAGGGTTAGACTTAGCATACTTCCCAACACAATAAACATAATGTTGTAATGATGGCGATGATGATAATGATGGGAGCAAGTCATTCTAATTCCCTTCTTTTCTTCATTCTCCAGATAATCTTTCAGCAAATTCTCTGAGTCTTGTCTTTCACATTTTGACTGAATGTAGCAGTTTCAGTGTCTCTTCTATTTTTACTTTAGTCCAGGTTACCAAAATCACTTGCATGAACTTGTTGGAAAGAGGAGGAAATTTCCCCTTAGCCCTCTCAGCGGGTCCAGAAATCTATTAGCATTAGAGAACTTCTAGGAGAAAAACTAACTTTAATTATGCAAGTTGGATAAAAGGGATCATTTATATGGTGATGAATGGAAACTATATTTTTTGCTGATGAGTATAATGTAGTATTTACAAATGTGGATATATAAATCTGCACACCTGGAAACTATGTTATAAACCAATGTTAATTCAATTAAGAAAGGGTGCAACCCACTGGAATTTAATGAAATTTACATCTTATGCTTTTTGAAAGGCACCAATAAGACAATAAAAAATCAAGGTACTGATTGAGAGAGAATATTCACAGACACATAAAGAATTCTTAAACAAAATTATAATACGATGACAATTATACAATGAGACAAAAGCTTGAGTAGTTATGAATGGGCAATAAGAACATGAAAAGATGTTCAACATTATCAGTCATCAAGGAAGTCACAAAAAGAATTCCACTGCCTATCCACCTAAGTTTTTAAACTGACAAACTGACAAAACAAGTCATGATGTAAAACAACTAGAACTTTCACATATGCTGATGAGTATACAGGGCACAGCCACTTTGGAAGACAGTTTGACACAACTGTATAATAAATGATAAAAGTGAATGTGACAACATGGTAATATTAAAAAATGGAGATTGTGGTGCCCTCTGGTGGAGCAAGGGTTGGGTGCAGTCTGCATAAACCCCGAGGACCGGGATTCCTCTCCTGGGTGTAGCAGGAAAAATCAAGATAAATAATAAAATAAAAGAAATAAAATGCTTCCTCCTTCTCTCTTTCCCTTCCTGACTGTCTACGCTTATCTTCATTCTGGACTACATCTTTCCTTAAAAAATAAAACATTAAAAAAAAAAAAGGAGATTACAACTGTATATGTGTGATATGAAAAAAATGCTTAAGTCACCTGTGAGTTTAGAACTGGTGTTTAAAGGAGAAAAAATATTAAAAATGTGACAGAATAATAGCAAAAGTTTGAGACATTGTTTTGGTGAAGAAATTTCTAGAAATGTATCTGTCAGGATTTGAAAACAGAGGCAAAGCAATACAAAATAAGCTCTTTTGGAGAAGAAACCTCAACTGAAAGCAGTTGAAGTTACAAGAGTGCCAAGATTCAACTGCATTTTAAATTTATATGTCTATCTGCATTTAGATTTGATAAGGTCAGTCATGAGATACAACAGATTTGTCTGGTGAGCATCATGTCCAGGACAAACTCACTCAGTTATAGCCATTTTCAAATGTAAATCAATTTCTCTAATTTGTGGAAGAGACTGTGCCCCTGTCTGATGCTAATGATTAATTATGTTAGTAATTGTATTGTCAAAAATCCAGAAATAGCCAAAGGAAAACCTCCAGATCAACAAAACTGTACTTGTAAGAGTTCATTTCGCATATAAGCAGTTTTTGAACTGGATACTTTCAAATTCAAAACTGATAGGAAACTCAAGAAAGTGGAAATGAGAAAGTTTTTTAAACTTTTAAATGATTGGTTACTACAAAGGTAGTTTCCAGAATGCAGGGGATTGGTTAAAAGTGATGACTTATCCTGTTTTCAGGAAGATAAAAAAGTTGAAGATCATCAGAGGGATTCAAAAGAAATAACTTAATTTTCATTCATATTCATGAAATAAGTTGGTTTTAGTCTACTTATATTGTGGGAAAAGGCCTGCTTACCACTTCCAGCAACTATTGAAGCAAAGCCTTGACACCTCCTGTAACCTGAGCTTGCTGGAATGTAGCCAGCAGGCAAAGAACTTCCCACACTTGAAACCCCTTCCCCTCATTTACATCCCTCTCTTCCTGTGTTTGCTCTAGCCTATATAAGCATGTTCTAACTAGAAATCGGGGCTCAGCTCTTTGAGGAAGAAATCCCAGCTGAGACCACACGTGTAATAAATCTGCCTAAAATATTTCCAAAGAGTGTTCGCTTGGTTTCTCCCGAAAAACTGTAAAAATATGACTTAAATGGTTTTGTCTGCTCTCAGAATTTTCAAGTCTGATGTATTTAATTTTAACTGTACTTAATTACTTAATAATTCATATACCACTGTGTTCCACAAATATAATTAAGGAACAAAATATGATGTTTACATAGTTTCAAATTTAATGTATCTTAATAAGTTTCATTTAGTTCTAATATTAAGACTCTGAGGCCACTGTCAACAGCTCACTCTTACAATAGGAAGTAGAGCAGTTCACAAAAATTAGTTGCCTTGCTCAGTTATAAGGCAGTATTAATGTTGTCTACTTGTTGGTAGGAATATCAAACCGAGAGAAATGAATTGCTAAACAAGACATAGCAAGTGTGAGTTGTTATTAGGAGGTGGAATTTCAACTCAAATTTACTCATGTTAAAGACTGATTAATCTCGGTGGCATTATATTACCTCTTCAAAATATTGCTTTTTTGATGGTTTTGTCAAATTAAATAAAAGTCATTCAGTTGATTTATTTTTCCAAATACCATTTTTCAAACACGAGTGGAATTTGGAATTAATTTTAAATTCTTCTGACAATTATACAATCATTTTTATTTTAAAAATATTAGTCCATTCATAGAATTCTGCTTATATATATATATTCATGATTTTACCCAATATGCTCTAAGAGAACATTAACTTGGGTAGCAAAAAACATCTGTTGCTTTTATTTGTGGAGAAACTTTAAGTCAGTGTAGTTGATTTTTAAGAGAAGAAAATAGTGTATTAACCTTTCCTTCTCATCTTGTGCCCTCAACAAATGTTTTTAATATGATAAAATAACTCACCTAACTGTGACTCAATTTTTTGCCATTACTTTCCATTCATTTGCAATTATGTTACAGAAGTTAAAAATAAGAATATAAGAAGTGATAGGTTAAAATGAACACTAATGCTATCCCTTTTAAAATTTGAGCTTATAGTTGTGAGGAAAAACTCAAGGTTGCTTTGGGAGACATGTTTTGAGAGCTACTTACCATGTATATAGTCTAGTAAATACTTGAACGAATGAACTCTTTTTTGCTGAATGTTAAATGGCGAGCAGATGCAACTCTTTTCACGTCTGTTTCTCTGTCTCAAGACTTCCAAAGGAAGAAACAGCAGTGAACCAGGCTCTGTGCAGTTCAGGGCTCTCTCCTGCAGGGGTCGCTATCACCTAGCCGCTGATTAAAGTTCCTCAGTTGGCTGGGTTCACTGGTCTTTGAGATTTCACATAAACTGCCACCTATCTTCTTAGTTTCCTGTTGATGTCGCTGTCACAGATCTGAAACACTCACCTCTGGGCCCCCTAAGTATCTGAAGCCTGAAACTATTGCCAGTGGCAATACTATTGCCATGTTAAGCATTTCTCCACATGCCAGTTGTGCTGAGATCTGGTCAAGATTCCACGATGTTGGTGCTCGAGATCAGTCATTGAGAGGTTGCAATCTCAGTCTGCAGTAATAGATGATGATCCTATTCACAATCTCATTCTACAGTGGAAACACAAACTGATGCCCCAACCCTGGTATGGTGTCCTTGAGTCATTTGGATGGTCCTCAAATACAATTGGAACCACCCTTCTTTGTCAGCCTCCTTTCTTTGCACTCAGTTCTTTTTTCCTAATATTTCTGGGCACTTCTCTAGTATTCTGTAAGCATATTAGATCTAGGTCTGGTCAGAGGTTTTATAACCCTTCCTGCTAGTCTAGCAGCAAGTAACTTTGCTGCAAGCAATTTTGCTGGAAGCATCTCTCTGCAAACAAAATTAATTGGCCATAAGGCAATTTTGCCACAGAGGAGAAAAGAACAAAAGATTAAACAGGGACATTCAAAAGGACATCATGAAACAAGAAGTATTAATGACAAAATTAAAAAGGCTTCTTTATGCATGTGTAGATTCATGGCAGTACTGTGCAAAGAACTGACTTTCTTCTAGTTAAAAGAAAAATCAAAGTGGGCCTTTTAAAAGGGCATCATGAAACATGGAAAACTAATAACAAAATTTAAAATACAAAATATTCAAATATGAATATATTGCAAAAGACATAAAATATTTAAATGTGTTTAAAAATATGTGTAAACTAAGATCTCAAACTTCTGTACTAGAAAATGGTAACGTATCATGATGCCAAGAGTTGGTTTCTTGTTTCGTCAATGGAGAAAGGAAACCTAACTTAAATATGTTAAATAAAGTTAATCTAAGTGACTGACTGGTTCATTAATGCAGAAATGAAACTAAAATATCAGCAGTCAGCTAATCTCTTTCTCCTTTGCTGCAAAATAACTTTAAGGGATAGGAGGTAAGTGCTTTACTTAACGTAAAATGTAGACTTCTCAAAGTATTTTGTAGAAATTTAAACTGAGACTGTTTTTCAATAATTGGAGAGAAATCAAAGACTAAAATAAAAATATTAAACATTAAAAAATTAGGTAATAAAGCCAAAAATATAACATTTAAGCTTAAGGGTGACAAAGAGAACATTTAACAAGCATTTCTTTAAAAACAAGTAGTTACAGATTTATGCCTAGGAAGGCAGAACGTTTGAATGATTCACATATAGTATTATTTTTAAAGTTGTCATTGGCCTATTTTACTGAGAATATACTGGTTGCAACTTTTGCCTCATGGTTGAGAAATGGATACGCATTGTGAGAACCCCAGTGTCAATAAGACTTCCGAAGCACTTTGCTCAGCATTGACTTTGCTTTTGGAATCTAGGCCACAGCTGAAATTGCTGAGTGCCAATGACTGACTGTCTCACCTGGAGTAATCTTTCTTGCAATCTTTTTTGGCCCAGTAGATATTTCAATCTCACACATTTGTCCAACTGACATAAGCTCTCATCTCCTTTCCACTGTTTCCTTAAAGAGAACCAATAGTTCATTGAAATGAGAAAACAAAAACAAAATAGCAAATTTTACTTTCTAAAACAATAGCTTAGAACTGAGATTACAGTTCAAAGAGGTAATTTATCCAAATACCAACTTTGGAATCTTTCAGGTTCCTTTAAGGAATTAGCTATTTTAAATTCTCTGTTTACTTTGCTGATTCTTTGCCCTCATTTTGTTATGGCAGAGTCTCCAGATGGCGAAAAGACTGACAGCTGAGCACTCAAGTAGAGAAAAGCACTTTATTGTACTGGTACTGGCTCAGGGGTATCATTACCCAAAGCTGAGCGAAAGGGGGCTTTTGGGAGCTTTTTTCATACTCTGAGGCAAAGACCCACCTCCTTGGCTATGTGTGGTTTCCACCATTTTCCACCGTCAATGCTTATCAGCTATGTATAGCCGCCCAGTAGGGAGGATGTTTACATGTCCTTGGACATAGCTACAGACTCTTTATTACTGTGAGAAATTCCTGGCAAACTAACTTTTACATTGGGGTCAGAGAATAAGTTCTTCTACTACAATTTAACTTTGACATCTGAAGTTTTCTGCTGTACATATGTAAGAAAAGATTAGTTGGAGGTTCAATTATGAAACCCAGTCTGTGCGGTCAGAACATGGAATTGTATAGCACAGATGACTCCATATTAAACATTGCATCAAGATATATCTAGTTATGTTTAGATAGTCCCTTAACAACTATCCCTTAATCACTACATAGCTCCGCATCTACAGCTGATTTTGCAAACTATGAGAGAATTTATAAACAGAAAACACATCTAAAAATCCTGTATAGATTTTGCTTTGGTTGCAATTGAATAATCTGAGTCCACTTGTAACGAGATTACAGTGAAACCAAAAGTTTTAAAATTGGATAGGAGATTATATTGCAGAGTATGCTATTTCTTAACAGTTCATATTAGAAATTACATTTGCATTTCAAAATGATGTGCAGATTACATAAAACAAAATTCGGTAACTGTGAAGAAACTTGAGATAGCTGTGTATTAGAAAAAAGGAATGATTCATTTCTTTAGATTTGTGAAATAATATTTAAGAAATGACTGATCTTACTGATAGAAAGTTTTAACTTTATTATTATTCAACTCATGCCATTTTAACCTTTCATTAGACAAGTTATTCTCAATGTTTTGAATTTGATTCCTAGTTTTGTCTTCATAATCTTTTTGATGCGGGGGCTCACAAAGAATTCTTGAGCGTTAGAGTACAGTTTTATAAGTTTATCAGAAAAAAAATGGAGGAGGAAGAAAGCAAAAGCGGGAGCTAGCCTCTCCTGGGCAGAGAAGGCTGCACTGATTGCTATGAGATTCCTACATTCATACCCCTCCATTAGCCTGAGGAAGGACTATTGATAAGGGAGTGTTTTTAAACATCAAAGACCTGGACATCACTGCAGGTGGTTACAGGTGAGATAAGAAGAGGGACATTCTGAAAGATTTCACAGTTTCATTCTAAAAGGCTCTAGAGCCAAAAGGAATTTATGGTTCCTTCCTATCAGCAACTCCCCATCTTTCATGTCTTGTCCCATGTTGATTTTGGAAGTTAAATGCTGAAAACAGCTTTTCCCCAACAATTTTACTTAAGTTATTGGAACCTTTGAATTTCATATACTGTGGTGGTACTAACCAAGTTTAAACATTAGCATTCTTTTTTCTTTTTTTAATAAGAGAAAATTCCACGTTTAATAATACCTGTATGGAGAACTTACATGACAATAAATTCTGAGGTAGCTGGGGCAGACCAGTGATTTATATCCTGCACTGAGACATGGAAAAATGATCCAAGGAGATAGGAGGGGGGTCTTCACATGGCAAAGAGGAATGACTCATCTTTCTTCTAAAAGTAAATATAAGTAACTTCCCTTTCTACTTTCTTCTACAGAATAAGGACAAAGACCATTTCTGAATTACAAGAAAGATGGAATCTCAGGGAGTCCAGCTGATTTTGTTGATTAAGGGGAGGAATAAATGGTTAGAAGAGAACTTTGCTGTGGGATGTCTTCGGCTATCTTGGTTCTTCACGTCGGAGTGGGGCATCCACAAGAGACTGTTTCTGAGAGACTTGGGGTGTTCTGTTTTAGCCCCTACAGTTCCCTGCTCTGCAACTTCCCAGAAATCACACATATTAATAGCAAGAGAAGAATTAGGCTAATATTTGAGTGACAAGCCATCTTTAAGCATTAGTATTCCCAATGTGCTTTGCCAGTGTCCTATCTTTGGCTTACAGATGCCAATTTTAGCTATTTTTCAAATGTCTCAGGTAAATAACTCTGTTCCTAGCTTATAAAATGGATCTTACACAACAATGGAAAAGACATTATTCTTAGTTCAAATATTCATAAAGCACTGCTTTCTGTCTGTTTTACTTTTGTTGCTATTATTGTAGACGAAAAATCACACCCTAGCATCTAGCCATCGTGGGCCAGCTGTGGAGCCCACCAAGCTATCAGGCGCCTTGCAGTCTGGGCTGGATGGAATGTTAAGAGGCAGCCGAACAAGTTACCAGCCAGATAAAAGGACTTTTCTTTATTACCTGAGAAAGGAGTCTTATGTGCATTTTGCAAATACGTGTTTAGTAAACTAAATCCTGTGCATTGCCCATGTGAAGAATTCACAAATAATTAACTTGGGTTCCGTTTGTAATTCCTATTTAATTTACATCTCCTTTCTCCCTCACGCCTTCTACCCTATGAAAGTGTGTCCCCTACTCACTTGTTTGCTCAGACTTATGGAGAATACTCCCTGAGCTCATGCAAAATAAATCTGCCTTCACTACTTCTAAAAGAGCACACACTTGGCTTTTGTCGGTAAAGCGAGAGCTGTAACATTATCATGTCTTGTTTTTGTTCCATAGTTATTAATAAAAGGGAGATTTTGAATTTATATAATGCTATGCATCACTCTGGATGAGATTCTTTCTTTGAATAAAACATTTTTAAGTTGTTATCTCTTGCAATGCAATTTCAAGTTTGTTGGTTGTGCATTTATATTTTAGATTCATGGTAATTTTATATTGACTGTATTTTTGCAAAACGTTGTGTTTTAATAAGAATTACTTTCAATATCTGAAGTGGCAGCAAACTAAAATCCTGAGAGCAATATTAAATTGTGGGAGAAGCATGGACTCCTATCAGGTTTCAGTTTTAAAAAAGGATAAACACTTAGATAAGGATTTGGAAAAGCATTACCTTAAATCTCTGTAGAGGAAATAAAATGAAGACTGAGAGCAATTGTGAGTAGTGTAGAGCAAGCACAGACGCTGAGGTCTGATTGGGACTCCAGCATTCACCAACTATGGAGCACCAGAAAAGTAAACTCAGATTTCTACTAATTTGAAATAGCTCCAGTCTGAAATGAGTTGAACAGCAGCTATCAAACAGCGTTACTAAGTTTATTTGCATGTTTATTTATATGCTTATTATGTCAAGTGAAACGTGTGGTGACTGTTACAGAGGTGTTAAAACATTAGCTTTTCTGTTTTGGGGTTAACTGCACATATGCTCAAGTTTTATTTGACCTGCTGGGGAAGGATTCAGGGAGGCTACAGCTTACAAGTAGAGCTGTCAAAAAGACTATAGTTAAAGCCCCTAGAGGCAGTTGTCTAAAGGTCCATAGTGGGAATGAGTGTCTCACTTCATTCCGTTCACTCCCATTATGCATCAACCAAAGATGACCTAATATCCAGCCAGCTGTGAGCAAGGAGGGACCAAACTGCATTAATTGAATTGAGGGGGGTTGCTCTTTTGACAGATTAAAGTTTGGGATGAATGCATGCTTCTGCTTTTGTATTTTGAAAACCTTTGCCTCTGAAAGGTGCTGCAGATAATTTGATTAAAATGGCATGGTTCTCATCTCCAAGAAATTGGCTTTCATAGATAGCACAGTTTTAGAACAGATGTTAAACTGAAGGCGACATGCACACAATGAATTCTCAAGAACAGAGTACTTTTGGTACTGTTCTAAGTTCCAGTGGGATAAATTATTTTGTGGAGGAGTGTATGAAACAGCTTATTCTTTTCTGTGAACTCAGAACATCAAAGACCTATGCAGTGGTCCACATTGTTTCATTTTTCCCATAATTTCCTTTTAAATGTCTGTTGCATGTGCTCTCCATTTACTTACAGTATAGGATGCATAGACTTTTGCAATATTGTAAGTGCTGGGAAGCTAAGGAAGATGTCAGCTGCCATAAATCTAAGTGTCCTTGTATGAAGACCCATGTCACACATGGGAAATGCAGTTGTAAGCAATATCCCTTTGGAGAAATTGTTGGCTGTCAGGAAACTCTAAAGTTAATTTTAATAACTTTAGCATCAGTGACATCTGTAACAGTTGATTAATGCTTAGTCTTAAAAGTTTGGGTATATCTTAGTTTTATGACCTTGTTTTCTAGTTACTTGTTTAATTTTTATTTTGTTGAATTAAGTTAATTTTATCAGTTTATTAGTATTTGTCAAATCTTCAGATCCTTTGTGTATTGGTGTATATATGAATAGACAATTACTCTAAACAACATTTTTGTTTTAGTTCACTTTTTGTATTAATCCCCTAGGATTTTATCAGTTTAAAGTTGTATTGTATTTTCTACATATTAAAGAGAATTAAGGAGAAAGGGAAATTAGAAATATGCAAAGATTGGAAATTTAATAATGGTAGCTATAAAAGAAGACAGAATTGTGCATGAAATAATTATTCATAATAGTTCTCATATAATTCAAGCTGTTGGCATGTCCTCGTGGCTCAGGTGCTAAGTGAGGGGTAGTAGGGTAGGGAGAGTGGAAGGAGCAGATGTAGGAGGATAGGCCAGATAAAGCCCTAGGACCCAGGTTCAAGACCTGGGACTGGAGAAACAACTAAAATGAATAAACAAATAAGTAAAACTGTTTTCTCCTCCCCTTTCTTCTTTCCTTCCTTCCTTCCTTCTTTCCTTCCTTCCTCCCTCCCTTCCTCCCTTTGTGCCTACCTGTCTTTCTTTCACTTTTAAAAAGTAAAAAGCTTCCTTTGCAATGGGTTTGCCACAAGAAAACAGGTGTTGGAGCAACCACTATTAATTCTAAGCCAAGTTGGGAAAGGAAAAGATTCTTATTAACATTGTTGTTATTGGACACATCGATTCTGGCAAGTCGACCTCTACAAGTCATCTGATCTACAAATATGGTGGGAGCAGCAAATGAGCCACTGAAAAGTTTGAGAAGAGGCTGCCAATGGCCAAAGCTTCATCAAGTGTGCCTGGGTCTCAGATGAAGTGAAAGTTGAACGTGAGCGAGGTATCACTATTGTATCTCCCTGTGGAAGTTTGAGAACAGCAAGTATTATGTGCCCATCACTGCTGCCCCAGGAGACAGAGACTTTATCAAAAACATGATGACAGGCATATCTTGGGTAGACTGTGCTGATCGTTGCTGCTGGTGCTGTGATTTGAAGCACGTATCTCCAAGTGCAGGTAGACCTCTGAGCTTGCCATTCTGGCTTACAGCCTGGTTGTGAAATAACTCATCGCTGGTGCTAACAAACTGGATTCCACTGAGGTACCTACAGCCGGAAGAGATAACGAGGAAATCATTAAGGAAGCTAGCACCTACATTAAGAAAATTGGCCACAACCCTGAGACAGTTGCCTTTGTGCCAATTTGTAATTGGAGTGGTGACAATATGCTGGAGCCAAGTGCTGATATGCCTTGGTTCAAGGGATGGAAAGTCACCCATAAAGATGGCAGTACCAATAGAATGACTCTGCTTGAAGTTTTGGATTGTATCCTGCTACCAATTCATCCAAATGACAAGCCATGACTCCTGCCCCTCCAGGAGGTCTACAAAATGGGTGGTATTAGTACTGTCCCTTTGGGTCACACTGAGATGTGTTCTTTAATTTTTTTTTTTTTTTAAGGAAAGATGCAGGCAGGAATAAACATGAATAGACAGAAGGCAGAGAGAGAAGAAAGAATTTTTATTTTTTTAAATTGTTTATCTTGGTTGTTCTCCTGACCCTGGGACAAAAACCCAGGTCCTTGAGAAAAATGTGGACTATGCCCAGTCAGAAGCAGTAGACCCAACAGCTACTCCTCCCAGGGCATGCGAGAGACTGGTGTTCTTAAGGCTGGCATGATGGTCAACTTTACTCCAATGTTACAACTGAAGTCAAGTCCATTGAAATGCACCATAAAGTTTTGATTGAAGCTGTTCCTGGGAACAATAGGGGCTTCAGTGTCAAGAATGTTCTGTCAAAGATATTCATCATGGCAATGTGGCTTGTGACAACAAAAATGACCCACTGATGGAAGCAGCTGGCTTCACTGCTCAGGTGATTATTCTGAACCATCAGATGAAATCAGTGCTGTACGTGCACCTGTGCTGGATTGACATAGCTCACACTGTTGCAAGTTTGCGGAGCTGAAGGAAAAGATGGCTCATCTTGCTGGGAAAGAGTGGAAAGATGGCCCGACATTCTTGAAATCTGGTGGTGCTGCCATCATTGATATGGTTCCTGGCAAGCCTTTGTGTGTTGAGAGCTTCTCTGACTATCCTGCTTTGGGTCGTTTGCTGTTCCTGACATGAGACAGATGGTTGCTGTGGTGTCATCAAAACAGTGGACAAGAAGGCACCTGGAGCTGGCAAGGTCACCAAATCTGCCCAGAAAGGACAGAAGACTAAATGAATATTCTCCCCAATACCTGCCACCCCAGTCTTAATCAGCAGAGGAAGAATGACCTCAGAACTCCTTTGGTAATTTAAGTTTAACAGTAAAAGATGAGTTAACAATAGCAATGTATTTTAAAACCTTCAGAAGGAAAGAAGGAAAGGAGAATGTTTGTGGATTGTGTGTGTGTGTTTTAAGTTACTAGTGTTTAGAATCAGCACCTTTTTAATGGAAACAACTAGATCAAAAATCTTAGAATTTTGATTCCCATTAAAACAAAGTTTGATGAGAAAGATATCAAAAAACAAAACTTATAAGTAACTACAGGCTTAATATTTTTTTTTTGAAAATAGAAATGCTATGCATCACAAAAAAGAATATTTCCAAGGTTGCACATCCTAATGCTTAAAACTGAGTACTTTTTGCATCTGCGAACTTCCCTCCCCATCAATAAATAATCCTTCCTACCTATGTGAATAACAAAAAGATATCTTGCTACTGGGGATTGGTGAAAATACCATTTAATTAAGAATAGCTTTTTAAGGAGATTTCATTTTATCACTTCCCTGAAGCATAATCTTGACTATTGTGTCTCTCATGCCATTCTTTCAGCTTTCTCACTGCTTGAAGCAAATTGTTATTATATTTAAAGTCATCCAAATTTTATTACTATTTATTCAGTTTTTGTGTATCAGGTACTCTGCTAAAAAGTATAAAGATAATAATATCCTTAGATGATCTAGCATCAACACTTCATGTAGTTAATTATTCCGTCTTCTTTGAAACGCTTTCTTTTCTATGTGTGTGCATGTGAGTGTGTGTTGTGTGTGTATTTTGGATTTTTAAGAGGTAAAAAGGCAGGCAGTAGGTAGGAGGGAAGAGAGAGGAGGAAGAAAATTTTCATTTACTGAGTTGCTCATTTTAGTATTTTTTCCCCACTTCCCATCCCAGACCTCGAACCCTGGTCCTTGCACTGCATATAGATTGCTCCCCCAGGAGGGGCTTAATGCCTGAATCACCAGGATGTACCTGAAAAACTTTATTTATTTGGTTTTCATTCTGTCTTGGATTCCACGTACCTTGGCTTTCCTTTTCAACTTACCTACCTGGTATTTCTTATCTCTATGATCTTTGAAAATAGAAATGCATCAGAGCTCAGTCATGGACCCCTTTTCCCTTCTACACCAGCTCCCTTGGAGATCTCCTACAGCCTTGTGGTTAAACATTATCCTGAAAACTGAAAAATTTCTCTGTGTTAGGCCTTGCTCCTAAACTGGAATGCAATCATACATGTCCAACTATCTGTATGACATTTGCACTTGGACCTGAAACTTTCTTTTTTTTAAAGATAGACACAGGAAGGAGTGAAAGCAAATAAGCTGGAAGAGAGGAGGAAGAAGCACTTCATTTTTATTTAGTTCTACATCTTGGTTGTTCTCGTGAACCCAAGTTCTTGGGATATATTTGGACTGAGCTTTGGCCACAAGCAGTTAGCCAAACCACTACTCCATCAGAGCATGGCAAGACCTAAAACTTTTTGCATTTCTTAAACTCCTGGTTTTTCAGCTCCTGGTTTTCTCTGCAGCCTGATCCTCTCTGAATTCTCCCCTGTTTAAGCTAGATACAACTCTTTCTTTTCAGATGCTCAATCAAAAATCTTAAACTTTGATGCACTCTTAACCTCTCATCCAAAATATAAATATAAAATGTAAATTCTAATGTTTCATTTTCAAGATATATTAACATTCTGATTGCTTTTATCACTGTTGCCACTTTGATCCAAACCATCATCGCATTTAACTTTGATTATTTTAATGGCTATCTTAGCTATCTTAGATATAACATAGCTCTGAAATCTTAATGTCATCATGTATCACATGTGAATTATTTGCTCACATAACAGTGAGTGGGTAAAGAGACTCTGATGTCATGGCTATTAGGGACTCAGGATTCTTCTATCTCATGGCTCTGTTCTATGATATGGAGTTCTCTGCTGGAGTCTCTGCATGTGGCAGAAAATGTGAACAGTATGTGTTTTCTTTGCGATCAGGTCTGGATGTAACATACATCACTTCTGACTGCTTCCCATTGACTGGGATTCAGTCATATGGTCCCAGTTAACTGCAAGAAGAGCTGGAAAATTGCATCAGCTGTGTACATATGGAGGAAATACAATTATTTGCTGAACACATAGAAGTCACACTGATCCTGTTAAAATGTAAGCATCAAAATGCTTTCTTCTGCACAACTTCCTAATGGCCTACCTTCTCATTCAGAAAAAAAGGCTATATCTGTACAATGGGTTAAAACATTGTATATGTTCATGTTACCATCATTTCCTTGACTTTCTTAGGACTCTTCCTCTTGTTCCCCAGTTACACTGACTACTTCAGTGTAATGAATGATGCAAGCATGTTTCCACCTCAGGACCTTTGCACTTGCTGTTTTTTTCCTGCCTGCAATATGTTTTCTTTAAATATCTACATGACTTTCTGCATCATCTTCTTTGTAACTAGGCTCAAATATTTCTTTCCTACTGTGTCCATTCTATTTAACTCAAATAAAAATTGCACCCATCAACTCCAGAACTCTTTATCCTGCTTTTATGCTTCGTTTTTTCAGAGCCTTTAGCCCCTTGTCTCATATAGTTTGTTTTGTTTATTGTCCCTCTTGGATGAGAATGTAAACCTCAGGGTTGAGCCTCATTTGTTGTGCTCACTGTTATGCCCTCAAACCCAGGAATAGTGCCTGTCATTTGGTAGGTATTGAATAATAATTTTAATAAATACAAGTTTAAAAACATAATAATTTGTTGAATGAAAAAATTCTGTATTCCTTGGACTTTAAAATAGACTAGAAAGACAGAAAGACCACTGTGACATCTCATTACAAGACAGTGAAATCAGGAGTTTCAGAAACAAAGGAAAGACTGATGTGTTCTGCCTGGAAGTCCTGAGACTGCATAAGGAGAACAATGTTAGACATGGACACTGAGGACTGCATAGGGCTTTTCCATATCTGAAGGGAGATTCTAGAAGAAAAATAACACAAAGGCTTGGAAGCAGGAGTATTTTAGAAACAACTGAGGAATCTGAAGTTCCTGGAGATGGATATGTATGTATACATTTAAGAAGGGGAATGTTAGACTGAAATGTTGGGTTAGTCCAAATGTGTCTAGTATTTAACACATTTAGATTACACTGTGTCAGCAGTGGAGGAACTTGGCTGTCTTTAGTAGGAGTCTGATGAATCCAAGTGCATATGTGTGAAAGATAAACTTGGTGACGTGTGTAGAAAAACTGGTAAGTGGCAGAACTTAGGTGAGAGACTATACTCATACGTCATGACAGAGGAGAATATCTGATCTGAAGTATCCAACAAAGACTTGGCTGAACAAATCCAATCGGTCATGAAGAGAAACTTAAACTTTCTGGCCTAAATGACAGCTATCTAAACTTCTCTAAATGATAGAAAGAGAAGTCTGCCCTACAGTGGATAACCCTTGAGAATGTAGAGATTAGCAATGTTGACTTTGGCTTAAACTAAGAATTCTACACCTCCACCTATGAGAAAACAGTTTTAAATGCATTCTATAGCTGTTCCAGCCAACTTCTCCAGTCTGAATTTAAGCAATTATATCTTGTAAAGATATAATTTTATGAGCAAGAGATGTTATGGGCATTTGCATGACTAGATGCTGTCAAATGGTTTCACTTTGAACTTGATCCTTGATTACTCAAGCTTATTTGGTCTTTCTCAAACGAACACATTCAAATGACGATAAATGATTTATGTCATTATTGACTTTATTCCATGTAATTTAAAAATCATTCACAGAATACGCACAATATTCACTTTGCAAGATACCACAAGGCATACAAATATGACTCATGCTTTGAGAAAAGCGTTCAAGTCACAGTGTCTATCTATCATTTCCTTGGCCCTTACAAACATCCCATAAAAAAGTGATAATAAAAACTTGTGGGCCTTGCAAATAATACTTGTAATGGGATTGCTTCTCTGGCAGTAAACCATTTGTGCTTATTAACATTCTAAACTGAATTGAAAAATTTTCCAAAGATGATCCTTTTTGTTTTGTGGTTCGTGAGAATATGCACTTTGAAATTTAGCATGTGATATGAGCTATGTTAATGTGTGTGTGTGTGTGTGTGTGTGTGTGTGCGTGTGTGCGTGTTTATGTCTTGATTAAGGCATAGTACAAATGGGTAAAGAGGGTATACTAAATGAGCACTACTAAGGAACTAAGACCATGTATCAGTTACTAACTGACACAGTTCAGTCAAAATCCAAAGCAGCCTTGTTTTTTAAAGGTTAGATGTTATTACTTATTAATAACTTTATTTGATGTATGTATATATTAATAGTGAAGAAATGTAAAAGCTCAAGCTTCCTAGGAAAAAAACATTTGAAAAATCCTCTAACATAAACCATTATGAAGAATGTGTCTTTTTCTAGCACTGGGGAAATTGGTGATCTAAAGCATCTGAGCCGGGTTGTAAACCCTCTGTGAGTTCATTTCACACTGAGCTGCAGAACTCGATAAAATATACTTGACTCAATTCTGGGTCTTGATGGTATTTCATTTTTGTGGGTGTTCTTAGCTTCACTGGGCTTAGAAATAGCCTTGTTCTAGGAGAGTAATAGCAGTCTTCTCACATCCTTCTCATCCTTTATATTTCAGCAACAGTATCCTCTCTTAGCTTCAGTATCAGCTTCTCAGTCTTTCTGTTTTTCCAAGCACAAACAGGATACTTAGAGGTAAGAAATTTCTTTTAGAGTCTTGACCTTAGCAGCCTTGCTCATTGCAGAGCACATAGCTGCAGATGTCTTTCTTTTACATTGATTTTTGTATAAGAATTAAATTAAAAGGCATTGTGTCCTGTTGATGCTTATTTTTGGTTTTATTTGGAAGATAATTATATAGCTCTAAAAAGTTAAGCAAACATTTTTTGCCACTGTTACATGCCTTCTGAAAAAAATAGGAGAGTGTAGGAGGCATTTTTGCATTATTTTAGAGCCTAAAGAAATAAAAAAATAGGAAAATGAATTTGTTTAATAAGAGTTGTTCATGTTGGAGAAAATGCTATAGTTTTCCATCGTGTAATGAGAGGACTTTTGTTATTTCCAAGAGAAGAGGTAACCTCACAGTGATCACTAGTGTGGATGGGTGAGCGGATGATCTGAGGAGTTTGCTAAATCCCAGTGGGGATAGAGTTAAGAACTGGACTGTTTACAGCTTTTAAGATTTTCTTCAATAGACATTAAATCATCAGGCATTTAAAGTGTACATCATGTATATTGTGAAAGGATTCCCTCCATCTAACCAATTGATAAATCTATCACGTCCTGTGTTTTTCTTTTTCAGTGAGAACTTTTAAGTTCTACTCTCAGTAAATTTCAGCTATGCACAAATCTATTATCAATTATAGTCCCTGCATTTTGCATTAGATCCTCAGACTTTATTCATCTGTAGTTTAAAAATTGGATCCTTTTAGCTTCCTCTTCATTATTCTTTTTAAGGCTGTTATGCTGAAGGAAGAAGGTTGAAGCAAATAAACCTAAAGAAGCTTTTAAATAAAGCAGAGTCCTGTAGACTGTTTCCAGGAAGTGTTCTGATATCCAATTTTGGCAAAAAATTCTAGTAGAATTTATTGGCATCAAATTTTCGTGATACAAAGCTCACCCCAAGTGTTCTATTCATAAACTGCTTATTAAAACAATGCTTGGTGTAGAGAAAGTTCTCAATAAAATATTCATTGAATAATGTGGAAGCGATATTTATTGAGCCAGGCACTGATGTAAGCATTGGGAATATGGTAGAATATAGCAGTACATGGATAGAACAGCTGGATTATTAGGGAGATTGTTATACCTCCCCACTGGAATTTATAAGTCATTAAACCATCAGCACATTCCCAAGGTGTATGTATTGGAACACGATACTTCTCAAGAATGCAACTTATAGTTTACTCATATGGAGATTATTTTCAGTCAAATGGTAGATGGATAAGGTTAATCTATGTACATTTCCAAGCCAATGTGGTTTTAAGACAGTATCTATGAGATAATCTCTGAACTTTTAAATTAAACAACAAATCATGAAGTTTATTTGAGTCCCTTCTTTATAATATACATATTTATGTTTTAATAAATTACATAAATGTACAACTCTACTAAACATAGATTATGATTATTATAAAACACAAAAGAATATTTAAATAATGAATAACAAATAATACAAATGAATACTCATTATAATAATCTTTTTTTGAAATGCTGTCAGATCATTTTGCTGATTCCCTTAATTTCAGTGTTTAAATCAGTCTGAAGCTGTTGCATGAGGACAATTTTATGCCTGGTTAGTGTTTCTTTTGGAGTTTTCCTTCTTCTAAAAAATTTCAGGCAGGTTTCTAAAATTTCATAGCAGTCATCCAACTTTTCCCTGGCATATCAGGTACTTAAGACAATTGTGAGCGCTCTGTTTTGTATCTTAGGTACTTAATAGAGAGTTTCATATGGATTTTATTCTTCTTTCCTCTCAAAATACAGATGAAGACAATTCATGTTTGAGACTTGTAATCTAGGGCTTTTCTCAAGAGGGACTGAGAGTTTGTGGCGATATTGAGTCCCTGGTCTTCTCCAGTTGTCAGTAGGTGTTTTGCAGGTGAAAACTCAGAGTAACACCCAACCTAGGGGATAGTCTGAGGAAATCATGAGAAGACACAGAAGGTAAGGACATAGCCTTATCATACTCCTAACAGTGGGTCCCAGTGATGGTCTGGAATCTGCTTTCCAATAAATAGTTGCCTGTTTTGTCCCTGTCTTCCAATCGCAGCTGATTGTGTAAGTTACCAGGAAGTTTCCACACTGTCAGCAAGGAGGGGGTCTTTTAAAAAGGATTAACTGCAGAGAGAAGGTAGTGAGAGGGTGAGAACAGTCAGATTCCAGGGCAAGACATCTTGAGTACAGTCAATGTGGGCAAAGGCAGTTATGATCCCAGAAAGTTCTTACATTCAGATCCATGCTCAGAGCTGGCCAGGTGCCAAATATTATCCAGAATATTATCCCTTTTTTCTTTTGTATCGATCTCTCGCTTCTCTCATTGGGCGATAGCTATTTTCATTGCTGGATCTTACTCAACTTCGAGACCTCAAATATTGGAATCTTCGAAGATAAAGTTTTTAGATCTTTTTCTCTGAAGGCATTCACTTCAGCTGTCTCTTTTGAAAGCCTGCTTTCAAGGTTGGCCATGGGTCCTGTTCTCTTGCACAGTAGGCATGTTCAAGATCCTTCAGAGGGACATGGATGGGTCTGAAAGTATCCCAGAATCACTGATCCACGAGAGACATTAGCTGTTCATTTCCTGGGTTTTCTTATAAGATTGTCAGAAAGTTAGATACCTAATATAGATAATATTAATTTGTTGTAGAAATTTCACTCAAACATATTGCAATGTACCTCCTAAATTTTTGCTTGCTGCCCTTTGGAAGACTGTTATAGGAGGCATGCTCTTGTGGCCCAGGCAGCTGAGACACTGGCTTTAGAACCATGTAAAGCACGAGGACCTGGGTTCTTCAAACCAAGCCAGGGGGAAGAACCAAAATAAATAAACAACAATGCATCTTCCTTCCTTCCTTTAAAAAACAAATTAAAAGTAATTGTTATTAAAAAAAAGTCAGAATAAATTTGTTGTGGAGGATATATGCATTTAACAATATTCACTATGTTGTTAAATCTTCTTAATAAAATTATTGGCAGGAAATTTTCCTAAAAATGAGATGCTTAAAATATAACAATGATTGTTTTTCTTTATTTCCAATTTCTGGATGATTTATTTATTTATTTTTTATGGAAAACCAAATGCTAAATTCTGTTTAGCTGATCTTATAGCAAAAACTTTAAAAATGTGTTTTCTTCAAAAGATTGGCATTTTTTGGTAAAGGAAGTTTACCTTAAAGACTCCTTGAACTGTATACTCTAAAGATGGCCATGGGCATTGTAGGTTTGTTTGATTCTTTAACTATATAATGACTTTATAATGAAGCTGCATATTGACTTTATAATGAAACTACATAACTGATATTTACCAAAGGATAATAAAATTGGGATTGATCTTTTTACATCTTAGAAAATATAAAAACTGTTTGAAATGTTTCAAAAACCTTTTTCTTGACCTCTTATCTCCCATGAGCTCTTGTCTAATTTTTCTGCTCCTCCCACTAGAAGATGTCTTTGAAGTGGGTTTCAACACCTTCTGTCTTCTCTTTCTCCACAGAACCCAGTCTAAACTTTCTGCATTATTCTGCACGCATTTCCTGCGCATATGCTCCATGTTGTTAATGCCAGTGATCAGTTCCTAGTCCTCATCTAACTGAGCAGAAGCATCTGTTATCTCGGGCTGTTCCTCTTTGAAGCTATGCCTGATAGTGAAGAAAGAAGGGTACTATTGGTGGTAAACTTAATGTAGTGGATACAGATGTTGATTTACAATGATGCGTACCTTAAACCTATTAAGGTTATGATACAGTGTCCTTTCAATAAAATTAGTTTAAAAAAAGAAACTATGTCTGCACTTGGTAACCAGAATATTATCATTTTTTGTTTTGTATCTGTCTCCTGCTTCTCTCATTGGACTACATTGCTGGATATTACTCAGCCTTCAGACCTCAAATATTGGAGTCTTTGAAGATAGTTTTAGATCTTTTCTCTGTCTATAGTTATTTATTTGAATTATCTGTCTTGAATTAGCCATCTTTCTTGTAAACTCCATATTTCAAAATATCAGAAAATCCTGTCAGCTCTACCTTTAAAATATGTCTTCATTTATGGTATCAATAACATGTTTTTAGTCAAGCCACTATGGTCCCTGACTTGGCCTATTTCAGTAGGTTTCTCGTATGTTTGCCTTCTTGCTCTGTGATCATCCCTTAACTCTCACCTCAGTAATGACATAATTTCATTCAGAATGAAACCTCAAGTGATTGTCATTATAAAGTTCTTTATGAAATGAACTTTCCTTGTTTGCCTACCTGCATATCTTATCATTCTGGGCCTCACTGACTCTACTTCAGCAAGGTTTACCTTCTTGTGGTGGCTGCCATCTTGCTAAGTCTACCTGGACCTTGGCTCAGGTGCTGCTACTGCTTGAAGCACTTTCATCAGAGAGCCTCCTACCTCACCCTCTCAATTATTCAAGTTTTCTAATCCAAGAGTTGGTCCCTTGATCTACATCAAACATAGGATCCCTGGCAGCCTTTTAGCTGTCTATTGATTCCAGTGTTGATCCTTACCTTTCTCCAGTAGAATTTAGTATACCTAATAGCAGAGACTTAGCCTTTTAAAAAATGCAGTTGTAACCTCAGTGATAGAAGTGTCTGAATTATAGCAGGTGCTCATTGATCATGAGAAATTCAGTATATTGGTAAGGAAGTGTTTACTTTTTTTAATTTGCAATCTATAAATGCTAGCTATGGCTACCAAACTAATCAATTCTATGACCCTTTATCCTAAGAATTCTGTGCTCCTCTGTTGGACATATAAAGGGTAATGGAAGGTCGTTTTGTTGAAGAAGTCTCTTCCTGCATGGAGTTCTGCTGAAAAGCTGATCCCCCACTGCTGAGAAAGATGATTGCCATGCATCTCCTTTGCAGCACTATTGAAGAGCTCTCCTGCACCACCAATAATGGACTAGGGATTGAATAAGATCAGTACTCTTCGATCACTTTTTTACAGAGCAGATTTTATTTTCTGTTGCATTTGTTTTATGGAACCCAGTTTTGTAGAATACTTATGTTTCTCTTTTATGGGAGAATCCTGGGGGAATGTGTTTAAACTGGTCTAAAGCAAGGACAAATTGGAATAATTCCACTGCATCTAAATTGTACAAATTTGACTTTGGAGTAGATATTTTTATTGGATATTTAGTCCTTATCAAAATCACTTGTAGTCAAAATAAAATGTCAATCAGAGGCATACATTTTCCTGCCAGGAATTCAAGACCTCATAGAATTTTGTGATGTATATCTATTCAAGCTACAGCTTGACAGAAATTAAATTAAATCTGCCATTTCAAATAAATACTGAAGATGGAGAAATTATAGATAATTTTTAATATTTGATAGAGATATGTTCTTCTATATCAGTGAATGTCACAGTCAAGATATATAAGCAATTTTAAAGATGTCTGACATAAAATTGCTTTCATTAAAAGAAAACATTAAAGCCATAATGGAATAAATATTACAGGAGGAAGGTGTTTAAAATTCAGTGAGTTAGTGTTATTGGATATTTCATTCATAAAAAATTTCCATGTTTAATAGGTAAGGTATCACAAAGAACATTAGTTTATAATAGCCAAGATATCATCATATGAGTCTTTTAATTTTGAAAACTATAAAAGTAGTTACAAATGGAAACTTAGAAGCCAGAGCAAACTATTTTATGTTCTATAATGTTGAAGACATACCGTAAACTTACATTATTTCAAACATAAAATAGCTGTGAGATTAATAAGACATTTAAAATAGATCTGAAATTCTGGCACATAAACTGTATGTATATATGTATGTATGTATATAACTTTTTCATGTTTCGTCATTCCTTATCTAAATCCATATATGTTTTTTAATAGACAAAATCATAAGTTACATGCAATTTTATATCTTTGAGCTTGTGGACCATATATGTTTTCATATATTGCTACATAATATTTATGAATATTAATTTTAATGATCATTTATATTGCATTTAAAGGATTGTTATAATTTGCCTAATTGTTTTTCCTATGCTGGACTTAGTCACATTCTGTCTACTTCTTGAAAAGGCATTTATGATATTTAACATAAAAGAGAACTCCGTATGTGGAAAATCAGGATGGAAAGTCATTACTTATCAGTATACCTTGGCTTGAATCAGCATATTAGTTTTAGCCAAAATATCAGGAATCTATTTTGAATGGAGAAGACATGAGCTTACTACCTGAATTAGATTCATGATGGAAGAATAGATCTGGTGCGCTGACAAAACAGGCTCTTTCGTGAGACTAGACACTGCAACTGGTCAGAGGGGACACCCAGTTTACAGTACAAAATCTATTCATAGGCTGAGGCACAAAACCTGTCCATTTGTATAGAGGGTGGTTTCGTACAGAACTGGAAATAAATTGTAAATAAAAAGAAATAACTACGAGTAATTTTTTTTTCTGTCCATGTGTTGGAGCAAGTTTGGGGATATGTAACTGATGCACAGTGTATATCTAGTATAAGTAGCAAAGTAAATCATTCCTTTGACAAGAAATTTAACACAAACATTGGAGCATGACTTTGGTAACAATGGTTTCAAAGCTGTGAAGTTAGAGCTGCAATTGTCAGTTCTGTTTGTCATTAAACCATGAAGAAAAATAAAAAATTGGCAATATTTTCTTTAAGAAAAGAGGCAAGCAAGAATGAAAGCTAGTAGGCAGGCAGGCAGGAGAGGAGGAAGAAGCACTTTGTTTTTATTTAGTTGTTCACACTGGTTCTCCCCACCACACCCAGGACTTGAAACCGGGGGTATATGGCCTGTGTTCCATTAGAGGCTACTGACCTAACCACTACTTCACCAGGGTACGTAATTTTTCTTTTCTTTCTTTCTTCCCCCACCCTATTTTGTTTTTTACAATGGACAAGTTTTTGAAATGGATTTTTTAAAATTATTCTTTTAGAGTCCAAATGACCAAGATAGCACTGGAACAAGGGTTCATCTGAATTGTAAAGAGCAATAGATGATTTCTTTTTACATTAGAGGGCTGCATTGCAATTTAAAAGCTAATTTTTGTTTACTAAATCAAGTGATAAAATGATGCTACTAAGTTTTAAGGATTTAATTGTGGTAAAGAAATATATTGAAAATTACTTGAGTTGTGAATTATGTCAATAAATATAGCAGTAATTTTGTGCTTTCAGTCATGTAACAATATATTTTGTGTATTTGTATATAGCCAAATTTATTGTAAGGGATATAGTGGTGAACACAATAAAGTCTACTCTCATGGAGCATATAATTTAGCGGAGCAAGATTGAACCAAAACCAAGAAATACGTATACAAAATTTCAAATTTTGGTATGCTTCGTAAAAAAGATAAAAACAAAAATTAACTAAAAATAGTCAGAAAACTCATTTTATCTGTAGTGGTCTTAGAAAGTCTTTCCAGGTCTGAGATGTTATAATCAAGACCTGAAGAGGAGAGGAAGGAAACAAGCCTATAGGTATGGGGAAGAGCTTACAATTGAAATAATGGCAGGTGCCCAGGTGTTGAGGGGAAACATTCTGGGTATTGTCCAGGGAAAGCAACAAGGCAGAGATGCTGGGTTAGAGTGAATGAAATCAGGATTGTGTAAAATGTCAGGAAGGTCGGAGATGGGTACAGATGATGTAGGACTTGTAAAACACTGCAATAATTTATGCTTTTATTTATTAGAATTCATAGGGTTTTGATCAGAGGAGGGACAATATCTGGCTTGTTTTAAAGTTAATGCTGAACTTTGGAAAATTGACTATAAGGAGGAGAAGGAAAAAAGGGGAAACCAGCTAGAAATGTCTGTAGAAAGAGGAGGTAACTATAGATTTGATGTAATGGAAGTGGTAAGATTCCCAATATATTTAGGATGAGTCGATAGGTTTTTGACGGGGTGACTGTGTAAGGTGACATTAAATGAGAAGACAGGGATGATTGAATCTTTGGCTTGAGCAACTGGTAGGAGGTGATTGTCATTTATCAATACTCTTAGTATAGAAGAAATAGCTCTTTGACCTATTTTTGAATTAATTTTTGAATTACATTTTTGAATGAGGATATCCAATTTTCCTTGTACTATTTGTTTAAAAAAATTGTCCTTTCTCCATTGAATAGTCTTGGAAAACTTGTCAAAATTATTTGGCCGTATATATGAAGGTTTATCTTTGGGATGTCTATTCTATTCCATTTGAATATATGTTTGTCTTTATGCTTGTACCCTACTGTTTTTATTACTGTAGTTTGGTAGTAAGGTTTGAAATCAGAAAGCATGAGATCTACAGATTTGCTGCTTTATTTATGTTTAGCTATTTGGGGGTCCCTTGATATGTAGCATGAATTTTAGAGTGAATTTATCTATTTCTGCACAAAAGTCTTTGGGATTCTTCATTGTTAATGCATAGAAATGTAGTGGATTTTTCCTGAATCCTTCCTTCCTATCTCTTAGCATCCTGTAAAACTACTGTGTTGAAAACATAGCTTTGAAAAAATTGCTCAAGGGTTATACTAATTATTGTTGTTACAAAGTCTTTTTTGAACCTATGTAGTTTTCATGTCATTGGGTAGCTTAGATAATTTTTGACATTTATGATGAATCATGTTCTTATTTATTTTGAAGGAAAAATAATCCTAGGTAATTTGAGTATAAATCAATGGCGAGTTGATTTATTCATCTATCAGAAATAAAAATTGTAAGGTCTAGAAATATCATTAATTAACTCTTATTATTTAGACTTGACAATATTACTAGACTTGCTTTTATCTCTGATATAGTCTGATGATTAACCTTTGAAAGTCCAAAGGTAGGTAGAAATTTGTAAGGCTGGGGAGTTAGATGAAATATTTCTAAACATGATTTCTAAGAAACATGGTCTGACAAGAAAGAATCAGATCCTTGATTTTTTGTAGCAATCTTCCCTTTTCTTCCTTAAAAAACACAACCATTTTGATACAGCCCTAGGTATTGTATAAGAACAAACACATTGATAAGAATAAAATCCCATGACTGCACTGAAAGCAGTGCAGACCCTTGACTTGAGACCTTTTCTCCTTCCCTAAGTGAAAGTTGTGGAACAAATCTGCCCCCAGAGATTGTAATTATTCTTGTCTTTAATCACCGTTCTCTCAGAGAAGTTTAAACTAGCTCCTTATCACTAGTCTTAGAGGTGGCATTGCTGTTATCTCCATAGTGATAATGTACTTTTTGCAGTACAGAATATAGTTGCAATCATTTCCCAAAGGACTAACTTTTTCGATAGGAAAGTTCATTCCAGTGTAAAATGCCTTAAGTGAGAAATGTCTGCAGTATGTGGCTACTTATTTCTTAACTCTAGTTGGAGGTAAGAATAAAAGTACAGAGATTTTAATTTCCAGAGAAGTCTTATTGCTGTTAGAGCAGGTGTCAGCACTTGCTTCTGTCCAGCTGGTGTCTCTGACATATACTTCTGGTGTCTAAGACAGCTCTGCCCTTGCTCATGCTCAGTGAGAGGGCAGCATTCCATATCATTGTTTTTTTCCTCTTACCAAAGCTCTCAGCCCTTAGACAGAGACACAGCCGCCTGTCTCTGAACCCTGCTAAGATTTCACATGCTCAAGAATGAATTCATCTGTCATTATTTTACTTGATTTTTTTCATTTGCTCATCAACACACATGTATTAGGCACCATTTGTAAGGCATTTCTAGGGGTACAGAGATGAAAATATAATTTCTCAAGACACTCTCAGTCTATTGAAGTGATAAATATATAACTCTACTGCAGGATGATTACAGCACTGAGGAAGAAGAGCTTATCCATGTGGTAGAAGGGAATGGTCATGCCTGAGATTGAAAAGTATGTGCGGCTTTCCTAGTCGAAGGAACAGAGCTTGAAATTCCAGGCAGGCGGGGCAGCATATGCAAAAGCACAGGGCAAAGGCACAGGTAATTCAGTGCTGCTTCTTGCAGATAGACATGGCTCAGGCTATTTACTCTGAACCCTGCTATGAGTGGCCAGGCTGCTGCCTAGTCCTAGACTGTGAGGTAACAACTGTAGAAACTAGTGCTCATCTCCAGGGCACCGGCATCCTGATGCAGTTAGGAATTGAGCCTGAAGTCTTGGCGGGGCAGCAGAGTGGTTTCTGTCGTGCTCTGCTTCTAGAAAGTGACTGTTATCCTACCATATCACCTTTCATGAATCTCCTGAAGCGATCAGACTTCTTATGACTCTCATTGTCTCTGCATCATTTGATGGTCTGCATGTCTTTTAGACTTTCAACATTTCACTGTGATGAAATCTTCACACAAGGAATGGGTTGCTAAGTTTTCCCTTAAAACTTATAGCTCTGCTTTTACTCATTGCTAGTCTCCTTCTGTCTTCTGTTGGGGTAAACGTCTCTTATTCCCTCATAATGACCAGTTGGTGGACAGAGATTGTTCTAGAAACACATTGTATTTCAAAACTTAAAGGGAAATGAGGATATAAAATATATATAGCTGACCATTAGGATATTGATATATGAAATAGTAGGAAAAAAGAGAATACAAATCTGAAAGTAGTGAAGTGGTATGGTCTGGATACAAAGTCTTGAAATACCTATAATTGAAATGGTAGCTTTTTAGGAAGAGATGCAACTACATTAGTTGTCTGTACAGACAGCCATGAAGACTTAACATTTGTTTTACAGTAATGATATTTTTCAAGCTCCATGTCTATTAACTCTTTATTCAAATGTTCCACCATAAGATCTTTCAATAACAAAATTGATCTTGGCTCTACGGCCGCTTACCTTTTTGGTATAGTCTGAACACCCTAGAATATTAGGGCTTTCCTGAGAAACAGCTGCTGAGGGTGTGATTTGGCAGACACTGGAAGAGGTCAGTTGAGAGGAGAAAGTGCTTAATCTTCATCTCTGAGGCTTCAGATTAGAGAGAAAGACTGTTATCCCTGAATGGTTGAATGGTGGCTCCATTCAACCAAATAGGACTCAATGAATGGTAAAGAACCAAAAAACAAAAAGCAGAAAAAACTCAGATCCTGTAGTCATTTGGCAGGAACAAGTGAAAATTTTCACTTTGCTGCTGCTGGGAGACATAGACTCTCATCTTTGACAAGGATTTGTGGGAAAAAAAGCCCAGTGGAATCCAGATCATTAGAATTCCCTGCAGAATTCTGGGAGAGCTGCTAGGGCTCACAATTGCTGTGTTTGCTCTTCTGTGTCCCTGTTGCCTCAAATACAAACCTGGGGTAATCAACTAGCAAATTCTGTGCTCTTTTTCATGAGCTTTCCCAGCAGGGATTCCTTATCTTTTTAAAATCAGTTACAAGATACCTATATGTTAAAATGATGATGTTGACTTAGACAGGATCGTAAAAATTCAAATCAATTCCATGTTTTGCTTGTTATATGTCCAGCTGTCACCCTAATGAAAGATGATTAAAACACAGTATGAACCTCAGAGAAGTAAGCTAATTATTTAGGAGGAACGCTAAAAATTAGGTATGATGTAGTCTTATATTTAAATAAGAAATTATACCCCGAACATTGAAATTTTGGAAAATAGATGACAAAGCACTCAAATGAGATACAAGACAAAGGATTTTAGTATTAACATGTAGGGGTGGTAGGTCACATCAAATTGGGAGCATAGTAATAATAAGAATGTAATAAATTGTGAATTTATTGTTATTGTGTTATGCGAATTGCAAATGAATTGAGCTTAGGGATTTTGAAGAATGAATAGGAGTTGGGTAGATAGAGTGGGATTGGAAGAACACCCCCAAAAGAGAAACAGTGGAGCAGAAACTGGGGAGGCGGAAGGCAACCTGGTGATTCACTGTGAATAGTGGACATGGAAAGAAAATGTTGGAATGTCATGTTATCGACACATTGTGAGAGACCAGGAAGGTGGTATGATTGCTCTTTATTCTGGAGAAAACTGGGAATTGAGGAAGTTCTCAGAAATGGGGGTTTGATAGGTATATTTGTTTGCTAACTTCTTGAAAATGAGAAGTGTATTAGATGGAGAGAAGAAGGAAGGCAGGAGACCATTTGGGAAATCAATGCATCAGTCTCAGGGAATGAAACTTTCTTGATTAAAGTTGTAGCAAATCAAACAGAAATGATAAAAAAAAAAGCTAACATGTAGCACTTGTGGCAGACACTTTTCTAAGTCCTTTACTTTATTATTCATTTACTCCTTGCAAAAACCATCTATGAGGTTTGTCTACCTGCAATCATCCCCATTTTGGAGATGAAGGAACAGAGGTAAGGAGAGATTGTGAAACTTCTCTCTGGTTCATAACTAGTAAGTGGTAGAGCCTAGATCCAACAAAGTGTCATGACTATGCAGTCTGTGCTCCTCTGGGATTGGTAAAAGGTGAATAAATCTAAAATCTATACAGCATATACGAAAAGAAGCAGCAGCATTTCTATCCCTTGGATAGCTTTTCACCTGTTTATTCAACATAGTATATCCTTTGAATTAAGTCTAGATAATATATTTTTAAAATAGAATGATGGCAGATATATATTTTAAAACTATAAATCTTATTTATTTTACATAGATACATGCTAATTCAATTACAATGACTACTTATGGAACAAAGGAATGAGAGCTTGAAATATGGGTGAAAGGGAGTGAATAAATGCACATATACAAGGATACATGCAAGAGACTTGATGGTGTGCCATGACAGGCAGTAAAGTATGGCAGCTGGGTGCTGAAACCAGCTCTCACCAGCTTTTGATACACGGAGCTCTGTGTATATTCTTCCCAACTCTGTATTCAAGAACATCACATTGGTAATTTAAAGTCATGGTGGTTGAAGTATTTGCAGCATGGGAACTGGCAAACAATACAAATCAAGGCATATTTCTTTGTTCTGAGAACTTGTTGAATTACCATCTACCACCACACCATTGCCTTCAACCCCAGGTATTCCTTACTTATCCATAACTCTCAGCTTCAAGAAGGAGCTAGAATGGAGATCAGGGGTGACTAGAAAATGTTTTGCCTGGTAATTCTGACGTAAAGATACCTAACTATCTCCAACCTAAGCACCGTTATTCTATACTAAGCTTGATGGAAGATACATCTTAAAATATTTTTCTTTGACCTTTTTTTTAAAGGAAAGTTATAGGCAAGAATGAAGTTGAGAAGAGGCAGACAGATAGGAAGAGAGAGGAGGAAGAAGCATTTATTATTTTAGTTGTTCATCTTGGCTGTTCCCCCAACCCTCACTGGCCCTGGGACATGAACCTGGGTCCTTGGGATATATGTGGATTGTACTCAGCGAGAGATGGTGGACCAAACCACTACTCTACCAGGGTGCACCTCTTTGACTTATTTATAAGAGAATTTAGGTGACTTAAGTCTACTTATTAAATGCCTCAGAATGATAGGCACTTTATATTTTCCATATATAAATTTTGTATTTTGAGGTTTTGTTTCATCAGGGATGCATTGTAAATGTAAATGACTGATTAACACTATACAGTGAGCCCTTTTGTACATATTAGATTAGTTGATTGTAGGTTTTGTAGCAAAGCCCACACATGTTCCTTTACAAGGCTGGCAATTTGCTAAAAAGCTTTTGAGTAGCTTACGAATGTGCCAATTAATTGTCTATTTTCATCTTCACTCTAATGATTACTCAGTCCTTCTGTTTTGTAAGGAAGGAACAATAATTTTCCCTTTATCTGCCAAGTTTCTTGGCTTTGATTTCCCTGAAATAAAAGACAGATTAACAGGAGAAAAAAGGAAGTGTAGTAACACACATATCTCCTGCATACATGGGAGAGGTCCAGGAAAATGGAATAATTCTCTGAAATTCTCAAGTTTCTTCCTTAAAAGACGATGTTGTGTGTGGGGCCAGTTATGGGAGGTTTTCAGACAAAGTCCAGTAAATGAGGGGATGATTATTCTAGTTTAAGTTGATGTCTTCTCTGTTGATAAGAATATCTAGAGTTTTGGTCATTCTCTACTTCACAGTATAGGGAGACATCTTTACAAATGATTTCCCTTATAAATGTAAGCATCTCTTACAAAAAGGTAGCTTCATCTGGTTTTCAGAGATTTTCCTTGCATCCTGTTTCTTTAAAAATAACCAGTTCAAAATAATCTTATGTTAAAGAGATAAATTTTGGTGTGATCTATTCTGCTCCCTTTCAGTTAGAACACAGAAAAAGATCAATAAAGTTTTTTTTTTTTACTCATTTCTCCAGTTCTTACTCCTTAAGAGTTCATTATAATTCCGAAGAGAACAATCTCATATTTGGCATCTGTTATTAAATATGTGATTTCCAAATCTTTGAGATGAATTTTTAAGCTTGTAGGTGTTTAAAGGAACTTCCTCCCAACCCCTCTCACCCCAGGTTCTTCTTGGGCTAGGCAAGTTATCTGGGATGTTAGTAGGAGAAAGTACAAATGTAATTATATGTCATGGAATTCTAGAATAAATCATACAGATTGAGAGTTTATATTCTTGAGCTAATGAATTGGATACAGGCTTGTGACACTAAGGCAAGAAGAGGGAAATACATGATCGAGAGCACATCCTCCAGAAATTCGTCTTACTATAAGACAGGTTTCTTCAGTTAAAAGGTTATTTCTGGAGATGACCTTAAATCTGGGTAATTTTCATTCAATAAGTCTTGGTAATAATCTCTTGAAGTCTCCAGGGTCTTGACTGATTTTAGCATCAGGTACTTTCCAATAAGGAGAAAATCTGCTTTGGACATCTTAGAAAAAGTCCATCTGAACAGCTTTCAAGTTGTTTTATAAAAACGCCAAAGGTTTTATATACTAATAATGAATCAACACTGGGGGATGTGTAGAACATTTTCATTAATATCATATTGACTGAACTTGTTCATAATAATAGGAGAGATAAAATATCAAAGACCTTGAAAGGAGTATAGGAAAGTATCTCAATGGTCTTGTACCAATTATAATTTCTTTTAACATGGTTCTTAGTCTGAAACAGATTTTATTTCAAACAAAGAGACTACAACAAGGACCTATTTATTTATTTTAGCAAGGACACGTCTTTAATTTTTAAAGAATAGCAAATGGTATATTGATGTGTAATGGAATATAATAACTTATTTTTCAGAAGAATTTCTTTGGTTATATTGAGATGTTTTGGACATGTACCTATTTCTGTGCAAAGTTTCAAGTTCTTGCTTACATTTGTGGTTATTTTCAGAGGAGGACAAGAATATTAAAGACTCTTGATGAAAGAGGCTGGTTTTTTAAGAAAAAGCTTCCTTTTTCCAGGGCTTTTCAAAATCTTTGGTAGTTTTGTTGGTTACTTAACTCTTGCTTGAGTTACTCCATGTGATTGAATTATTTCATTTCCTTGCAAGGATATATATATATATATATATATTTATAATATATATATGCATATATATTGATATTTGCAAAAAAAAATAGAGTTTCTAGGTGAAAGATTTTAGTGTCTCTGTAACACACAAACAGAACAGACGACATGACCCTCAGGATTTCTGGGAGACAAAATACTGAAAAGATTCCTTGTACAGACTACTCTCACTCAAATTATCTAGAGAAAGGAAATGAAAGAAAAAAAGAAAACAAATGTTTGTTTGTCTTTAAATAGTATTCATTGCCTGTTTACTTCTACAGTGATTTCTATTATTTAAATGAAAATACTTTTCAGAAATGATGATTTTGTGACCTGTAAATAAGAACCTGCCCAGCTTTATAATAAAAATATAGTCAGATAATTTTCTATGGATATTTCTGACTTTAGTGACTATAGCTCTTTAAGATAAGGAATAGAGTTAGTGCCGGGATGCAGCAAAAAGATACCTTCCCATATCCTTCTGGGTTCTTCTAGGCTGGCAAATAATCATGTATCAGATAGAGTGATAAGACAAAAAGGCCAAAAGGAAGTTTATTAATAAAATATACCTCCTATATGCAAGGGAGAAATTCAATAAGTTGATTAACTAACTCACATGACTTTAGTTACTATCTTACATAACTTTAGCTAGTGACAAATGACTTTAGTGAGGGGAAGGAAGGTTAGATATGTGAAGTCATCAGGAAAGACAGTAAATAAGGGCATGGCCATTATTCAGGTGTAGTTCTAGTGTCTTCATTGTTTAAATTAAGCAAATTTAGTCTTTCCTGTACCTGTACCTTTTATTTCTTCCAGTGAGGGAGACACTGTTATATAAAATGTTTTCCTTTATACATGTAAATATGTCTTACAAAATGGCAACTTCCAGCTAGATTTCAGAGCCTCTCCTATGAAATAAGGCTTGTACAAAATATATATGCATATATATGTAACATATATATATAATGCATTATTTCTTTTGTTTACATTGCTATTAGATTTTTAAGATAATGAATTTGAACCTCAATCTGTGTGTACATCACACCACTCCTACCACCATTATTTCAGTGTCCATCACCATCACTATATTAACTCCCTCATTTCTTGGTTGCTTCCATCCTGCCTCTCCTCTGGTAACAACAGTCTTGTATCCTGTGAGTTTGTTCTGCTTGGTCTGCTAGTTTGTTTTGTTTCTTTATATTCCATATATGAATGAAACAATCCTATAATTTCCTTTTTCTTTCTGACTTCTTTTGCTTGTCATAATCACCACTAGTTTCATCCAGATTGTTGTGAAGGGCAAAATTTAATCTTTTAAAATAGTTGCTTAGGATTCCATTGAGTCTCTCTCTCTACACACACACACACACACACACACACACACACACACACACACACACACACACATCCCGGCTTCTTTATTCAGCTATCTGTTGACAGGATTTTTTTCCAGGTCTTGGCTATTATGAACTGTACTGCTATGAACATAGAGGACATATATATTTTTGTGATTAGTGCTTTTGTATTCTTTGGGTATATGATTAGAAGAAGGATTGCTGGATTGAAGGGTAGTTCCATTTTTTTTTTTTTTGAGAAATCTTCATATTGTTTTCCAAAGGGATTGCCCTCATTTACTTTCCTACTGATAGTGAAGGAGGCTTCCTTTTTCTCCATACCTCTTCAACATTTATTGTTTCTAGTCTTTCTTATATAGCCATTTTCACTGATGTGTGGTGATATCTCACCGTGTTTTTCATTTGCATTTCTCTGATGATGAGAGATGTGGACCATTTTTTCATGTATCTGTAGGCCATCTGTGTGTCTTCTCTAGAGAGGTATCTATTCAGATCTCCAGCTCATTTTTTAAAGGGTAATTTGTTTTTTTGTTGCTGAGGTGTGTGAGCTCTTTATATATTTTAAAGATTAACTTCATAAGACATGTGTTTTAGAAGTGGTAGATTTTTGCCCCCTAAATTATTTTCTCCATGTGTATAACTTTAATATTTATTTACTTTTTTAAATGAAAATTTTAGGCAGGAATGATGGCAAGCAGAGGCAGGCAGGGAGAGAGAGGAGTAAGAAGCATTTATTTATTTTGTTTAGTTGTTCATCTTGGCTGTTTTCCCTGGCCCCAGGTCCTGAACCTGGGTCCTTGAGATGTATGTGGATTGCATCTGTCAGCCTTATCTGCTAGGCTAGCACTTAAATATTAACATATGTTTTTAAGTAAAGGCAACAATAACAGTTGGAACAGCAGTCATATAAGGAAAGTTGGGTGAGTCAGATATTTTTAATCCCGTGTTAGTGCTCTAACAGGTAAAGAGAAAGAAGGAAGTGAAATTTTCAGGGTTTCCTAGTAAATTGGTGTCAGTAAAAATTGGACTGTTTTTTAGCATTGGAAACTCTTTCAAAGTTATAACTAGTGATTAAAATGTAATGACGATATTTTATACTCAATCATTCATTCAGAATGTTTTTGAGTTCATGGTTTCAGGAAGTAGATGAGATTTTGGGGGTCCAATGGTGAGCAAAGAGTAGGTATGGGCTCGATCTACATGAAAATTACAGGTCAGCACAGAAAGTAGAAATGATTCAGATAATCACAGACTGATAAAAGTTATCAACTGAGTACATTTAATACAAAAATTATAACAGTGCTCTGAGATTGAAACCAAATTAATTGTGGTCAGGAAAATGTGAAGAACTAGCATTTGAATGGGTAATTGTATTTAGTTATACTTGGGTTTTCTTTTCACATATTGCTTAGCTTATTGTTTATTCGCTTTTACCATTAAGTTGTTGCTGCTTTAGGACAAAAAAATGCGCTTTTCATTTCATTGAATAACTCCACAGAGCATACTTAAGCCCAGAGCTATGCCCAGGTTTCTGCAAATGACCTACTGGAACACAGTGGATTTAAGAGTGATTTAACTTTGGATTTCATTTCTACAATTGATTTAGAATGCTGATTTCATCACCTCTAGGGTTTAGGTGATGTTTCCATCATTTGCACAAATCTGCTCTGACAAGAGCAAGGTCAGTGGATTTGGAAACTGATGTGCAGTGGAGGATTCAATCGACTGATGAGCCCTGCATTTATTTGGCAAAATGATGGATTTTGTCCACTGCTAATGTCAGTGCTTCCTGTGCTGTTGTGTACACAAGAATTTTTAGTGGTTATGAAACGACAAGTAGTGAGTTATTAAGACTTGAAGAACTGACTTTGTTCTTAAGAATAATACAATAGAAATAGAGAGGCTAGAATCTGAATCTTAAAATTTTCTGAACTCATTTTACTACTTATGGCCTTATTAAAATTCTCAGTACTTTATAGTGAACTTTCTATGAATTAGTTTTAATTATAAAGGAGACAGTAGGCCCAGACGTAGCAAATTGTGTAAGGGGGGACAAGGAGGATGGAGTAGAACATGAGACAGAGTACCAGCAGGACTGTGAAGATTGGGAGGAGAGATAAACATCACTCCAGATTTGCTCTATGATTTATGGTCTCCTCTTTATTTTTTTAGAGAGGGATACCTATCAACTGTGCCTTTCCTACAATTACTGAAATACAGTTTATTTATCTTCTTGTCAGAGACATTAGCTCTCTAAGGAGTGAGCGGTGTTTGACGTGAACAGAGTAATGACAAGAGACACACTGGAGCAATGGACTAATAGATGCAATGATAAGGCATGCTCACTGGCACAGGTTCTGATTTGTATGAGGGGAAAGTTGATGGCAAATAGTATTTCTAGAGTGAGTTACACTAAAGTTGTTTATTTCATTTTAGTTTACTTGTTTACTCTGATCACATACATACACCAACCATTCACTGGCTGTATGGTAGGAAAGAAATATAATCATACTGGAGACATTAAAAGTTAGCTCAGATGTGAGATAAGTTGATGAGTCTTGGGAATGTGATTTGAGGAATCACATTCCAAAAGTCCAAATAGTGTTTCTCATGAGATAAACTGAAGGAATAAATTGATTGTGCTCAAGAAAACTTGTCCACAAATAAATTGATTTCAAACTTTTTCTATCAGTCTATGACAATTCTACAGCTGTAGCAACAAGTAACCATAAGGTTTTGAATTCTTTAGCTGAAATATAAAAAGTTACTTCATTTAAATATGAATCTGAAAGCCAGCCACAAATGATAGCTTCATACTTTGAAACGCAGACAATTGATGGTGGAATTATTCCAATGAATATGCTTCTAAGGCTGATGTAGCCCAGTTACATCTCTATAACAAATACAAAATGTGATTGCATCAACTTACTCCTAATAAACCAACACAACTCTGAAAATAATGCTTCTTTGAAACTTTATGTAAAATCAATAATTCTTCTTGTCAATAAAATTCTGTTTGGTCAGCATGACTATCTCTTACGTAAGTAATAGATTCAGTTTTTAGTTTCAGATACCAAGGGGTGGTATCTTCCTTTAGTGGCTTGAAAAGTTAACATGGGATAATGCATACTATGAAAATCCAGAAAGGAGGTAAATTGGCATTTTGTGTGTACTGCATTGGATCAGGGACCAGGTCTCCAAAAGATGGTTGTTGAGAGAAACTGGACTCTTCTGGATTGTTCCCAGGGATGTTTGTAGAGTGAACCTGCTTGGAGGTTAGAGGTAGTGTATTCTGGAGTAGGAGACAGGATTTTATGGTGTGCTAGGAAGAAAGAGGCAGCTCTTTAGAAGAGAGCACATACAGCAAAAATAAATAAGGTCTTGAATTAACAGAATAACAGGAGAAATAAAGAGGATGCTAATTGTGCTGGTTGTCTTTCATTTGTCCTTCCATAATCTATATTACAGAGTTTTAGTATTCAGAAGCTGAACAGTTGGACTATTTTTATTCTCTGGCTTTTGGTTAAGTTCATAGTGTAATGTGCCTTGGCTGAATCTCAGGAAGATTTAAGAGTGCAACATTAGGATATGTATACATTTCCCCTGCCGCTATTTCCTTCTCTGAAAGATATCATAGTTTTGCTATGATCCAAGGCCATAGGCTTGCAAGCAGCCTTCTCCAAGTAGCTTCCATTCTCCATTATCTATTTCCTTTTCTTGACGGCCTTTTAGATTTAGGGGACGTAATAGATTCTCCCCCCATTCCATATTATTGTGTTGTTACCTTTAATAACCCCTCAAACTGAGTGTGCCCAATTTAAATGTGTCTTCTGTTTCTTGCCAGGACCAAATCAATACACTCTTGATGTGTTGATGCAAAAGAAGAAATAATAGGACTTGGCAACTGACTAAATGTTGGAGTCAGAGGTGGGGAGGAGCAAAGCTGATGCTGTTTAATTAGGTGAATGGTGACTGTTCGCAGAGACCATAAGATCAAGGGAAGGAAAATAAACTCCAAGAATATTGAGTTTGGGGTCCTGGTGGTTGAAATAGAAGTTTGGTGCTCAGCACAGTAAGCAGGGTTGCCATTATATAATTATTCATCCACATAAGGAGACTATAGAAGACTATAGAAGCCATGAAACAACCAAGGGAGACTCTATAATGATTCTACTACATCAGAATTATTATAGTTCAGACACAAGCACCTTTGTTATCCAAAGGCATATGTCCGCAAAGTCTGAATTAAAGCAGCAAAATAACTGCTTGTGTTATTCAAACATACAGAGGAGCGATGTATGCAGGAAACTCTTTGAATCTTCCCCCCACCATCTATTATTTTTTTACCTACAAGTTTTTCCTCTTCTTTATTTGCTTATTTCCACCCAATACATGCACACTGTTAAGAGAGAGGACATTTCCCCTACCTCTCTGGGTTATTCCAAGTTTGGTGAGAAATAATACTAACATCAGATAGAGTAAGTTGAAGAAAAGAACAAACTGTATTCACATTCTAGAGTATATACATTCTAGAGTAAAAGGGGGCAAATCAAGGTTTTTTATCCTGAGCTATTGAATTTATGGGGCTTGGAATATCAAAGAGGAGGGGGACTCATATGACAAGGCGAGGATGACTAATATGATAAAACCCAGATGCTTTGTAATTACGTGTTTACCTTTTTATACTGTTAGGTTTCTCTGATAAAAAGGACATTTCTGGAAAAAATCCAAAATCTAGATAGTACCCACAATTTTCATTCTTCCAGGTAGGTTAAGGGAGTGGTAATAATTTCTCCTGAGACTGTAGGGCCTCGACTAACCTTAGCTTGAAATGGTCCACATATCAAAGTATTGTGGATGTCTTGATGAGGCCTAACTGAATATCTTAGGGAGGCCTATCTTTCAACATTATAAATTTTTCTTTTTTCCTATTGCTCTATATACCATTTTCTTGATTTTTTTTGTGATAAAATTTTGAATAGAGACATACAAGTAGAGATGGTGAAAAGAGCTCAGGTTGTCGATTATTTTGAAAGTAGTCAGCAGAATATGCTAACAAATATTAATGGAAGTGTGAGAAGATGAGAAGAAGTTCTGGTCTGACGAGACATTAGTGGAAGGGTATAGTCTTGAAAAATTGGTGTAGTATCAATAGAAAATAGAAATCTCACTTTCATTGTAGTTCATTTTCAAAGGAAAGGTGCAGGCAGAAGTGAAGGTGAGTAGGCAGGGGAGCAGGCAGGTAGAAAGAGAGAAAGATGAAACATTTATTTTATTTAGTTGTTCATCATGGTTGTTTCTTATCCTGACCCCTACTGCCTCTCCAGTTTGCAAACCTGGGCCCTTGAGATGCATGTGGACGATGCCAGCCTGAGGCGGCAGCCTTGTCCACTAAGCCACCAGGGCCATGCTTTTACATTACAATTTTGACTGACGCTGATAACGTCCCCTTAACTTGTGCAAACATGGACATCCATATGTATGTATGCATGGGCATGCATCTGTGTGTGTTCACATAGTCAATGGGTGGTAAAGTTAGGGATGATTGAAATCTGTAACTGATTCGTAATCAGTTGGGAGAATTATCCTTAAAGTAGCCTTGGAAGAGTTTGACTGGAAGCTAATTCTTTTTTTTTTTTTTTTTTTTTTTAACAGTCTATAGTCTATGAGAATTTCTTCTTTTAGTCTTTGAAAAACCCTTACAGCTTTGTATTTTTATGTTTCTGCTCTGTTTTAGCATTAGGTGTTTACCATTCAATTTTTAAAGCTCCTAATTCATATTTATGTGTTTTTATTTTAGTTTTATGAGTGTTTGACTTTCACCTGAACTGTTTTACAGAGGATGTCTCCAGATGATGCTAAGAAAGAGGGATGATTCAGATTCCAGTCAAGCCTAACTATAATAGGATGCTGGTAGAAGTTGGAATATCAAGTGATAAAAGTAAAGAATCAAGATAGACAACAGACGTGAAATCATGGCTGCATCTAAGCTCAGTGAATGCGTATGCCGTAGCTTCAAGACATAATAACAGTCTCTTTTTCTGTTCCTAAAGCACCCCCAAAGTTTAGAATTTGAAATTGATTTTGCCATCGAGAGCAAATGTGAAAGATTGCCTCAAATGTGTGTTTGTTTACAGACTTGTTCCTCTTAGAAATGGAGCCATATAAGACCTTTTATTATCTGACATTGGTCTACTCTTCAGCCTTAATCTCCTCCATTCTCACTACTTCCTTCCTCAACACAGGCAAAAACACAGAAATATGAATTGTTTTCTGAACATGATAAGCTCATTGATGCTGCTGCTGCTGCATATGCATATGGCAAATTCTTCTGGGACTTGCGCTTAGCCTGATCGCTTCCTTACACTTTAAACCTCAGTTGCAGAGGGGTTTGAAATAAATCTGTTTTAGTCCCAAGAAAGCAGTTGCCTATTTCAGGGACTTACTATATGCATCTACATATCTAGCACTTATCACAAACAATTGTAATTATTTTCTTACATGAGACAGAATTTAGATCTTATTTTTCTTTTCATTCCTAGTCTTACACATAGAGAAGACTTGCAGCAATGTTTGTTGAATGAATATACATTTTTTTTTTTCAGTTGATGGTATAATAAATGGTAATAGAAATGAGTAAATAATCACTGAATCATATATTGGGTGAAAACTTCTTTCTGTGATATATCTCCTAAGGTAATAGTGGGTTAAAACAATTTAATCAGAACAAATCAAAATGAAACTGAGTCCATTTGTCTTGGTACATTTTTCACCAAGACTACAGAAAACCGATTAAATTTCAGCCTTTTTTTGCTGAGTAAGTTGCATTAATTATTACTGTCCCATTCATTGATGGGTTTTCCTAAGTTTCATAAATTTAAACAGGATGTCTGTTCACATCTTTTTTTTTTGAGTTTTAGTGAGCACTGTCCTTTTCCTGAGTAGAGTCCCAGGTGGAATGGCATTTCTGGTAAGAGCTTCTGAGTCTCTATTGAGTGGGGGGACTTGTTGGCTAAGCCAGTTTTCCTAAAATGGGTGCTAAGTCTTCTTTCTCAGAGCTGCCCTTAACAGGATTCAACTTTCTAATTAAACTCTCACAAGGCCACGTTTAGATGAAGGAGAAAGGAAAAGTGTACACAGATGCACACAAACTCTCAAAGTGTTTCAGGAAATTAATTATAGTTTACTTTGAATTTTTCCCTTAGGAGACATTTTTAAAATCTGATTGTAGATTATTAGAAAAATTAATGGGCTTTCAGCTCTAGAAACGCTGAAGAAGTGCACCATTTCTTCCTGTTTTGCTTTTTTTTCTTGTTTTTTAAAATCTAAAGTCAGAGCGTGTAACTTTAGCATTAGATATCTATTTGGGTTATTAGGGCTAAACTCATTTGCAACCAGGAATAATTTATATCAAGAAAGCTGGGCAGTATTATTAGAAAAATGTCCGGAAGTAGCTGTTTTTATGGAGGGTTAGCTTCCTGACTGACCCAGAGGCACTCTGGCTTTAAAGTATCATATAACACAAAGGTCAAAGGCATGACAGGATCAACAAGCTTGATCATCCGATCTTTGTGTTGGTATGTTCAAGAGTGCAGTTTGCACCTTCTCCTGGTGGGAAATTTATAAATGCGAGATCTGGGTAAAAAGAGAAGCTAGATCAACTCATGCATATCTCTCAAACCAAAACATCACAATAAGCAGCAAATGAAAACCAAAATCAAAGTCAAGTCAAATTCCTTTTTCTTTCTTAAGAGATCTCCTGTATTTACTGAGAATAGGCTAGTATCTTCTTAGTATATGAAAAGGAGCATATTAAAAGAACTGTTTGTTTTCATAACTTCTCAATTAAATCTTTAAAAAAACATCAATAACAACCTTGTCTTGCGTTTGCATTAACAAGTCTGTGATAGAAGGAATTGGGTAATGGTAGCATCAGGGTCCCAGAATTTTGAACTACAGCTGCCAAATTAGCTTAGACCTGACCTTTTGTCTTCAGCTTTTTCCATTTGCAAACTGAGAGAATTTATTAGATGAACTGAAGAGTCTCTTCCGGCTCATGTTGTTTTAAGAAGGATTTCAGAGGAGGAAGGATTATATTTGGAAACATAGGTCTGCAGATGCCAGTTGATATGGTATTAAGAGAATGCCGAGATCTGAAAGTTGCCAGAAACCTGACTAATTACTCATCACACATGGTGCAACATTAAGTTGATTTCTGGTTTGAGAATGGGAGCAAGTCTAAAATTGCTCTCTAAGAAATCTTGGTCCCACCTGTTTAAGTCCCCTAGTGGACTTTCTCTGTGGTCATATTTCAAGTCAAGAATTTAACTTCTAAAAAATCATTTTTAAATTTCTTCTCTTTCAATTCCATGTTCAATAGCTAAAACAAAGATTCCAAACTCTGTTATGCAAAGAAACATGTGGACTATTATTAAAGTGTAGATTCCTAATTCCACTAGTAAGATAAGGATTTTCCATCTCAGGGTGGGTCTTAAGAATATGTATTCATACCAAACCACCATGGGGAAGAACCATACTCAAACAAATTTTTAGAGACCTTGGTTCCTCTTATTTTCAACCATCCATCTACCAGTTCATCGCTGGCTTCTATCTTGAATCAGAACAATTCTATTACTAACAACTGATCTTTGAAAGTGGCAGTATTAGGTGGTTGTTCTTTAAGTGTGACTCCATTATAACTCAAGATTCATTTATTCTCTTTCTATAGTCCTTGTCTTGGCTCTGAAATTCTAGGGAGCAGCAGGCAGATTTACTTTTTAAACAACTCTTGCGTGAGTCTTACACACGATCATTTTAGAGAATCGGGTTTAACATACTAATTTCTCAGGATTTTCTGAGCTGTGATGTGACATTAGTCCTTTTCCTGTTGGAGGAAGTTACCAGAAGTGTTCATTCCTTTACAAAATTATTACGACTATGCCCTTTGCTTTCTTTCACTGAGCTTTTGGCATTAAAAATAGCCATATGTTAAATGACATTCTTTGTTTTTTACTGCTTTAGAGTTCACAGCCCATTACACCCTCAATGTTGCTTATATAAAGAGCCTTGGGGTAAATTGTGCCTAACACTTCGATTTAAGAAAAAGTTTGTTTCTCCTGGTGAACCAATCTGTTTTCATCTACTAGAAAATTTGTCATGTAACTTAACAAAATTTCTCCATTACTTAGGCTGCTAGAAACTCAGAAAAAGCTTTGATTTCAGCTGTAGTTTTCATCAGAGCTTTATGGCTATAATTCTACCTTCCATTTTGATAATTGACTTTTTAATTTTATTCAGTATCCATTTGTAGCTTTCTCATTAGCCAATCCAAATCATTCTGGAAGTGGAATGGAAGGAATGATAGACTTAGTGGAAATGATGAGTTACTTTGAAAAGCTGCGCTTCTTAGCACTGTTTCATAAGCTCTGGCAAAATACTGTCTTCCTTGTTCTTTCCATCAAAGGCAATGTTTTATCACCTTACAATCTACAAAATTAAGTAATGTAATCAGCAGCTTTCTTTTCTTATCTGTTGAACTGAGAACTATATTCTTTTCTTGTCTTGGCTGGTTTTCATTTCCCCTTTGTTGAGCGTTTCTAAATCTTGACTACTCATAGAATCACATACATTTGCTTGTCAAAAATATATAAGCTCAGTATATTCTATTTTTGCCCCAATATTCTGATCATAAGTAGATTAAATGACAATGATCCATATTATTTAAGGACTCTCTCTGCTAATGATGCTGGACTTGTGGGAAGACTGAACCATTCCTGTTCAAGATACCTATTGAAGTTGTGATACTTTAATGATTTTGTGAAAGAATGAAGAATACTTCTCAGACAGTATTGAAGCATATTATCCGCTGCCATTTGGAATCCTGGATTCATAAAGAAAATATTTACGCAAGTCAGATTGGTCTTTGCTTTTGTTACGTTTTCCTAGAAATTAAGAGACCAATGCTGTGAAAACCCATCCTTTACCCAATATGAGAAATAGATAAAAATGTATTATTAGAAATCAAAAGCAAGACAAGAAATAAAATTAAAAGGGAGCAAAAATCACAAGGATTTATAATGAATCATTCTTTGATTTTATTCAGCAACTGTTTATTAAAATTTTATTTATTCTTTCATTCATTTTTATGGTACAGTTCTTTTCTTAATTAAAAGTTATTAAAGTAACTTTGGTTTATAACATCATAAAGGTTTCAGATATACAGTATTATAAATTGACATGTGTATGCTATATTATGATTTCCACCTAGAATCTTGTTACTATTCATACTGTACAATTGACTTTCTCACAAGATGTGCCTACTCTTCAAGTAGTCATCATTTAATTTGTTTTTGTTTCTGATATTATTTTTAAGTTTCAGGTGTACAGTTTTATATTTCAACATCTGTATATACTGTATTTTGATCACCACCAAAAGGCTAGTGTCCATATTAAAATTTTATAGTGTTTTACCTAGAGGGTCTCAACTTTGAGTACCTTGGCATTATTTATAGTGCTTTAAAATGTCTTTAACCCAAATTCTTTGCCTGCTGAAGAGTATTTCTTGGGTTGAGTCTCAATATGCGTATTTTAAAAAAGTCAACTTGAGAACTCCTGAAGTGGGCACACTCTTGCCCTGAGGCAGTTTATTATCTAGTAATCTAGATCAGCAGTTCTCAGTCCTCTCACTGTGACATGCCTGGGAAACATCTAATGATGTCAGCTCTTGAGCTCCATTGCTGTTTTGCTGAATGAGGATCTTTTGGAGGCAGGACAAGATAACTGTGTTTAAAAAAAGAATTGAAACCCGAGTGACATAGAACAATTCAGCTAAGAGAGTCACTCGTCTAAATTTCAAGAGACTTTGGAAGAAAGAGTTTATGGGACATTTTCATAAAATGATCTCTTGAAGGGCCAGTGGATTTTAGGTTAACATGTGGAAAGCTATAGAATTCTAGAGAAATTTTCCCCTCTAATTGTTGGCATGAAAATGATTGAAGCACAATTTTATCATATCTTCTCTTGTATCTTCCTCTTCTTTTGTGACACTTCTAGTCTTTCCCCAGTTTTCCTTCCTGATTTGCTGCCATTCCTTTTTCAGTCATGCTTGGAACCTATATTATAGAACTTATTTTTACTGAGTTGTATAATTTAGTCTCAGAAAACTCTTTATACAAACCTAACATCTAAAGGACCTACATATTCAAGGAATTGATGAAAGCGGTTGTCTTGATATTTGGGAAGAGATCTATTAACCAGCAGAGTGAGTATGCTAACTAATTTCCAAGAGTGTTAACACTTACTAGATTTACAAGCAGCTGAGTGATCAGGAATGTTTTTCTCTAATAGGGTGAAAAATCAAAATGATGAGTGCCATCTACATTGGTAAGTAAGACTAATTACATTCTTTGGAGGATCTCTCCATTGTGCCTTTATAAATTTAGACATGAGGCTAAAACTGACCAACGAAAGAAAACTTGATAATAAGCATAGTTTTATTTCTGTCTGTGGTTCATAGTTTTTCCTCCCTTCTGTTAGCGTAGAAGAAGGGATATCTCTTTTTAAAGAAATGAAGAATGACAGGGCAGATGTTCAGATTTTAGACAAAAATATTCTTGTACAACTGTTGTTCTAAGTAAAAAAGCTGAACTGTTATTTTGTTTTCCATGTAGGTTTTATATACAATAGCTTGACATGAAACATGTTTAACTTAAAAAAATATTTTGATAATAAAAACAAACTGATTTTGAAGCAGGCTGTGCTCATTGTGTGTTACCTGCCAAAACTGAATGTATCAAAGAATATAGCGATAGCGGAAGTAAACTATTCTTCAAGTTAGTAGTTGCTTCAAGATAAAAGCTATTGATATTTCTTTTGGTTGTGCTCTTTCAAATAAACGGAATTCCCTAAAATATACTGGCGTAACCCATATTCTTAAATATTAACCAAAAGGGGAAAACATTACCGTGAACTTAAATGAAGTTTATTTCCAAGTAGGTGAACCTCAACAAGTGAAAATTTGTATATGAGTTTTAATTTTTTCTCCTTTAAAAATCATGAAATATTGTTACTAGAAGACTAGGCTTGCACAGGCCGGCTGGTTAAAAGAACAAAATTAAATTAGCAATGGTAATAACGTTTAATGAAAACTTAACAGTGCAGTATTTCCAGAGAGAAAGTAAGGCAGTGTTTAAGTATAACTAGAGAAAAGATACATCTAAAATAAATATCTGAACAAATAAAGGTTAGGGCGTAGAAGGTGGGAGAGACAGAAATGGAAGATGGCATGAAAATGGAAGAGAAAGCTAGGATGAAATTAGCATTTACACGCATAAGTATAAAGTTTATGCATTTGCTGAAGTTGTGTGGAAGTCTGAATCTGATTGCTTCATAGAAAGAAATTAAATAGGTTATATGAATTTTTCCTTAACTTTTTAAAATTAAAGCTTTATTGCAAAAAAAACCCCAATATACTTCACACAGTGTTCAATTCAGTGATTTTCAGTACATTCACAAATCCGTATACCTACCACTACACTCAGTTTTAGAGCATTTCCATCACCTCAGAAGTAAACCCTTGTACACTTTAGCTTTAACCCCCTGACTCTTTGACCACAACAAACACTATTTTCTGTTTCTATAGATTTCTTTGCTCTGCAAGTTTATATGATGCAATAACAGAATGTGACTTTTCTTGTGTATGTGTGACTGACTTCCCTCACTAAGTATATCTTCAAGGTTCATCTATATTGTAGTATATTATCAATACTTTATTTCTTGTTTTATGGCTGAATCATAGTCATTATATAGGTTTGTCATATTTTATTTATCCACCCATCCACTGATGGACATTTAAGTTGTGTCCACCTGTTGGTTATTGCAAATAATTGGTCCTAAGCATTTGCATAGAAGTTTCTACATGGCATATGTTTTCATTTTTCTTGAGTTCATTTCTCTTGCTGCTTCCTATGGTAACTTTACGTTGAATCATTTGAAGAACTTCCAGACTGTTCTCCAAAGTGACTGCCCCATTTCACATTCCTCCCAGCAGAATATTAGAATTTCAACTTCTCCATATACTTTCCAGCATTTATTATCAGAGTTTTTGATTGTAATTATTCTAGTGTGTGTGAAGTGACATGTCACTGTGATTTTGATTTGCATTTCCCTGATGACTAATGATGGTCATGTACTCTTTAGTGATAATAGGAAAAGAGAAATTATTTGCTTAGTATCATGTATCCATATTTCATAGAGAACTTTATGGCTTTTCATGAGAAGGACTCTGTAAGATACAGGGAATAGTCTCCTCTAGAATATTCCTACGGTTAACATAATAATACGTTCCACAGAGAGAAGAGAAGTTAAAGGTTCCGTGTCAGAGTTGGGGGATGGGAAACATTGCCTGAAAGATTAGAATTAAAATTGAGTTTTATAATCTCGGCTACCTGTTGTTCCTTTTTATGATGTTAAGGAGATACAATTGTTAAGCACATTTTCTTTTTCTGAAGCACTTTAGTAATAGTTGAGACTCACTTTTATTTGTCCTTGCAAGTGTCCCAGTCTTGCCAAATACGATGCAACAATTTTATTTATACTGTTTGTTTTTCTTGAAATGAAAAAGAAACAATTTAAGACTGTTTTGAGAAGATCATTTTGAAGAATGCATTTCCTATTTTTCTTTCCAGGAATTTTTTGTTATCGGTTGGCTCTGCCAAGATTACTATCTCATCTCTTGTTGAATGTCCGCCCCATTTGAAACTCGTTTTCACTATGCTTTTATCCATGTTAGAATCTATATTGATCATTCCAGATCTCTATTTCCAGTTGAAAATAATAATAGAGGAAAGCCCTGGGAAAGATTAATCTCTGCAGGTGTTTTTGCTGCTGGGACTCAAACAGTGTTCTTTTCTTAAAACTGCAGCAGAGGAGGATGAAACTATGATATTATTAAGGAAAAGCTAGCACTCTTTTTTCCCTCAAATTAAACCCTGTGGTGTTGAATTAGCCCCTAGAGGTGGTTGAGCGGGAAGAGTGCATCTATTCATGAATTAGATGCTTTAGAGTTAATAAGATTGCATTTGATGCTATATTATTCCCTTGTCAGAACCTTATAAATCATTTCATAATCTTGAAAGTAATGCGGGAAGTTAAAATTTCACTTTTCTCGTTAGCAGCCTTTTGTATGTCTCCTTTAGATTTGGGGACTAATCTTTCTGATGATTTATTTAATGTGATCTAGATTCTGTAGTTTGGCAAAGAAAAGCTACATTAAAAAATCCCTCTTTGTGAGATTTATGTTTCACAGTCTCTAGTTTGTGTATCTTTACTAAGTAGTATATGAAGTATATGAAGATTTTTCTAGATCACCCCAGCAGATATACAATGTTTCAATTCCATCATGATAGACCAAAGCCATATTGTATATTCTTTATATCAGTTAACTTTCAAGTAGTGGGGGAATTAAATTCAATCAGAATTAGATTAAATTATGTGAATCTTTTTAGTGCTACCATGAACAAATAAAAAATAAGTGACTTGATTAAGTAGAAAGAAGTAAAAAGAATAGATTTAATCCTAAACCTTTAAATAACCATCCAGTAACAGGAAAGCTGTTAATTAAATGTGTCACCAATAATAGGAAAAAAAATATGAACCTATTCAAAGCACTTTAGAAGAAGTCTTGCTTTCATGGCAGATTTGGTTACATTTCATGTTTTTCCCTGGCAGCTCAAGAGCAGAGAAAGGTAAGGAAAGGAGCATTTCCTGTGCCAGAGTAGCCATTTCTATTGGTTTAGTTGACTCTCATTTGCCATCATCAAATTAATCCTTCTACTTTGTGTTTGGATGAGCCTCTGTTACCAGAACCTGCTTCATGGGTGTGTGACCAGAACAGGCATTTGGCAAATGCTCTGCGATGGCCATCTTGAAATTCTTAATAACCTTGAAATTTGTACTGCATAAGTGAAATCCAGTGCACCCTAGTGACTCAGGTGTGAAGCCTATACCTGGGGCGCAGCCCACATATAGTGCAAAAACCAGGGCTTGTGGCCTGGAGCTGGGGGAACAACTAAAATAAATAGCTCAATAAATAAAATGCTTTTTCCTTCTCTCTGTCTCCTCCTGCCTGCCACCTGCCTGCTTTCGTTTCTCTAAATAATAAATAAATAAATGAATATCATGGGGCAGTCATAATACAAAAAAATAAGTGAAGTCTGATGGGACAATGGAGGGTTGTACACCAGGGGCTTGGAGCCTTGTCTCAAGTGGGGTCCCTCCTCCTGCCACCTCAGAGCCTGTACAGGACTGATGCTCTGGTGCCCTGTCAAGCAGGGGCTGGATCTGGTTGATGAGTACCCAGTTATGGGTTGTTGCTGTGAAGTCTTCCTTAAGAGAATAAACAGCAAGTAAAACATATCCATGGAAGGTCAAGAGAGAGGTGGTGAAGGCCAGTAGAAAGCTTTCTGCCAGGTTTGTGAGCAAGAGGTGACTGCGCTGTCATATTACACAAGGCCTAGCAAATTATGTGGCTCCTGTGTCTATTACACAGTGATTCTTTCCTTCTATCCTTGCTATCAAGTTATTTTATTTTCTAAAATGTATAAAGTACAAATGGCATATTTTCCAAACTTACCCCCCATGTTTCTGAGTGCTTTTATGATGCATTTTATTGGTTAGATTTATTCTTGGGACCCAAGGCTCCATGACACTTTCTAGAAAGACCATTGTTCTGAGTAGCCCAGGATTTAATGTTTCTTTGAATTCGTTTATTGGATTTTTTTTCCTTCCAAGTAATACTAAGGATCATTTTATGAAGTATTTTTGTAATGTCCTATTTGTGCTTATTTTTATTACTGTCTGTACTGATTAGTCACATAATCTTACATCAGAAAGATGATCCATTTACGTTTGGAAGCCTGGCAAGAGTGCTGCTCTTTGGTTTTTCCTGCAGTTTTTTGATTGGATTGCCTCTAGAGGGGGAGGGGCAAGTCCTGGGATGAATTCTATTTCCAGGTAGAGAAAATCTCACTACCCTTCTCTTCTCTGGCTCCATAAAGTACAAAACAGTCTTGCTACCCTACAGACCACTCAGAGAATACTTTCAGATATTATCTAGTCCTATATATTGATATGCCACAGGGAAAATGCTATACTTACTGGGATTTGATTGCTCTCATTAGTTGATAGGGACAATGTCACACATGCCAGTTTAAACTAGGTGTCTTAAACAAAATTTCGTAGATATGCGAAACACATCTAGCTTAAAGAGGTGGAGGGCTGAAGTCAGGCCACAGTGGAAACTTGTCGAAGACTCTGAAGCTCCCAGCAGAGATTGCCAGCAGATCTCTAACACTCTGCGTTTCTTAATGGTTATAATCATCCTGTGCTTACTTTGTAATGTTTGTTCAGTAAAGATTAATATTTTACAAATTATTTGCATGTTCTCATTGTCTCCTGAAACTAACCCCTCAAAAAAGGAGGCTTGGACTGGAAGATGATGCATGTGCCAACCTTTTCTGGGGGAACCCCTGCGTCCAACAGTCCACTGAAGACACTCAGGCCCACAGAAAAGTTGCAGCTAAAGATTTTCTAATGTTGGCTTTTCCAAACTGATTTGATTGTGAGGATGTTTTCTCCCATTAATATTGGTTAATATTTTAGGGTAAAAAGCAATTCATGGTGAACCCTTTGGTAATTGCTAGTTTAGGTAGTTAGAATTGGGGTTGGGGGCAGGTCTTCACCTTCTACTAGTTTGATCTGTATGATTCTCTCTTTCTCTCTCTCTCTCTTTACACACACACACACACACACACACACACACACACATGCTAAGTGATGTCTAAAGATATCAGAGAACTTAGCATTCTTCTTTCAGAGCTGGGATGCAGGCATTGTATGCTAACAGAAATGAAGCATCTACATGAAAGTGATAAAATCATTTGATGGATCCCCTGAGGACAAGCGTCTCTGAAATGGGATTGCTCATTCTCTTTCTCTCAGTAATATGCTTCCCACTTATTATGGGATGTGGGCTCTTCTGTTCAGAGGAGTGGTTAAATTTGAAGAGAATTCTGAATGTGAATATAATAGGTTGAATAATCGCTCCAGAGATATTAAGTATTAATCCCTGGAACCTGGAAATGTTATTATAGATGGAAAAAGTGTCTTTACAGATGTCATTAAATTAAGGATCTTGAAGTGGAAAAATTATCCTGGATTATCTATGTGGATCTAATTTGCAATCACAAGTGTCCTTGTAACTGGAGAAGCAAAGGGAGATTATACGCAGAAAAAGAGAAGGCAATGTGGACAAGAGGATGAGTGGAGTATGTGGCCACATCTAAGTGTATTAAGCAAGGCTCTCTAAAGAAAAAGAACCAATGGTCTCTCTTTCTAATCCATTGCAAGAATTGATTCGTATAGTTATGGAGGCTAGAAGTCCCATCATCTATCAGCAAGCTGGAGAACCAGGAAAGTCAGCTGTTATGTATCCAAATTTGAAGATCTGAGAATCAGGGGGCGGGAAGGGGAGGGTAGGAGGTGGAGCTGTTAATGGTATAAGTTTGATCTCACTCTAAAAGTCCAAGAACTGGTAACTCTAATGTCTAAGTGAGTACAGAAGAAGAGAAATGTCTCAGCAACAACAGAGAGTGAAATTGCCCTATCTTTGACGTTTTCTTCTCTTTGTATCCTCAACAGATTGGATGATGCCCACCCGTATTGGTGAGAGCAATTCTCTTTAGTCTATTGATTCAAATATGGAGACACCTCACAGGCACATCTGGAAATAATGCTTTATCAGTTATCTGGGCAGCTCTTAGCCTAGTCAAGTTGAGTCAAGTTGACATGTAAAATTAACCATCAAACCTAGGAATGCTGCAAGTTATAAGAAGCTGGATTAGGCAAAAGAAAATTTCTCTTAGAGCCTTTGGTGGAAGTGTGACCTTGCTAAAAACCTTGATTTTTGACCCAGTGATACAGATTTTGGACTTTTGCCTTCCAGAGCTGTGAGAGTACATTTCTGTTCTTTCAATCTACCAAATTTGAGATAACTTCTTGTAGCAGCCACAGGGAACTAATAAAGTGAATAAAGAGAGTAACAGTTAATCTTACACATTTTACTTGACTCATTTGGGCTTGAAACCACTTTTTCTTGATTTCATAAATCAGAGGGATCAAGGGATCTTCACTAATTCCTCAGTTCACAACAAAGACATATATATCTTGGCTATGTGACTTCAGGATTCCTCAGGAGGCCACGGTTACCATGAATATCACCCATGAGAGTTGGGGCTTATATCCCGTAATAAGAATAATTGCAGTTGTGCTAAAGGTGGTATGATTGAGAAGCTGACATACTATCTGTTAGCCACTTTCCTTGAGAAGCTGTCTCCGATTTGAGGCATCCCTGACTAGGAGGGAGAACAAAATCAAAATGGAAATTTTTTGCAACAAGGATTTATTTAATTTTTTTTTTAACAGAATCTGATTTGAAATATAAGACAGGCACTCCCTGGTGGAACAGAGATTATTTCAATCACCTCCAAAAGATGCAAGCCCCTGAGTTCAGTTCCAGGTCTGGGGGAAAACAACCATTGTGAACAATTAAAAATTGAAATAAAAAAATGCTTTTTTTCTCCTCTCTTCCTGCCTGCCTAGTCACCTTCATTCCTGCCTTCACTCTTCCTTAAAAAAAAAAAAAAAGTAAGATAACAATAAACTGGGATTAGATGGTTATAAACTAAAGGTAATTTTGTATCTATATGTATAGCTATATAGAAAAATACCTAATATCTATCATATATCTATCTCCATCAATGTGCTCTCTAATTTTAGCATTCTTTGACCTCTGGTATTGTCATTATTAACTTTTACATCACTATAGAAAAAAAATGATGAAATGTTCAATAACAGCCCCAATTAAAGACTTTCAATCTAAGAAATAAATAAGTGAAAATATCTTAGTATTTTAAGCAGGAATTTAGACATACTCAAATCCATGATGATCAAATATCATTTGGCTCACAAAAGAAATCTCTCTCTAGTTATTACTATCTAATGATTTTTACATTTTATTTATGTCTAAACTACCATTCATACCACCAATCTCCTGCCTTTAATATTACACCATCTGGTAAGAACAAAGTATTCATTTCCATGTTGGAAAGACTTAGAGGCTTAACTAAATGAATGTGTTTATAACATGGCATTTATTTGGGAAAATAAAACTTCACTAAAACTGAAGACTGTCGCTTCACCTATCCAAGGGCAAAGTCTGGTCTCCTGTGTAGAGCAAATCTCATGGGTCTAGCTAGCTTATTTCAGTCACATCTGAAATTCAGGAGCCAGGTATCAGTCTACAGTTCTCTTGTACCTCCAGTATGGGGATCACTGGTCAGTGGTTGATTTAAATAGAAATGAAAACCTTCCATGATCCCTTGGCTCCTGACTGCTTGTCCTGTGCTGTTCTGTTATGCAGACTGTTCTTGTAATCATCCCCTCTGCACATCCTCTCCATCCCACAGACAACCTGGTGTTGTCTTAGACTATGATTTGCAAACATCCTCTGTATTCTAATTTCTACCCTGGCTGAATGCCCTAGATCATTTCCTTACCAACCTTTATCAGTACTTCATTTCTCTCCCTGGCTGGGTTGACATTCTTGATGAGGTTCAACACAGTTTTTGGTATTTTTTTTTCCCCACTCTTCATTTTATTATGGCACTCAGCTTCAAATCCTGCTAATTGGAAACTCAGCCTATTGGGGACTAGGAGAAATCATAATATTTTTGTCTTTTTCATCAAATATTAAGCTCAATTATCTTTCCCCATCATTAGCAATTATATAGGTTTGCATACATTTACATGCCACAATAGTCATATTGCCCAACTAAATTTCGGGCAAGTATGAATATCATTGTCAGAAGCAATTTATAGAGCAATCAGACTCATTCTTCAACCAAAATCTCTTTCCCCTTAATGCTCTGGAAGCATAACTTGAAAACTGGAGAAGAAAACTTCATGTAAGGACAAATGGAAATGCTCTTGCTGAATTAAAAGTGTTACAGTTTGTTCGGGAGAAACCAAGTGAGCACCCTTTGGAAGTATTTTAGGCAGATTTATTACACACGTGGTCTCAGCTGGGATTTCTTCCTTAAAGAGCTGAGCCCCGGTTTCTGGTTAACACATGCTTATATAGGCTAGAGCAAAGGCAGGAAGAGAGGGATGTAAATGAGGGGAAGGGGTTTCAAGATTGGGAAGTTCTTTGTCTGCTGGCTATATTTCAGCAAGCTCAGGTTACAGGAGGTGTCATGGCTTTGCATCCTAGTTGCTGGAAGTGGTAAGCAGGCCTTTTTCCCACAAAAGAAGAGAGAATTAACTAAGTAAAATGTTTATTGCTAATTTTCTTGGGGTGTGTGAGTGTGTGTGTGTGTGTGTGTGTGTGTGTGTGTGTGTGTAAGAGAAATTGAGAAGGCAGATCCCTGCTTTCCTATATATTTGGTCAGTCAAAATTTATTTCAACAAATAACAGATTCAAATATTTATAAATAGTGGAACTTGACTCTGTACAAGACAATGTGAAGACATTGAAAACTAAGATAAAATATTGCACTTAGTTGCGTGATGTTGGGGCATGGGGAAAATTTCCCCTATCCTTCTGAGCTTCTTTATGGGTTGAGCAAACAAATCAACATCAAAAAGATTAGTAGGAAAAAGGCACAATTTAATGACATATGTATGGAAAATTCTGAGGTAAATGGAATAGACCAGAGATTTCCATCTGTTCTGAGGTCTGGAAAAGTAACTGGGCCTTCAAGGAAAGAGGTGAGGGGGTTACCCAGACCAGTGAGGGAATGACTTCATCTTTACCCTAAAATCATAGATGAATTTCCTTGAGAGGACATGTTTACCGAAAAACTTCACAGATTGTTATTTTCTGAAGATAAGGGAGTATCACTTCTCTACTTAGGAGAAGGGTTGAGGTTTAGGAAATGGTGATATCTTCTTCAATTAAGGAAGGACAACAGCTTAAGGCAAAGGCAAAAGCTTCTCCTTTGCCTTCAGGGTTAACTTTGTTTTTAACTCAAAACTAATTTGTATACCAGAGCAGTAAACCAACTCTGAGTCTTGGGGTGAATTCTTGAGCACAGCCAGTGATTTTTGTTTTGTTTCTGGTGCTTTCTCCTGTATTTAAATAGGTCAGATCGATCTTGTGTTCTCTAATAACTTACAGCAAGACCAATGAGTTAATGAGTTAAAAGAGATGGGATTTTTTGGGTCATTTCATATCGTCTTTAATATTTTTGCTCTTATTCCTGTCTTTCAGTCTTCAAGCTTGAAAAGGTAATTTAGGTAGTATGACTGAAGGCTAAAGTTGGCAGTTCACTTATTTTCTGCAATGCAAAACAATGAAATAATGAGTGGAACGATGCTCTTCATTTCCTCTGCTTGAAATCGGTGTAGAGAAAAATTGACAATGGTCATTCCTTAAGATTTTGTCTGTCCTATGAAATTCTGTGCCTTTTGGTATTAAGTTTATAGTATATATCATTTATTTGGTATATAGTAAGATATTGGAAAAAACATTTTTCAACCTCCTAAACTTAAAGTTAGACAGCATTTAATGAGAGTCTGGTTCCGAGAAGAAAAATTGCCCTATCAGTATTCTTTCTCATTATAGTTTGTTCATTCTCTGTGTGTGTGTGTAGTGATTGCTCCTTAAAGTTCTTCCATTTCCCATATGTTTAATACATATGTAAGGAGAATACTAGCAAAAGTAGAAATAATCATTTTCTGTTCACACCATTCTGGGTATTTTTTGAGAAACAGTCATGAACTTTGTTTAAAAAGCAGAGTGTTCTTCCTTTGAAGGAAGATTGGATTTGAAAACCATCAGAGAGAACCTGCATTTTTCTCAGAGAAAATGACTTGCTGTTGCCTGCTTTAATGTTTCCTGAACACATTGTCATAATGTAAAGCAAATAGTAGCTATCATTATTCAAATAACTTCTGTAGGTAGGTGGCCTTTATTCTCCAACCTACACCCATATAAAATTTCATTTTGGATTTATAATTTTATAATGCTTTTGAAATCTTCTTTTTTCACAAGTATTACTCAGGAAGTAAAACTGGCAACATCAGTAATTAAATTCATTTGGAAGTAAAATAATTATTTCATTTGAATTAAATTGACTCATAGTGAAGATTCAGTGAAATCAATTTTATACCTAAGGAAGGTCCATTTTTGATGTTAGAAATAGCATAAATACATTCTGAAAAATTTGCTTTTAATTTCCTGAGGTACATGCACTACCTTGAAAGCAGGAATAGTGTGTTTTCCCTTCAGCTATATATTTAACATTGCGATTATCAAATAATACTTATTTGGTGATTTTTTTTTTTTGAAAAACAAAGGTGCAGGTAGGAATGAAGGTGAGTAGGTAGACAGGCAGGAAGAGAGAGGAGGAAGTAATTTAATTATTTTTATTTAGTTCATGTGGGTTGTTGTCCCTGCCCAGGACTTGAATGTGAGTCCTTGGGCTGTATGGGCACTGCATCCAGTGACCTTATCCGCTTAAGCCCCTAGGGTGCACCCTGTTTGGTGATTTTAATTTTCGTCATTAGTTAAAGTAAAAGTTTAAGGTTTTATTATTAGCTAAACTATTATGATTCAGCAAATTATTGAGTTATATTTAGATTATTTTCTGTAGTGTATTAAGGATTAAAAAAAGATTGCAGAACATTCCTGTTTGAGATGTTGGGTTGCACAGAGACTGGAATTTCTTGTTTCCATTTTATAATACAGTATAGGATGGTAGAAATAGGTTCATAAATATAGTAATAATTATAAAGAGAAATGGGTTTAACTCCATTAGAAGAATCTCTCAGATTCGTTAATGAAATTAAAGCTATGTTTCATTTTTTCTAAGAGGCATCTTATTTTTCACATTGGGCAACTGAAGTTTTGAAATTGCAAAATATCTTATAACATATGGTTGCATGACTGAGCGGTAGCAGCCCTTTGATCTTTCAGTCAACAAGTTATTAAGATCATTCGAAAGAAATCTAAGTCTGCGCTATTTGAAAACCTTCTGTTGACTTCCTCAGGTGAGATTAAGAAGGCACTGACATCAAACCTTGCAGAAAGTGACAGCAGCTTGGAAGAAACTTCTGGAGACAAGAGTGAAAATCTTTAATCAATATTGTCTCACCATCCTCTTGATGGCACAGAGAAAAAACATGAATATCAGCAACTAAGCAGTAAGTGACTTGGAAATTTTGGATTTTGGATGTGAAGGCATTTTATTTTAGGAATACTTTTGCTTATTTTTCTTTTTTAAGACGTGCTCATGACTGGTAAATTATCAACTAATTTTTGAAATGTATCTGTAAAGGAGTTATTTCAATAAGTATAAAATAAACGTTCTAAAGAATAAATATATTGCAAATAAATACATTATATTTATTTGTAACTTTACATTGTATTTTCTGCTATATACATACTTATAATGAATTGGCAAATGTTCACAGTGTTAACTAATAAAATGATGCACATACAGCCAGTGAGTGTCTTAGATTAAATGAAATAATGGAGATATTCTTTTGAAGAGACATATTTGAAAAAGCAAATGATATGACTGGAAAATAAAGGATGGAAAAATAAAACAATTAAAAAAAGTTGTAGCAATACATGACAAAATAGTATTAGAAGGAAAAATAAATGAATATTAAGTTAGAAATTTCATATTGATAGAAGAAGTTCCTTGAGTATATTCAGATTGGGCTTAAGATGTGTCACTTTGGTATGTGGATTATTTTGAACTGAGGTTAATGGAGGTCCTACAGGCTCATGAGAACCTCTTACCACTCCCTCAACTATCTAGAAGAATGAAAATTGGGATTATCCAGAATTAGGAATATTTTCCAAAATGACATTTCTGTCAGAGAAACCTAACTACATTGCAAAACAAACATTTAATTACAGAACATCTGATCTTGTCATATGAGTTACCTTATCATATGCGTCCTTCATCCTCTTGTCTCAAAGTCTAGTTCCCCACCCCTTTTTTAGCTCAGGATATATACTCTCATTTCCCTGACTGAAATCAGAATCCTCATTTTCTATGTAAACTTTCCATGTATAAACAACTAAATGGCTCTTTTCTCCAGCTCATCTGTCTAATGCTTGTATAGCCTGAGAAGAACCTAGAGGCTAGGGGGAAATTTCCCCTTCACCACACAGTATACTATATATTACACTTATATGACATCATAGCCTCATAAAACAAGAATATGCAGAATGCAAGAAAAGTAAGATCAAATTCACAACTGTAGTTACAGCCCTTAGCATACCTTAGTAAGATTCTGATAGATTTATTTATTAATCTAAGCAACACATATTTTTGAGTGTCTGTTCTTGGCTAGACATTGCTCTAGTTTTATAACTTCTATCAAATAAAATATAAAGTGAATATAAAAAATCAATTGCTTACCAATATATGCAAATATCAGTTGTTATTTGAAATTTAAAACACGATGCTATTAATACTACATCAAAAATGAAATGGATGAAAATCTCAAAAAAGATGCACTAGATCTATATGAGAAAACTATGAAATTCAAATGGAAAACGAAATTGTAAAGTCCTAAATAAATGGAGAGATATATTACATAGGTAGGAAGACTCAAATATTAAGGTATCAGTTCTTCCTAACTGGTAGAGTCAATACAGCCCTAATCAAAACCCACTGAGTTATTTTGTGGCTGGTAAGTTTGAAAATCTGCAGTATAAAGTAGAGACTCTTTGGTTTCAATCTTGCAACCAAAGGCATTTTTTATATATATTTTTTTATTTAATGTTTATTGAGCTAACTTTGATTTAAAAAATAATATAAACCTATTTGTACAGGTTTCCCATTCTCCAGATATATGACAACACACCCTGCCTACCACCAGATTACCAAAAGTCCTCCCCACTGTCCACTGGATGCCATCACCACGCGCCTCTAGCCCCGACTCATTTCCCCACTGGTGACCTTAGTTGTATTGTCAATGTCCAACTGTTTGCTTGGTTTGTTCTTTTGCTTTGTTTCTTTTATATAACCTGGTAGTGGTCTTTCTCCTTTAAAAAAAATTCAGAGTTTTTGCTATGACCAAAGTTTCTAACTAACCCTTATCCAGATGCAGTTCATGAAATGTCTGTGTGATTTGATGCTGAACATGGCAGGGGAGCAGCTACTTTTTTTTTTAAAGGTAAATAGCTATTTCCTTTATTTGTACTTGAACTTATAAACCAGCCAGCCAAACTGGCACTATTATTATCATGATGTAGTAAAATACAAATCATCTTTCTAGAAACAATCGTGTAAGAACAAATTAGGGGTCATAGTTAAACAGTAAAAGGGGTAGAGGTAATCAGTGAAGTACATTACAGCTTAATCCATTACCTTAACTACTGAAATCTCTAAAAAGTGAAAGTCTCCTAATTCCAGAAAATATGAATAACCCTTCATCATAAATTTTTGTACCTTTATTTCCTATTATCCAAGTTAGGATAAGAATAGAATCTGGGTTCTAGATCCCAGAGATGTCCACACAAGTTTTCTATCTAGTTATCTATAGTAGAGACATCATTTACCATTTTGTCCACAGCGGTCACGGACACCAAATTTTGATTAGACTCCAGTCATATCCACACCCACCCCACTCCATGATACAATAGGCATATTATGAAACAGGGCATCAAGGCAGAGACATAGAACTAAAAGAAGAAAAATCCTACGGGAAGTAGCACGACCACTCCCCAAATCAACGTTGAACAAATACACCCATATCCATATATCTTCAGACTGTATGTTCATACAGTAATTTGAGAATAAGTCCAGAAGCTGGGTACTAAATACTTTTTTTGTAGTATTTTATCATAACTTGGTTTTACAAATGAAAAGAAACTCATTTGTGTAACTTCCCCATATGTGCAGTTTCCCCATTCTTCAGATGTATTAATACACCCTGCCCTCTGTCAAATCACCAGGAGTTCTTTACCATTGGCCAGTGGGCTCCACCACTACTTGCCCTCTCCCCCTTGTCCCATTCTCTGCTGGTAACCTCAGTTCAAATGTCCAAGGGTTGGTTTTGTTTCATCTGTTTCTTAGTTTTATTTATTCGCTGAATTAGATCATCTCGTGTCTGTTTCTTCTTTTGACTTATTTCACTTGGCATAATCCCCTCTAGATCCAAGAGCCATCCATGTTGATTCAAATGACAGAATGTCATCTCTTCCAAGAGCTGTGTAGTATTCCATTTGTGTGTGTGTATTTAAACATACATGCATACCACATCTTCTTTATCCATTCATCTGATGTTGGACACTTAGGTAGTTTCCAGTTCTTAGCTATTGTGAGTAGGGATGCAATAAACACGGGGATGCATATATTTCTGTGAATTAGTGTTTTTTATCTTTTGGGTAAATACCCAAAGTGGGATGGCAGGATCATATGGGATATCCATATTCAACTTTTTGAGTAAGTTTTTCACAGGGTTTGCATCAATTTGCACTCCCACCTACAGTGTAAAAGTGTTCCCTTTTCTCCACATCATGGTCAGCATTGGCAATTTCTATACCTCTGGATAACATTCAGTCTCTGAGGTGTAAGGTGATATCTCATTGTTGTTTCTGTACCGCTTTTGCTGCATCTTACCTAATTTGATCTTTTGGACTTTTATCAACCTCTACATACTTTTTTTTGTCTCTATAAAAAGTACATATAACTTAGATTTTAGTTTTGGATATAAATTGTAAAAAGACAGCAAAGCTGATCATTTGAGAAGCTCTTCATTGTAATATGTTCAGTAAGGTGTGTAAGTGGTTGATCATACATAGCTTGAGTTTCAAACAATACCAATGTTTTTACATTGTTTTTACAAATTTTTTTTTAAAGAGGAAGGAAGCAGCCAGGAATGAAGGCAAGTAGACAAGCAGGAAGGAAGAGTGAGGAGGAGGAAGCACTTATTTCTTTAGTCATTTATTTTGATTGTCGTCACTTCACCCTGGCCCCTAGTCACAGTCCACCGCTCCCGCCCCCTGCGCCGGGTCAAGAACCTGGGTCCTTGGGCTTTATGCAGACTACACAGCAGCCAGAGATTTGACACCTAAGCCATCAGGGTACAGCTGCTTTTACAGTGTTGAACAGACATCACTAGACTAAGTATAGCTCTAAGGCAATGATTTTGATTCTCAGTCTCAGGTTGCTTTTAAGGCAACTATATTTTTAATGTCTTCACGGTTGGTAGATTATTGTAATTCGGATACAAAACTCTAAAACAGGGAAATGATTATTTGTAATAAATTAATCACACAGTATGATGCATTAGGAAATATCCTAACTTTCTCGTTAGTGCAACTGTTTTATAGTTTCTTTGTTTTTTAAAGATATAAAAACTGATCTTTCATGCAATATAAAAGGAGCATATATTATTGGCTCATTTCCTTTAATAATTCTACATAAAATATCATTTCTAAGGTTGAGTTTTACTTTGGAAAGAGAGATTTCAGTTTTGGTATTTGAGATGAGCACTAGTTAGTGGTGTTTTGTTTTAGGTTTGTGATAATATAAATATAATATAAATCATAAAGGTCCCTGTTTGCACCTCTATTTCAGGAAGCCACATTCTGAGTAGTGGGTACTTCTGGAACTGACTTGATCAGCTATGACTCTAGAAAATCAAATGTGCACAATATACATATAGAAAAGACCATTTTTCTTGCTTTTAAGATTCTGTTTCCCTCATGAATTTCTACAGCATTGTTGGAAGGAAAATTTTTCCTCGACTCTTTTAGGATCCCTGGCTAAGTCTGAAAATTAATCATCAAAGACAGACTAACAGGAGAAAATCATACAAATACATTTAATTCTACATGACATGGGAGCCTCCATAAGCAAATGAATATCTGGAGATATAGATGTGTAATTTTAAGCTGAGTTTCTGAATAGGCAGTTGTACAGAGATATTAAGTTTCAGGAGCATAAGTTAAATGTAGTAAAGAAAAGACTTTGTAACATTTATTTGCTAGGATTATTCTTTCATGGTAAGGAAGCCCTTTTGCTTTGGGAATTGGGAAGATGTCTCTTACCTAAGGGTTTTATTATCTGTTTCAGGGGAGATGGACTTGAGGAAGGTCGAAGTGACCTTTCTGCTTCTGCTGTTTTTGCAAACTTCAGATTAAAATATCCTCATCAGCCTCTACATTATTTGAATTTAAGATTTTTCATAGGCTGGTAAATGTCCTTGAAAATGTTACCCACATGTTTCTTTAGGTAGAGGAGTGTTTGGAAAGTGACTATAATCAAGAAACTGTTGAAAAGTTCTATCAAATATACATTCCTACCAAAATACTTTCTTCAAGAGTCAAAACAGAATGTACAAAGTGGTTTAAGATGAGAACTGACTGGAAAATCTCAGTTGTTATCTTCCTTTCCATGTCTTTCTAAGATTTTCAAGCGTTTGTTTACTTTTTAGCTTCTTTAAAAGAAAAAAAAAATAATGCTTGTAGTTCATTGGGTGAGAAAATCTTTTTTTTTGCTGGGCTTAAATTGTGTGGTTTCTACGCTCTAAAGGTAGAATGATAGGTTTTGTGGCTATTTTTATTATTCAGATAGATTCCCTGGAGTCCCAGAAAGTACACACCTCTTGCAAACTATTTTTGGAAAGCGAAATATTTTTCCCTTCCATGTCCTAACTTTGTTCATTTAACTGATATTTCCTTAGCTACAATGATTCCACCTAACTTGAATAAGAAATGAGACTAGGCATTCATAGCTTGGTGATTTTCCAATTAAGCCAATTGTCAGTAATAAACTTGTGCCTTTGAGTAGAAATTCCTGATTGACTAATTTTATAGGAAAGTGAATAGGCCACGAAGATTACTGAATGCAGAGAGCTTAAAATCATCAGACACAATTAATTTCTAGTGGTTCCTCTAAATGTAAAGATCAACACTGGATTATCTTCTAATACAGTAATTCTCTGTGTTAGCATCCATCAGAATCAACTGGAGGATTTGCTCATACAGATTGCTGGATCTACTTCCATGGTTTCTGATTTACTGAGTAGGATTTGGGGCCAATAACTCACATTCTCAGTTGTTCTTTCTGTGCTTAAGAGTGTTAATTGCTTCTTTTCTGAAAGGCTTGACCATGTATTTTTTTCCCCCTTGCGACAAATGGAAGGTAGACAGGGGTGAGTTTTCTGAAAATCTGAGAGCATCAAATAAAATCATGCTAAACACAGAAGGCATTTCTTTCAGGTATAGGAAGCATACAGTGTTTTAAAAAATCCCTCTTGATTTTATATATATTTGTGCTTCCTTGTTGCTGACAAATCAATGATCTACTTTAATATAAATAAAACTACTTTTAAAAATACATGTGTTCGTACCAAATTCAACCATGGCTGCCAAAATACTCCATCGATTATTTTGAAAGCCATATCAAATAACTAAACATTTTCACTTGTTTTTCTGTGTTTTTGACAAAATGTTCCAGGGGAATTCCGCCTTTGACTTTCTCAGAGTGCATCTCCATTTTCTTAGATCAAAGTCTCAGATACTTTCATGCTATACGACAACACTGGTCATTTTCTGTAGTGATCGCTGCCTCTCTCATTGCAAGCCTCTGTTGCCTAAAGGGCAGATATCAAACGAGTGAAAATGGTAGAGCAAAGTGTACATGTTTAGTCTCAAGTGCTAAATGCACTTCTTTACATCATGCTGCAGGCTATATACATCTCCATTCATATAAAAACAGGCAAAAAAATTCAACTTAAAAATTTTGTATTAATCTACTCTTTAAAAGTCTAATTTTCACAAACCTAATAAAATACAATTCAGATCGTTAGAGGAATGCTGGAATTCCTCAGGGGATAATATTTCTTTCCATGTATAAAAGCTTGAAATACTAACAGCATAAAAGTTATTTGTAGGAGAACAAAGTACATTTCATGTCACCTCAAAAAGTTCTCTTTCAAACAGGCTTAGGATTCATTAATTCAAAATGGTTAGAAATTTGGATTCATTATATTTTTATAGGATAGATTATAAAAATGGCTACAGCTTTCTTACATCATGTGTGCATACCACTTAATGTTTTCCTTTGCAAAACAATACACATGGATTTTGCATCATGGGGTGGAGTCTACTCATCCCACTCAAAACAAAGCATAGTCATGTGATTTTCTTTGGTCAATGAGGCATCTCAAGTAGATGTTTTAAAAATACTGTGCAATGGGGCTTGCTATCCTGTTCCATCTGGAACCCCGAGTACCTCATGAATGAACATGGATTAGCTCATGGAGAATGAGAGGCTATGTAGAAGAGAATTGGAGGATGATAGCAGACAAGCAGACACTGAGCTAACCAGTTAGACATGTGTGTAGAACACTATCCAGCAGGGGTCAGCAAAGTATGGTCTGTGGATTGAATCCAGCCCACCATCTGCTTTTGTAAATAAGGTTTTCTGGAATGCAGCCATGTCTGGTCATGATTGTTATTGTCTCTGTCTGCTTTTGGAGTTACAGCAGCAGGATTGAGTATCTATGACAGAGGCCATGTGAGTCTAATGCCTTTTACAGAAAAGGTTTGTTGACTCCTGATTCATCCAGCCTCTCATAAACTGACCTAGATGAAAGGAACCACTTAGCCAACCCACAAAATCCTGAGGAATAAAACATATTTGTTGTTGCAAGTTGCTAAGTTTTGGGTGACTTGTTGATACTAACAGAAACTATCTGATACCTTGCTCTATCCCCACTGCCTTCAACTCAAGTTTTACTTTCATTGTTCTTAGTGATGCCCTGTCTCTTAATTCAATTGTACAGTTTTTTCTTTTTTCTTTTTTTTTTCTGATAATCCATTAGAAGTTTATTGGACTACAAGTGATTTTTGTCATGGTTCCTTTTTATCATGTCTTTTGATCTTTCTTATTTTTCATTTCTCCTATGTAGTATGTTCTTTTATTTTTTCTAATTTTCAAAAAATCTATCATACTTATAATTATACTAGTGGTTCCATTTATTTATATTTAAAAATCATAAACAATCTTAATACATCATTTTATATATGAGAGGGATAGTAAGTGAAAGAGAGTAACAAAAAACTTGCCTTCAAGAAAGTGACATGAGGAGTTAACACATGGACAGTTGGGAAAAAATATTTCTCCCTCAGCTCTGAGAATGAATCCTTGGGTGGGATTTTAGAGGCAGAAGGTGGCTGTGGAGACTGGGAGACAAACTGTGGAGATGCATCATTACTAGCTCTTTCCATCAAATTTCGGTCTTCCCAGAATGTCTGTACAGTAAATGATGGATGAAGATACGTTGTGGGATTGTCCAACCCCAGAGATAACACACGTGATCAGAACTCTGTACTCTGCCTGTAGGAATCACCATCCTACTTTCTAAAGGGAGAGCTCTATGTCAACCAGAGCTCTGTTTGTTTGTTACCAAAGAGAAAGTTGATCCCCTGGTGTACGAGCATGATTTGACTTGGAATAGACTAACCAAGGTTAGTTGAAGGACGTTTTCCCAGGGGTTTTAGGAAAGGAAGTTATTCCTTGGATGCTTGACCAGGAGCTACAGGTTTAAGTCTGAAAGTCATTGATATTGCAATTATGTTGCCAGGTTGAAACCTAGTTCTGTTCTCTCTCCATTGGGGTCAGGAAAGGATGGTCCTGGGTCCTTTGAGACCTTAAAGACATGCATAGGACATTGTCAATGGCAGTTTTCTTAGAAGTGGGTTTGCTCTCTTTGGATTGTTGCATTGTGGAGTCTATTATGGAGGAATAATTTTTTTTCATTGGTGTTATGAATTCCATTTTCCTATTGAGATGAGTGACCTGAGAATACACAGTGGTTGGCGGAGAGATTGAGTGTTCTGGACATTCCTCAAGGTCTCAGTTGTGAACACAGGAAGGTATTCAGAATCAGAGGACCTTTGATCTACTCTTTCAGGAGCTGCTTCTCTAGGTCTGCTCTTTCAAGGCCTGGTTTTGTGGGGTTTTGGTCTTGTTTAATGAAAATGAATAATCCTGAATCTATATTTCAATATAAAAAATAAATGCTCATCTACCTTCTCCCCTATAATGAAGATGAACAGGTTAAGACATGTTTCCTTTTCTCTTATTTCGTGACTCATTTTCTAGTTTTTGCTATTGTAAACTTAATGTTTCCAATAAAAGTTTACTGTACTAAATTATATGCTTATAAAACTTCAAACACTACTGGGCCATGTTTGAGAAAAATAAGTGGTTTCTCTTCGTTCGTTCCCCTTTCTACTCCCGAGTCCCTCCACAAAGGTACTCACTTCACACTTTGCTGAACATCTTGTCAGACTTTTTCTAAGTGATTATACACATTTACATACACAAACACACACTCACATACACTTACTTCCACATCTGCAACTCACTTTTGATTAGGTGACCTTGGTTTAGCCAATCAAATGTTCTTTCCTTGGTTGTGGTAGATAATTTTCCTTATTTCTTAAATGACATTATGATGGTCTATTTATGTGTTTAATTTAAATGGTTCCCTATTAATGGTATTCAAAAGTTTTATTTTTTTCTAGGACAAGATATTATCAACTACTTTTGCATGCTTTCCTTGACATTCATTGCTAATATTACTTTAGAATAAATTCCCTGAAGCAGAGGGTCTGGCTCACTATTCATTCACATAGAAAGTTGTATTGTTTCTTCTTTGGTAAATTGCATATTTATAGTCTTTGTCCATTTTTTATTCCTATTGAACTATTTGTCTTTTTCTGATACTTTCATAGCGACTCAATGTAATATTGACATTAATTACTTATTTTATAAGATGCATATGGTTTCTATCTTTTGATTCTTACTTTTGTTTATAGTGTTTCTGCCAAATTGAATTTTAAATTCAGATGACCTTGGTTTTTATGGTTTCTGTCGTGTTACAAAGTTGCTTTTTGCCTAAATATTATATTTGTAGTCTATATTTTTGAATAGTCCCTTTTTGGATTTACTATGCAAAACATATGTTTAATATGAATGAGTACAATTTAATGATTTTCACAAATAGTAAATTGCCTCACATCTGTTGAATTACTACACTGTTTCCCTAAGAGCTTATGTATCAATGAATAGGAAGTTATAAATAGGGGCCTTTTTTTTATTCATTGAAAACAATGTATTGGTGTATTTCTACATTAACACCAGACGGTTTAATTGCTGAGCTTTTATTTTAAGTTTTGTAATCCTTCACTCTTTTCAGTTTCTAAAAATGTACAATCTATTCTTGAACACTTATTTTCTTTTGTGAAGTTTAAGGTCAGCTATTCTCCAATCAAAAAATAAATATATTTTGCAATATATTTGGGCTTTGATTGGGATTATATTAACTGTAAAGATTGGGAGGCTCTGTCCTAGTCACTTTCAAATTCGTATTATAATATAATAGCCAGTCTCTTTTAAGTGCCTTGAAATATTGGTTAAGACAAATAAATCTGCAAAACAACACTTTCAAAGTTTACCCCTTATAAATATCTGCAAATTGCAAAAGCAAAATAACCATTTTTAGGATAACTACAAGTTGGAGCTTTATATTTTGCAAAATTAATTAGAACTTGACTATTATAGAATTGAAAAGGATGATAATTTTAAGCTTGGTTAAAAGTCTAAGCTTAATTCATTTGATTCGACTTATAGCTGTTTATTCATGCAGAAATAACTATCTTAATGTATTTCTTAAACATTAGGAATTTAAATAAAAGTGTAAAGAAAGTAGTTTTATTGATTTTTGTGACTATGGTAGTATTGCCTTTTTGTGTTAATAAAAATTTCAAAATACATAGTCAGTTATAGATATTTTATACATAAAATAATAATTTTATTGACAGTATAAAGCATTTGGGTGTATATTACAATGTTACAAAGCGAGTTGGTTATGTTTTTACCACTTAGTCTATAAATAGTTTAAAGTAGATCATCTTAGTCATCTGCCTCTCCCCGTAAGTTTAATAGCTGTTAATGTTTGGTGTTACATTTTCATATTGCTTTCTATTAATTTGCACAATATATGAATACATCTATATAGTTAAAACATAGATAGTATTTTAGTGAATATATTGTGTGCTATCTAAATTATTCTACATTTTGGGAGAATCCTCTATGTTAGGACATAGATCACTCTTTTTCTTTTAAAAATCTACCAATGATTTCATAGATTCTATTTTCATGTTATATAAATATTCATTAACTGATAGACATTTAAGTTGCTTTAATTTTTTGTTATAGGAAATGTTTACATGAATTTTTTTGTACGTATTTCTTGTTCCAAATTTATCTGAGGGAAAATTTGAAGAACAAAAGCACTGGATTCATATCTGTGCCCATTTATAATTTTGATTGATTTTGTCAAATGTCCTTTAAAGTGATATTTACTACCAATAGTGTAAGAGCATACCAACATTGGATTTTATTAGTCTTTTTAAATTTATGCCAAGTTGGTGATAAGCTTGAATTTCCACAATTACTAATGATTTGATCATCATTTTATATCTTTATTTGAAATTTATATTTATTCTTCTGTGAATTACTTATTTATATGTTGTAAAGATACTTCTATTTCTTGAAAAATAAATTGGTAGAAGCACCTATAAACTAATCCTCACTCATTTATTTTTACTTTGTTTAAGAAATTTTGTTATTCAAAATTTGCTTTTTTCTTTGGTCAAATTATAGCATTTTCTTTTATGATTTTCATGGTTTTAGTTTTGTTTAAGAAGGGCTTCTCTATGAAATATAATTCCTTATATTTTTTTCTAAAAGTCTGTTGCTTTGTGCTTACATTTAGATCTTTAGTAAGAGGAATTTATTTGTGAATATGTGATTTTGAGATCTGTTTTTAGTTTCTCAAGTGAATAGCAAATTATTTTTATGCTATTTTTCTCAATTATCTGAAGTGTCAATTTTATCATATCCTCTTGCATGTGTTGGTCTGTTTTGCAGTATTTTGTTCCATTTATCTACTTCACCATTTGTAAGACAATTAATTTCTCACTTAGGAACTGAAATATTTTCATTATATTTTGGTACTTGTGTTGTCAAGTGAATAACTCTTTCACTAGTCTTTTTTATTTAGTTAATATTTTATTGCTTATTATATGCATTTATTTTTCAATTGAATTCTAGAATATCTTTGTAAAGTTCCATAAAATTTCTGCTTGCATTTGATTAAACCTGTATTCATTTATTTGAGGCAAGTTGATAGGCTTACAATATTTTTACCTTCAATTTAGAACATATGTGATTATATTTTCAGAACTTCTCTTGGGCATGAATAGTTTAAATTTAATAGCCTTTTTTACATATCTTATACATCCATTCTCACATTAATTCATAGACATTTTATAGTTTTTGTTGCTATTGTAATCTGGATTTTCCTTAGAGTGTAGTACTTCAATCAAAAAGTATTGTTCACTTGTTGAACTCTTCAATTGCTATCACATCATTTCATACAGTGGTTCTCAAGTCTCAGAATATATTTTAGTATGTGTTAGGTTTTTTGAAATTTTTTTAGAATTCAAGGATGCAACGTCTAATTTTCCTGTCATAAAGCACTTTATCTGATAAAACAAATACCACTTAAAGTTGCAAATGTATGAATTTCCCTGGTGGTTAAGATGCTAAGTGGGTGACTGAGGCATAGACCATAAAAAGTCCAAGGACCTGAGTTTGTGACCCTGGGATGGGGGAATGGAGGGAAAAAAAAAAAAAAAATAAATAAATAAAAAGTGTTTCCTTCTCCTTTTCCTTCCTTAAAAGTATTTTTGCTTCTTCTTCGTCTCTTAAAATAAAACAAAAACAAAACTGCAAATGCGTGTAATTCTAATTACATTTTATTCTATTTCCTTATGCTTTTCTGTTTATTGACACACATCATAGGTCATGGACCTTCATTGTACCTCTCCAGTTTTCTCCATCCTTAGAGAGAAAAACTCAACAAACGGAGTACGCTCATTTTATTGTACTTAAGCACAGCTTATTAGACTATCTCACTGTAGTTAAAGAAGGAGAGCTACAAGAAAGCTATGCCTCTCACATACCACAATTCTTCCAGCCCTTCCGTAGTGTCCTCTTTCAAGCATATCACTACCAATAAAGGATTTGTGGCATAGCGGTTGCCAATAGTAATGGATTTTGTGAAATAAATGGTTACTTATTTCACGTAACTTTTTTGGGACAATTGATGTCCTTTTGGTTGTTACAGTTACCACTGGGGTGGGTAGGACAAAAGGGGCAGAGGCTGGATATGGGTTCTGGATGGAGTGTCCTAGGGACCCCTGGGCCTAGAGGCACGGGCCTGGGAACCACCGCAGGGTAGCGCTCTGCAGCGTGGTACGTCCCAAAAGTGCGGTTGGACTGGGAGCTGGGAGTCGGGCCCTCCATGTGGTCCTGGAGACCCTTTCTCAAGCCTCACAGGGATTTCCTTTCAGTCTGGGGACCACAGACCTGGGACCTGGGGCCCACTGGCAGTCACAGACTGGAGCCGGTCCAGCTCTGCCAAATGGGTCTAAGGTCAGCACCCTACTCCTTTGATGCTGATGAGTTAGTCAAGGCAGAGAGGGCCCCAGGCCATCAGATCATCATGCAAAGTGACTGAAGGCCACCTGGGCTGCCTCCTGGAAGCTGCGTGTGCTTTTCAGTGGGGCAGAGGGACGCACTGAACTGGGCCTAGCCCTGAGTAAGTTTTTGGCTGCAGCTTGCCATGGCAGCTTCTCCCTCCACAGCCTCCTGTCCTTGTGCAGCTCAGCCTTGCAGAAGTGAGTGCCCTCTGGCTACCACAGGGGTGGTCAGCGTCGACTTGCCCCGTAGTGACGCAGACTTGGAGGTGCCTGGGTTTGTCCTATATTTGCACAGTCTTCATGAGCCACCCAAACACCAGAGGGTGCAACTGTTGGGGAGACCCCTTCCGCTCTGATCATGAGCAGTGATGCCTTTCTTGCCGCTGCCTCACCCACTGGGAGAACCTAGGGAATGTGGACGGGGCCAGGCAGCAGGAGAAAATCCAAGAGTTATTTTTTAATCCGATTTTATTTTTATTTTTGACCATGGTCTATTTTTAGCAGTAAACTTTGTAAGCTGTGGTATGTCTAAAATGTTCTACACAGTTATTCAAACTAACATTTGGATATTTCAAATCTGGTTTAAAGTCACATTAAAAATGTGATGACTAAAATAGAAACCAGTGCTTCCGCTACATTTAACCAAATTTATCATTAAGTGGGTTATTGGCATTTAGATTTTGTATGCCTCAATATTCTTTGCCATTAGAATTGAAATGTCAAAAGTCAATCCCTGCTTAAGGGCATAAAACTAAGAACTGCAAAGCACTTTATAAATTGGAAGTGCATTAATTCTCATTATTAATACTATGTGCGGTGTTCTAAGTGTGATACAATATAGAGGCTTTAAAAGTGTGGTTAATGCATTTCCATTTTCCATCATTAAGGAACACCCATAGTGAAAGGTAATTATTTTCCCTTGATTATGAAACATTAGGTTGTAATGCTGTATGTAGACATTTTGTTTATTATAAACAGAACAGCCTGGTATTTGACATGGTGACAATGGCTAGAAAAGTAAGTCTAAGTGCTTTTCAAGCTGTGCTTGTTTCATTAATGTAGAACTGTCATTTTTGCTGACTTCTGGTTGCTTGTTGAAGACTTGACAAGGGAAAGTACCCATCTTCAGTTTCCCACACTGATGTTCATTTACTCAACAAGCCAGTACATCTTTTTTCTTACCTAACAGAGACAAAGTTGTTAATCAACTCCCCTATATTTCTGGCAGCAAAGAATAAAGTCTTTTTTTTTTTTTTTCTAACATGACAAAATCTATAAATATTTTCTCAATGTTTGCAATTAGGTTGGTCATTTGTTGAGCACTTGTGTGTCAGGTAATTTATAGACTTTTTACAATAGTCTTCACTCCAGTATAGCTTGATTATTGTCCCCATTTAATTAAAATAACAATTTCCTGTAGTTGTGTGTGCAGAATATTGTAGAGTGATTTGAGTCTCTGCATGTTAACTTCCTGGAGAGACTGTTGCCTTTGCTTCTGGCATGCAGGAAGTTTAGGGGAAGAATTCCTCAATCTCATCTTGAGTTAATTTGCAGCTCTATTTACGTTATGTGAGAGCCTTTCTATTTCCAGGTACCCCCTGTCTTCAGTCTTTCAGGAGTCTAAGTGAAAGCCCAGAGTGTTACCAGCTTCCTCCCCTTGGTGGACTCTCATTGCAATTTTTTTTTTTTTAATTTTCTGAGTCTGCTGAGACCACAGACTCCCTGTTGCACCTGCTTTGTTGAATTGTTGCCTCTTCTTTGGCTTTTCGGCCTCTTGTCTACCACTTAGAAGAAGTCAGTGACTCATAGGAAAATATAAGGATAAATTTGGATCTTACCATTTTGCATTTCGCTTTTTTGTGGGATAATGGTGCCCCAAGACCTTGCTACCTTGATATGGTAGCCTTTGATGACTTTTGTTTTTGTATTAAATTTTTATTGAAATAGTATTTGATTTATAACATTACATAGGTTTCAGGTATACAATATTATAACCTTTTTTTGAAAGAAAACATGCAGGCAGGAATGATGGTGAGTAGGTAAGAAGGCAAAAGATAGAGGAAGAAGCACTGTAATTTCATTTTTATTGAGTTGTTTATCATCTTGGTTGTCTGCACTGAGTCAGATCCACGTGTTGGGGTTTTCCATGCAGGGCACAACACTAATCCTGTCTCTCCCGAGGAAAAAGTTCCATACACTTGGGTCAATAGAGAGAGCATCTCTCTCTCCTACAAGTCTTATTGATATTCTTTTATCTTTGTTCTGGAATCTCTGTTTATCTCACTTTCAGGTCTTCTTCTATGTAAATAATTTGATATGTCCTTTTCCCCCCTTAATATTTCACCTGTGTTTTCTACTTGTTTTCAGCAGTGAATAATCTGACACCAGCTAGTCTACTTCCCTAGATGTCAGTGGAAGTTTTTCAAGGCAGCTTTGTCTGAAAGCTCATTGATTTTTGTTATGGAAACAAATTCCAATATTGTTGTAGAAATCATTAATTTTACTGTTGCTTTTATTCTACCAATAACAATTCATGATCCATGAAAGTTGTAATAATATAGTGCTATTTGACATAATTCTCTTAAATGGAAAGCATTGTCCATCTGACTGTTGGTTCATCGGCACCCATTTCCAAATTGTGCTGTGATGTTATAAAGACTAGAAGAGAGATAAACAATAAGATTAGGGAATGAGAACCTGGAAGATTCTCTTTCAATTATATTCTGATGATAATTTAGAATACACTGGCTCTTTAGTAAATCATATAGAATGTAATATTCCTAGCCTATTGTGTGGATACTATTAAGATCAGTTAGAAAGTTTGGGACATTATTCCATGTCAGAAATTTGAGTTTCATTACTTTGCTTGATGTCTATCTAATTAGCCAATCCACAAGGCACTAAGTAGAACAGTGCTATCAATCATAGGTAAATTAGAATCACTTGGGGGCTTTAAAAATGGGTTGGGACACAGGTGTCTTCCCATTTTATTTATATATATATGTATATATATATCTGATCTTCTGAATCCTACTTAAACAAAGTGTTTTCTTTTCTGTAATATTTTCTTCTATATCTCCGGTCTATTTATCCTTTTAATCTGAGTCACTAAGTTTATTATGTCCTAGAACACTTATTTATATATTGTCTTGCTCCATCGTCAACATTTTCAACTCTTTTATTAGGGACCATACCTCCAGTTTATTTTGTATAACTATTAGTGGTACAGCTTTCTCTCAACTGACAAAATCTAAATGTTGCTCTTTTAGAAGTAGTGAAGACAACTTTATTATGCGCAGGCCAGATATATTTGGGATACACTTTTATTGGTGAGGGAGAGGGGAAGGTGTGAACTAGAACAGGAATTACAAACAGAATTCAATTATTCATTTGAGAATTCCTCACATGGATTACACACAGGATTTACATAATTGTAAATACACATAGTGTTTTGTTCTTAGAAAGGGGTCCCTTTTTATCTAGTCAGTAGCTTTCAGCCAGTCTAGACTTTCAGGCGCCTGGTGGCTGGGTGGCCACGGTTGGTCCTCAGCAGCTAGAAACTGAGGTGCAGCTTCCTCTCTTCTACATTCCCCCATTTTGTTTTTAAACTGACAATTTGAAAGTCCATAGATGAGGAATTAGGGCGAAGACTCGATCTGGCTGCTTCCTGCTGGACGGGACCATAGTTGGGAGGGTGCAGCATCTTGGACTTTCTGAATATAGAACAGAGTATAGTTAGCTTTTTTGTCCATCATCGGGGGGTATGGGGTTATACTGCCGAGCCAGCAAGACATGCTTCATTGTGACCTGCTGAACAACTGTGTTTATGGTGGACCGAATCAAGCCCATTAGGACAGGCAGAAGACAATGAAGCAATATGCAAACTCTCAAAATGAGTCCCATAATTCCCAACAAAGTTTTGAATCCTCTGGCCCAGGAGAACCAAGAGAACCATTTAGAGTCAAAGAGGGGTTCTCATTTCTGGACTGGGACATGTGTTATTTTCTGCGTACCTCTGGCAATGTCCTTAACTATCTTTCTACTGTCATCTATTTGTAGGGAGCAGTTTGTCAGATTGAACTTAGTGCAAATTCCTCCCTTCTCTGCTAATAAGTAATCTAAGGCTAGTTGGTTCTGGAGGATGACAGCTCTCATTTGGGTAGCCTGATCTGCCAATAAGTCTAGTGCAGTAGCTGTTTGATTGGTAATTATCTCTACTACTGCTTGTAGCCTTATCAATCGATTCAGGAGATAGGTGGGCATTCGGTACCCCCAACTGCCATCTCGAGCCCAAGTAGCAGGGCCATAAACTTGATATTCTTTCAGGGGGCCATTCATTGCCCCATCCATTGGCATCACCAGTTAAAGTAAGACCAGTATCTATACCTCACTTTGGTCTATATAACTCATCATAAACTCTAATTCCCAACGTTTCTCCTATAGAGTCTCCTAGGATGAAGAACTGAGGCCTAATTATGCCAATGTAACAAGTGCCTGTGCAACCTTGGGGCAGGCAGGTATATGCCATTTTACCACAGATCCAATAGTGACCCTTCAGTGCACAAGCAACGCTTTCAAAGATCTGTTCCTGGTCATGGAGTCTCAGACTTGGATAATACTAATTGTCTAAGTTCCGCAAAGGGGATCCCAGGATTGGTGAACCCCTATAGGTGCCATATGAACAGTTCCATAGGTTAGAGCTAGGATGCCAAGTACAGTTCTTATACTGGCGGGTTAGACTCCAATACCAAGTGAATCCAGGACTATCCTCACCATTGGAATTGCTCCAAGCCCATTGGTAAGATATACAAGGGCAGAGGCCTGTCTTACTGCACCGTTTACAGGGTAATACTGTTTCAAGAAAAACGTTTGAGTTTTTGTGTTATAAAATGGTTTCTTCCCGACCATCTCGCTACAAAATGTTTCCTTATTTTTAGGATCTGTCACCTGGCATGGGGTCCAGATGCCATTAATCGAGATACCGGATTTGTCCCATTTCCCTTCTACAGGTGCACTGTCGAGGGGAACTGCCTTTCTGGCATATATCCAATTACAATGACTGGCCGAGGAAGACTTCTGACCTTACAGTGATCTGTTTTAGACAAAACATTCCACAGGGTGTTTCTACCAATGGCCATTCATGATTTGTCTCTGGGTTCCACCAACCTGTCCCACGATGGACCTCAGAGAGGTTACTCAGAATCCACTAAAGGTGAAGTGGGCCAGCTTGTTTCTGGCCCTGGCCCACCACATACCCAGCAGCTGGATAAATTGAAAGTGGTTGTTATAGCCTAGGCTAGCTGCAAGAAGCAGTTATGTGTATGTTGATCTGCTATTGGGGCGGTCCATGATGGGTGAATCAGCACCGCAGAGTGTGTACTAGGTTCATGGTTTAAGGGATGCAATAAAGTTGGAGCAATATTCCAGAGTAGAATTCGAGAAAGGTTGGCCTTTCCAATTATCTCTATATACTGACAGGCAGCAATCCCATGGAAGAGGTCCACAGGACTGACTGGTAAGGGCAACTGGAAGAAGTAAAGCCCAGAGTATGAACAGGGCAATGAACAGAGGTAAACACACCTTTACCTGAGCAATTGGAGTAACAAGCCTAACATATGTGGACCTGTCCACTGAGGTTTCAGTGGTTCCTTCTTCCAATCTTTGACCCAAACCTGATCCCCAGGTTCATATGGATGAACCGGGGTTCCTAGTGAAACCGGGGCTCTCTCTAGTACATACCTGTTTATAGCCTGAAAGGTGGCACCTAGAGCCTGGACTTACTCCCACAGATGCTTGTCCCCCAATTGAGGAAGGCTCCTGGAGATGCCACCCAGGATCGGTGGGGGCCTTCCGTACAGAATCTCAAATGGAGAGAACCCATGTTTTCCGGGGGTGCCTCTTACCCGGAAGAGAGCTAAGGGTAGAAGGTCCACCCAAGTATGACCTGTTTCTTGAACTAGTTTTCCCAATGTACCCTTGAGGGTAAGATTCATTTGCTCAACTTTCCCTGAACTCTGAGGCAGTAGGCATTATGTAGTTTCCATGTCACCCGTAGCTCCTTTGTAACTGTCTGGACTAGATCAGCTACAAATGCTGGTTTATTGTCGCTATGGATGGTTAGGAGTATGCCATACCTGGGAATTATTTCTCTGAGGAACACTTTTGCGACTTCCCTACTCTTTTCAGTTTTGGTAGGGACTGCCTCTGTCCAGTTTGAATAGGTGCAGATCAAGACGAGGAGGTACTAGCACCCTTGAGCCCGGGGCAGCTCAGTGAAGTCTACTTCAATGTCCTCGAAGGGGGCATTGCTGGTCTGCTGCACCCCTGGGGGTGGACGTGGGACATTGTTGGCATTGTTTTTAGCACATGTGATGCACCGTTCTGTAACATTCCTACAGAGGACAGAGCGCTTACTGATGTAAAACTGCTTTTGAAGGAGCATTTCCAAAGATGTCTTCCCACGGTGGATTAGCTAGTGATAGTCCATGACAAGTTGGATTCCTAGTGCGTGGGGAACATATATTCTGCCATCTGGAAGCTGCCACCACTCCCCTGGTATTCTGATGGCCCCTTCTGATTTGGCCCATTCTTCTTCTTGTAGGGCATATTGAGGTTTTGTTGGTCTTTGTACTGAGGCCAGAAGGCAGGCTGAGTCCCCAGCTCTGCCTTCTGCTGCTGATTTTGCAATTTTATCAGCTAAATTATTACCATTTGATATTAAATTCATATTTTGTTGATGTCCATGGCAATGTAGGATTGCGACTTCTGCTGGAAGCCAAACAGCTTCTAGTAGTTTCACAATCTCCTCTTTGTCTTAATGTCTTTGCCTCCAGTGGTTAAAAGTCCTCTTTCTTTTTAGATGGCTCCATGTATATGCACAGTAGCAAAGGCATATTGGGAGTCAGTATAAATATTAACTTTTTTCCCTTGTGCTAGTGTTGTTAGGGTCAGCGTTTGTCCTCCCAAGAAAACACACACACACTTCAGTCGACAATACAAGAGCAAAAGGAAACTTTATTTCCAGCTAGCTGGGGTCTGAGCCTTGTCCAGCACAGTGGAGTCGGACAAAGATCCCGGGCTTTGTTTCAGCAGGGTTTTTATATCAAAGGTTACAGAGCAAGGGATTAGTTACAATTCCAGACCTTGGAGCATTCCCATATTCAGTATCTTTTGGCCCCAGGTTTCGGGTATGTCATCGCTAAGGAATTTCTAGTTTCAGGGCCAGAAACGAAACTTAATCTAGGGTTCTTATTTCAGGAAGCGAAACTCAGGCCTATAGCTATTTCTGTCCGGAGCCTGTCATGGCGGTGATCCGGCTCCTACAGTGTTAGGGCTCTGATCAAAGCCTAAAGTTCAGCCTGCTGTGCTGACCAGCCCTGGGGGAACGCTTGGCTTCTACTACGAAAGTTTTTGTGGTTACAGTGTAGCCAGTTCACCTTTCCCCTTCCTTCATATAGCTGCTTTCACGTGTGAAGAGAGTGAGCTCAGGATTCTGCAATGTGGAGTCTTGCAGGTCTGGGCGCCTGGCATACACCTCATTCAGCACTTCAGCACAGCTGAAGTGCTCTCCTCTGAAGGTAGAAATGTAGCGGGGTTTAGAGTCCGCACAGTCTCTAGGGTTTTCACAGAGCAGCCCTTGGTACTGGGTAAGCCAGGCGTTAGACAGCCATCTGTGTCCCTGATTATTCATCAGAGTCATTAGTGCATGAGGCACTTTGCCGTTTATTTCCTGGCTAAGCGTGAACTTATCTGACTCCCGGACAAGAAGAATGGTGGCAGCCAGCGATCTCAAGCAAGAAGGCCATCCCATTGCTACTGAATCAAGTTTTTTAGATACGCAGGCCACCGGTCTTTGCCACGGACCAACTGTCTGAGTGAGCACTTCCAATGCCACTCTGTCTTTTTCATGAAGAAAGAGGCTGAATGGCTTTTCTACATACGGGAGCCTGAGTGCCGGGGCCTGTCCCAGCAATTTCTTAATTCCCTGGAAGGCCCTCTCTTGCTCCTCCCCCCAGAGGAGAGAGTATCGCTCTGGGCCAGTCAGAGCTGCGTGTAGAGGCTTTGCCAAGGCTGAGAAGGTGGGGATCCAGATTTGGCAGAATTCCGCAGCTCCTGAGAATTTAGCATCTCCTAAGAATTCACGAAGTTTTCTCCTGGTCTTAGGTCAGGGTAGAGCTAAAATGACTTCTTTTCTTTTAGCCTGGAGCACTGGATGCCCTTGGGGAATGTCAAAGCCTAGATAATGTACTTACTTCCTGCAGATCTGAATCTTTTTCTATGAAGCTCGATACATTGATTCAGCGAGATGCTCAAGAAGGGCACAGGTACCTGTGAGGCAGTCTTCCTCGGTTGCACTAGCTAAGAGGAGGTCGTCCATGTACTGGAGGAGAGTGCAACGAAATCTTTCACAGGAAAAATTTGCTAAGTCTTCAGCCAAAGCTTCCCCAAACAATGTCGGAGAATTTTTGTAACCTTGAGGTAATCATGTCAATTGCATCTGCCTACTCGTGTTAGACTCTGTCCATTCAAAAGCAAATAAGGGCTGACTCTGGGGGGCCAGCCTGATGCAAAAGAATGCATCTTTCAGATCTAGGCATGCAAACCAAGCAGCCTCCGGAGATAATTGGCTCAGTAAAGTGTATGGATTTGGGACCACCATATGCAATGAAACAGCTACTTCGTTAACAGCTCTTAAATCCTGTACTGGCCGGTAGCCTCCCTCAGGCTTCTTAACCAGTAACAGAGGCATATCCAGGGTGACTGACACTCTTTGAGAATACCTGCTTCCTTTAATCGGTCTTAATGTGCTTGTATCCCTAGTCTAGCCTCTCGTGGGATAGGATATTGGCGCAAGCATTGGGGTAGGGGCCCCGGTCTTAGTTCAACTATGACTGGAGATCTTCTCTTTGCTAATCCTGATGGATTGCCTTCTGCCCAAGCCAATAGAAAAGCAGAGAAAAACTCTGGCGGGTTTTCCTCCATTTCCTGAGAACTGTAATATGCCACTCCTCTTCTCGGGGCCTGGTGACTGTTAGAATGAGCCCTGTGGTTTCAGGTTTTACATGCAGAGTTGCCGTTCCCTCATGACTAAATGAAATTTGGGTCCTGAGTTTAGCTAGTAGATCTGGACGAAGCAGGGGTATGGGACACTCTGGTATGTACAGGAACTCCTGTTTTACCATGTGGCCCCTGAGCTTACAAGTTCGGGCTTTGAAGAAAGGCTGGCAAGTTGCCCGATTCCCGGTGGCTTCCATAATGGTGACCGTCTTGGTTCCGAGCGGGCTCACTGGGGTTGTTACAACTGAATACTCTGCTCCAGTATCTACCATAAATTGTATTGGTTGGCCCCCTACTTTCAATCTGACCATAGGCTCCATGGGACCTAAATTCAAGGAGCCCGGTCTGTTTCAGTCCATGTCAGCCTCCGCCATTCCAAGGAAATTTGAGCCCCGCCCTTCTCTTTCACACGGTCTTTTGCAGGGGTCCAGCCTATTGGCAGTCTGCTTTCGTGGGCATTCATTCTTCCAATGACCAAATTCCTTGCAGGAAGTACAATGGTCATTTCTAAGCCAGGGCCCGCCTTCCCTTCAGCTTTGCAGTCTCCATCCCCTTCTGCCCTCTGGCGGCCATCTCTCCTGAAGAGCTGCAGCTAACAGCGTGGTTTTTCCCCTTAATTTATGGTCAGCTTCCTTCTTGGCTACTACTTCCCAATTCATAAATACCTTGTTGGCTACTTCTAAGAGCTGCCTGGTATTCATTCCAGCAAAACCTTCCAGCTTCTGGAGCTTCCTACAGATGTCTGCAGCTGACTGGGCTACAAAAGTGGCATTTATCATCCTCTGATTATCTGCAGCCTCTGGGTCAAATGGGTGTAAATTTGGAATGTCTCGCATAACCGTTTGTAATAGTCTCCCAGTGGCTCATTGGGCTGCTGGGTAACGGCTGTGGTTTTGGACATGTTGGTGGGTTTTCGGGCCCCAGCTCACACCCCCTGCAAGATGCCTGCCTGGTATCATTGGATATCGGCCTGTCCCCCCTCCATATTAAAGTCCCAGTCAGGTTGTCCCTCCGGAGCTATTGTTCCAGCTCAGGCGACTACATCAACCACTCTGGTAGGAGCGCTGGCTTCTAGGTAAGAATGAGCCTCTGCCATAATACGCCGCCTTTCTTCTGTGTTAAGGAGCGTGTGGAGTAACTGCTGGCAGTCCTCCCAAGTGGGACAGTGCATTTGGAAAATAGTTTCAAGAAAGTCTATCATAGCCTGGGGTTTTTCTGAGTAGAGAGGGGGAGTATGATGTTTCCAATTTAAAAGGTCTGTGGTTCAAAAAGGTTGATAATAAATCATGGGGCGTCTGGGACGAACAGTGCCATCTCCGTCTATTTGGTCTGGTCCCCACGTTTCCTGAAGGGGCATCTGGAGGGCAAAGTTTTGATTTCTGGAGCGTAGGCGCCTGCCCTGGTTGGGAGAATGGGGATCTTGGATTGGCTTTGGTGAAGAGACGGATGGTGGTGGAGTATTTGGACCTCCTCCTGGCGGGGCTGTGGGTGTGCTGGAGAAATATAAGGGGAAGGCAGTAGCTCTTTTCTGAGGTCGCCCTGGAGGATGGTCTTCCGGGAGCTCTAGGGTGCCTTTTAGGGAGCCTTTTGGAGTTTTCTGTGGCTCTTGGGAGCTTCTTGATGATGCCAAAAGAATCCTAGCCTCACCCTTCCTGCTTGAGCTGAATCGTACCCACGAGGGTATTGTTTGGGCTACTCTTAACCAAGAAGCTATGTACGGGAATTGATCTAGATGGCCAGGGTCACCTGCCACTGTTCTCCAAACATCTTGGACTATTGGGAGTTCTAAAGTACCTTCTATTGGCCAGCCGATTCCAAAGGCGGGCCAATCTACTTCACATAAGGTTTTTAGCTTTCTTGGTGTCAGTTTTATACCGTAATCCTTGAAAAACCTTTCTTAAAATTCCTCAACATACACTTGAAGACTGTCAGCTTACTCTGATTCCCTCCCATCCCCGCCCTTGAGCAAAGGCGTGAGACAAAGGAGGGGGGGGTGGGTCGCTTTTTATTCAAAAGCGGCCCATTCACCAGTCACCATCCTGACCATTCTTCTTATGAAGATAGAGCAGGCTTAGCTGTAGGCGCATCCGTATTAGCCCTGGTGCAGGTCGCGCAGGTATCAGATGTGTACGCGAGTCGCCCTTATGCCATATGTCTGCAACGGAACTGCATGGCTCACGCATGTCCCATAGCTCATGCTGTGGGACAACAAATCATTCATACTCCACTCACACAGAAGTTATCACATTCCCTCCCCCAGACTTCCCTGACTGAGAGATCCTGGTAATAATATTTCCAGTAATCTCTTAAATGAAAGTTGATCAGACTTTCCTTCTTCCAGTGGGCAGGCCTGAGCTGGGTCCTTTTTCATCCTGGGGTATTACCTGTTCCAGCAGCTGTTTCTGCATTAACTTCCTTCTCAGAGCCCAGCAGAATGTACTGCTCAGGGCCAGCGAGAGGTATTCGATCCACGGGGCTGCCAAACTGTGGCAGGGTGCACCTTCCCTTGGAGTCTTTTGCATTACGCCGGCCCCAAGACCGCTCCCAAAATCGTTGGACCCCAAAAGCCAACGCATTTGGGGTTCCTGGTCAAGGGAACCAAAATGTTACAGCTCTCTCTCAGCCGACAAAATCCAAATGGTGCTCTTTTAGAAGTAGTGAAGAGAGCTTTATTATGCAAGTGGGCCAGATATAGAATCTGAGCCCCGAAATGCTTTTGAGATACACTTTTATTGGTGAGGGAGTGAGGAAGGTATGAATTAGAACGGGAATTGCAAACAGAATTCAGTTATTCATTTGAGAATTCCTCACATGGATAACACACAGGATTTACATAATTGTAAATACACATAGTGTTTTGTTCTCAGAAAGGGGTCCCTTTTTATCTAGTCAATAGCTTTCAGCCAGTCTAGACTTTAAGGCGCCTGGTGGCTGGGTGGCCATGGTTGGTCCTCAGCGGCTTGAAACTGGGGTACAGTGTCCTCTCTTCTACATTATTACTTCCTAGGCCTAGGAAAGAGAAGGAATAGAAAGGAGAAGCAAACAACAACAAACCAACCTGAATACCAGTCAGGGAAAGCACAGACTTTGCTAAAGAAACTACTTAATAAACTACTTGTGATGGAATGTGAGCACCTGAAAGCAAGTATTAGCAAAAGGATATGCCTAAGGCAATTGATGAACTTGCTAAACTTGTCTTTGCTTTAGAGATGAAGAGAAATTCAGAGGTCAGGAGAAAACAAAGGTTAAATATGGTGGAGAAAGCGGAGAGGAGAGAGAAAGAAGAAAGCAGAGAATGTCTGAGCAACTGGCATAGTAAGTGACTGGGGAACATTTAATGAAAGGGCATCATTATTCAATTTTAAGTTGGCTTTCTGCAATTAAAAAAAAACAAACAACTCTTTCACCCAAGAAGACAGTAAAGAAATCTGCTACACACTACCTTATTAAATTTATTATAACCTGTTTTTAAATCTACTATACAGCTCTGTTTTCTTTGTTTTTACATAGAGGGCAATATCTGATTACCATATATGACTGTCTCATGGACCAATGAAGAACAAAACATAGGAAAGAATGAGGTAGAGGGCAAGATGAATGAATTCAATGAGAGCCAGAGCTCAAAGTCAGAACTTACCATTTGTAAGATGCTGTGTAGAAATCTTGGAGAGTTCCTTTCCTTAGATTTTATAATGGACGGTAAATCTAATCTAATTTGAATCTTAAGGCTTTTAAGCTTTTACTATTTAAGATCTTAAGTCATCACTCAGAATATAGAAAGAAATTGCTTTTTTTATTTAGTGTAAGGAGAGTGTGTGCGTGTGTGTGTGTGTGTGTGTGTGTGTGTGTTTGTGTATACATGCAGACCAACTTGGTTTAAATTCTGGCTCCACCATACATTTCCTATGTGACTTCCTATTCATTTTTGCCCTGCCTCAGATTTCTTAAAAGAAAAATAGACATAATAATAGGTCCAAACTCACAAGGTTGTTATGAAGATCAAATGAATTGAGACATGTAAATCCCTTAGCCAGGCACCCAACAGAAGACAAGGATGCAGAAATTGTTAACTCCTGCCATCATTTTTTGCTGTGGTGGTGCAATTCTCCACCTTGCTCTGTATCAGTCACCCACAGAGTTTGTTAAAAATGAATACATGCTGAGCCCACAGATATAAACCTATTTTACCACTACCTCTTGTATATCCTTTGCTTTAGTGATTTTTTTTCCCCATTTTTCTTCAAACACAGACCATAAATTCCTGGATATGTCAAGTTTTCTTCTATTTGTCTTACTTGGAATCTCTCCCATTCTTGGGGGTGTGGACCATGCAATGCACAAGGACCTGGCAGATAGGGACCAAAATAAACAACTAAATAGATAAATGCTTCTTTCTCCTCTCCACTTATTCCTTTATTCCTTAAAAAATTTTTTTTAAGTAGCAGAAAACTCAACTATGATAGTGGTTTAACCAAATAAGAGATTTATTTGCTCATGTCATGAGAAGTTTGGAAGTAGGAAGTCTTGGGTTGGTGGAATAGCTTATTATTTTCATCACAGATCTGGGTTCCTTTTATTCTTAAACTGTGTTTTTCATCCTTATGGTTATAATATGGCTGTCGTACCTCTAGGCTTTATATCCATAGTCCATGCAGAAGAAAAGGAAAGATTGAAGGCTAAATTGCAAAACTATACTGCTAGCAGTTTTAAAAAAAACCTACCCAAAAATTTCTGCTTGCATTTCATTGTCTAGAAGTGAGTCACATGGCTCAACCCAGCTGTGTATGGGATAGGAGTCTACAGGGTATCTAATTCTCCAGTTTCTGTTAAATGAAATTAAGGAAAAAGAAGTTTCTGAATGATTTTTCATATCTGATTCATGACAGCCAAACATTTCTCTCTTAGATTTCATGAATGCCAGAAACACTTTGTGGCAACAATTTTTATTTGTAACACAATCTATGCTATTTTAAATTTAAAAAGTGTATATATGTAAGTACATATAAATGGATATATACATATATATGCTAGAGCATACATCTATATCTATCACTCTATCACTCAATCCATCATCTGTCTACCTATCTGCTCCAATTCTTTGACTGGATTTGAAACAACAGTGAATTTCATCTTGTCATGTGACGAGCAGCTACTTAGATGTTTCTTGAAAATAGACCGGCATGCCCTCATGGAGCAGTGGTTAAGTCAAACACCTCTGAAGGATACAGGACCACATGCCCCTGGGTTCTAGTCTTAGGTGAGTGGGGTGGGGGAAACAACTAGTGTGAAAACTAAATGGAAAAAAAAATGCTTCTTCCTCCTCTCTCTTCCCGCCTGCTTGCCTGCTTGCCTTCATTCCTGCATGTACGCTTTCTGTAAAAAAAAGGAGGAAAGAAAGAAAATAAATGTACTACATTAAAGGTGAATTAAACAAATAAGAGAAACTGTGGCAGCCCAGTCTGGCAAGATTATTTCATTGGCTCTTTCTTTTCCTATCTGATACCAACCAATCCCCAATCCTCGTATTTTGCAGGTCAGTCAAAGCAGTCAATGGGCACTAGAGACTGACAAAATGTTTGGAGATGAGGAGGGGAAGGCACATTTTGGGGCAGTAGTAGTTGAGACCTTTCAAGGTACCAGGTTTGTGACCCACGGCCAGGGGAACAACTGAGATGAACAACTAAATAAAATAAATAAGGTGCTTCTTCCTCCTCTCTCTTTCTGTCTGCATCCTGCCTGCCCTTTTCCTTAGAGGAAAAAAATGGTAGGAAGAGTGTTGGTGGGGCAGACTACCAGAAGGAATGAAACAGCATCGCTTTAAATCCTACTTAAGATCAGTTAAGCTTAAAGAAAACATTATTTCATGCAATTCTCAGACAGTGAAGCGAGAGGGGGTTAAAGAAGTGGAACGATTTGCCTTAAATAATACAGTGGCAGGTAATGGAGCTGAGATTGGCATATAGATCGAGCTCTGAAGTTAAAATGAACAGAAATTATACTAGTTTAAGATAAAAAAGACTAGGAAAATTATGTTGGCTGTCTGTCAATAGCCAGCACTGTGTTTCTCAAATAACAGTTGGAGGGACAGTACTTCAGTGTTCATCAAGATTAACCACTTCTGACTCTCGAGGTAATAAGTATCTATTAAGGAAACCATTGCTAGCAATGAAGCCATACTGGGGTCTTGAATGATCTTGCTTACTGGTGGAGTTGGATACTTTTACTTATATTTTCAGAACTAATTTGAGCAAGTGAAATGAAAAACTGAAAAAAAAATACACCTTCATAAATAATGGAAGTGTTGACATTTTTTAATATTACAGAGCAAATAGCTCCTCATTCTAATTACTGGTGGATAATGTTGAATATCTTTGGTGAAGTTAATTAAAGAGCGACTCAGAATATTTTACCTAAAATATCCATGTCTTACAGTGCTAAGTCCTTTAAAAAAAAGTAAAACCTTCACATATTAGTAATTGGGATGAAGCCCAGACCAGGATATATTTCTTTTCAGATTCTTCATCTTAGTTCTTCATATGAAGGGTTATGATTTATGCTGAAAGAGCAAGCAGGCATTGCCTGAGTTAGTATTAGCATTCTTTTTTTCAGAGTTGTGTTAATTTTTTAGGTGAAGAAGATGAAATACTATATTTTGGAGTTTTTTCTTTTCCTTGCTTTTTTTTTTTTTTTTGGTCTAATGCTGTAGTCTTGCATAGTTATGGAGAAGGTATTTGACTCCCTTTTCTGTTTGAATCACAGTAGACTAAGTAGAAAGATAATTTTATTGTTCAAGGACTAATGTAGATGATTCCACCCTTTTCAATATGAGGAATTCTTTTCAAAATAAGAAGGAAATTAATAGAAACATTCACATTATATGACTTAAAATTTTACAGTGGTTGACAAGACAAAAATGTGATGAATTTAATACTTTCAAATAATTTATACTTGATTAAAATCTCTGTATATTTGAAATATAATCACTAGTGCATTTGTGAAATGTTATTTATTCCACATATAATCAATCTTTAGGGCAATGAGAATTCACAGATTTCTTATAATGCTGCCTTCTAGAATTCAATGGAAGTGGGCTAGAGTATGCTTTTACAGAAGACTGAGAGTGAAGCTATGCAAAAGAGCAAAGGGTAGCAGATATCTTAGGAGAGCTTGCTAAATGTCTAATGGTTTTTAGAAAGTTCTAAAACTTCAAATAAGAGACCTATAGCCCCATGCCCTAATTGTTCCAAAAAATGTTTATATCCAGGATGGTAAATTAAGTGAGAGATTTTCATGGTGGTTTCTGCTTCTTTCAGAGAGAAAATTACCTTTTGTTACTATTTTGTTACTAGTTGTTACTATTTTACTTTAGAGACATTATGAAGGGTTACTCTGAAACATTTAGTTTATTCTTTTGACATGAATACAGAAAAAGTCTAAAACTCAGTGCAATCATTTGTAATGAGAGACAATGAGGTGTAGAGATTGATCTAGTTTTGAGATTCAGGATTTGTTGCATATTCTAACTCAGTAACTTATATTAACTACTTGTCTTTGGTAATTTTACTTAAACTCTTTGATTTTCAATATCCTTATGTGTAAAATGTAATTATCTTAGGATTATTGTGGGGGCTAGATATGTTATTTAATATACCTAGTATAACTTTGAATCATTTTAGTGCATATTAAATGATAATTATTGTCATTGTTATCATTATTATAAAAATGATTAACTTTCATCTGTTCTACATATAACAATAATTTCTAAAGCAGAAACTATAGTTCCAGAGTTGCTAAAGTAAATATTACCAGGAACAAAAGGACTTTTTTTTCCTACATGGATATCTTTTGTTAATACTTTTAATAAAATGTCCTAGACAATTCTTTTGGAATCTTAATCTGATATTACTGTAGTGATTCGACATGGAAAAGATCAGCTTGAGGTCAATAGTCAATGTAAAACACATTCATGTAGAGGACTTGCTATTTCAGTATTAGGAGTGAAGGACTGGAAAACAACATTAATATTTTGGTCATTTACATAATGCTTGCTTTCTTTGTTATGGATTCATGTTTTTACATATAAAGTTGTAGAGAGAAAGAAGCCCAGACTGCTTATTTTTCCTCAGTTATTCTAAAGTTGTTTTTCATCAGAGATTCAAGCCAGGAAAATTAAAAAAAAATATTATCAGAACAAAACCTTTCAATCTTTATCTATTGGTTTTAAAAAGAATACATTAGAAATAGGAGGAAGTGTTGGATTTTTTTTTTCTCCCAAAGGAAAGGTGCAGGAAGGAATGAAGGCGTGTAGACAGGTAGGCAGGAAGAGAGAAGAAGAAGCAGCACTTATTTAATTGTTCATCTTGATTGTTTCTCCCTGTCTTGGGTCAGGAACATGGGTCCTTTGGATGTATGGGAACTATGCCTGCCAGAGGCTGCAGACTTTTCCGTATGCTACTAGGGCACATCCAAAACTGTTGGAGTTTTAGAGCTAGTTCTGTGATATTTACACTAAAAAAGATAAATATTTACTTTAAAATGAGATTTCAAAAGAGAAACAGTAATGCAAAGTAAACGAATTGCCAAATAAGCAGAATGAACTTTATGGATAAAAAAATCATGGAGGAATTAATTTTTAAAAATAAAGACAGCAGTTGGAGTAATGCCATTAGTTTTCTTATTGAATATTATTACATTTATATGTGTATAAATGTTGCTGTGTATAAATATGAACATATAAAAAAAATCTCTTTGGATTGCATCCTGTTACCTCATTTTGAAATAAGGAAATAACACAAGCTAGAAAACAGACTCTGTCTTTTTGTTTGGAAACTTCAGGATTTAAAAAAAAAATATTTTTCTAAGAAGTAAGAAAAATAATTCAGTGACTGGACTTAGCACTATTAAAATGTTTTCAGCACAAGATTCCAAGAGCAATTACATAAACCTCCTTAAAGAAATTAATTCTCTGTATATATCTGTCTCTCTCTGTCTCTTTCTTTCCATCTTCCCTCACTCCCCTCCATACTAGGAGGACCATGTGAGGGCATCACCAGGAAGAAAACCTGTAGTGTAACCCATGCTGGAACACAGACTTCCAGTCTCCTGAATTGTGAGAAATAAATGTTTGTTACTTAACCCAGTCTGTGATTTTTCTCTTATAATAGACCAAATTGACAAAGACAACTACCTATTTGAATCTCTTCAAACAAATATATAAAAACATTTCCTCGACTTTCCTTTTATGACAAATTCCTATTATGTTAATGCCAGAGACACCATCTTTAAGGAAGTTTATTTACAGTTCTAAACTATTTCTTTTGAACTTATCATTTTGAGATTTCTCGACACTTTGCTGTAAGAGCATGTTTGGCTGCCTAATAATCTATTTGGAAGTAATTGCCAAATTATGATGCAGTTCTATCTCAGGCCAGTAATTTCAAACAGATTAGCCGTAAGAAATCCATGATGTTGTGATTAACTTGTTAGTATCCCAAAGAAGCAGCTGTTAACAAGTGAGGTCACCTGTGTTATTGGCAAAAGGTGAAGTCAGAGGAGCAAAATGTGAGAAATTAATGAGGTGAGAGTTATCTTGTAAGAAGACTGTAAGAAAATCTCTCATGAAAATAGTGCTAGAAACAGCTGATACCTTTTGATGATAGTCAATAAATCAGGTTAGTGCAAAGAAAAAGATTTATCAAGAATCGTGTATTTGGGGAGTCACATGGTGGTGAACTGGAATCAAGGTTTGCACACTGTACCACTGGCATTATGATGATCCTAAGAACTTCAAATTATTTCAGCTTTTGAGGGAAGGGGTGACTATAGTGAGCTTAATGGTCATGTGTGGGCTGAATAAAAGCAGTTGACATACAAGCAAACAAAGAAGACATGAGCTAAGTGTGATAAAGTCATTGTCAAACTGTTGCATATAAATATAGATAATGGATTGTTTAATTTCTTACTGCAGAATTATTTTTTAAAAAAGTGCAGGCAGGATAAAGGCAAGCAGGCAGGCAGGAAGACAAAGGAGGAAAAAGCGTTTTATTTACTTTACTTAGTTGTTCAGTTGGTTGTTTCCTTGGATCACATATGGACTACACCAACCTGAGGTAGTGGACCCATCTGTTAGGCCACCAGGTTGCCCCCCTTACTGTGGATTTTAAAGTAGCCAAGTACTAATCTTAGTTTAGAAAAAGTTCTTTATTTAGATACTAGAACAATAAGTTAATCATCTGAGTAGGAATTAGAAAACTTTTTTCTATAAAGTTTAAAATAGTAAAAGTGTTCTGTTTAGGGAACCATGTGATGACTGCTACAGCTACTCGCCTTGGAATGTGGTAGAACAAAAAGCCTTAAACAATTTGCAGTCAACGACCATGGCTGCGTGAATCAGAAATATTTATGAAAAACAAGAGGCAGATGGGATTTGGAACTTTGGCCACAGTTTGCCAGTCCTGTGGGCTGACCTCTCTTTCTTATGGAGGCTATAGAAATTTGCCTACTAGAGTTAAAGAGTCATGATAATATGTGAGCTCTTTCTCTGAGACTTTTTAAGAGAATTTTATTGTAGTAAATTTGTTTTACAAATTAAAATAAAGTCATGTGTGTAGTGCCTCATGGAGATATGTTCCCCATTCCTTAGGTATATGTAAATACCCTCTGCGCTCCACTAAATCACCAAGTGTTCTTCACCATTGTCCAGTGGGATCCACTACAACTTGCCATTTCTTATTGGTAACCTCAGTTCTATTTTAAGTGTTCAAGGGTTGGTTTTGATTCATCTGTTTCTTTGTTTTGTCTATTCATATTCCGAGTGAGATCATCTGGTATCTATCTTTCTTCTTTTGACTTACTTCACATAGTATAATGCCTTCAAGAGTCATCCATGTTGATTAAAGTGACAGGATTTTAGCACTTTTAGGGCTGTGTAGTATTCAATTCTGTATATAGACCACGTATTCTTCACCCATTTATCTGAGTTTGGGCACTTTAGGTAATTTCCAGTTCTTAGAGATTGTGAATAGGGCTGCAATAAACATGGGGACTTTTTCATAAATCTCTACAAGATATTTCGGAGTGTTTCTTGTTCTTCAATATTTAGGACGAGTTTGAGAAGAATAGTCACCGATTCTTTGAGGTTTTGGTAAAAGTCATTAGAAAAACCATTTGGCCCTGGGCTTTTATTTTTTGGGAGAATTTTGATTTCCTCTTCAGTTTTTTGTGATTGTGATTGTCTTCAGGCTTTCCATTTATTCTGGGTTTAGTCTTAGTAGACTATATTTTACTAAAAATCTGTCCATGTCCTTAAGATTTTCCACTTTTTTGGCATAGTAATCCCTTATGGTGCTTTGAATAAAATTCTCTTTAAAAGCCTCAGAGAAAGAGCTCACATACTATCACTACTCTTAAACTCTAGTAGGCAAATTTCTATATCCTCCATAGGAAAGAGAGGTCAGCCCACAGGACTGGCAAACTATGGCCAAGGTTTCTAATTCCAACTGCCTCTTGTTTTCAAAAATATTTCTGACTTACGCAGACATGGTCATTCACTGCAAATTGTTTGAGCCTTTTTATCTTTGGAAATTTGTTGAGAGATATTTTGTGTCCAACATATGATCAATTCTTGAGAATGTTCCATGCACACTTGAGAAGAAAGTGAAATCTGTAGTTGTTGGGTAAGTGTTTGGTTGTTGTCTATTAGTTGTATCTGTTCCAGATGGTCATTTAAAGCAGCTGTTTCCCCATTAATTTTCAGCCTGGTTTATCTGTCCATTATTGTAAGTGGAGTATTGGTCTTCCACTATTTTTGTGCTGCTGTCGATGTCTCTAATTAGTTCTATTAATACTTGCTTAATATATTTTGATGTTCCTTCTTTTGGTACATATATGTTAATAAACATTATGTATTCTTGTTGGATTGATCCTGTAATCATTATTTAATGTCATCTCTGTCTTTTGCTATTATTTTCAGTTGGAATTCTATTTTATCTAATATAAGTATAACTTTCTTGATCTTTTGTGGTTGCCATTTGATTGTAGGATTGCCTTTCAACCACTGACTTTATGTTTTGAAAGAAGGTGAGTTTCTTATAGCAGAAGGTTGGGTTGTGCTTATTAATCCACTCAATCACTCTGCATTTTGATTGATGAGTTAATTTTATTAATGTTTAGGTTGATTATTGATATGTAGCTGTTTTTTGGCATCCTGTCTACTGTTCCTGACAATGCCTTAGTTCTCCTCTTTCTCTTTCTAGGTGGTTTGGGTATAATTTGCTTCATTTCCTTTTTTGATTTCTTCTTTGCTTTTTCCTGCTGATGTGTTTTGAAGTTATCCTGAAGTGAGCATTAATAATTCTATGATTATTTTCTATTTTTATTTGAAATTAGTCTTACTCTCATTTTAACCATCCACATATTCATTCTCCTCTCCTCCTCACTTTATATGTTTTGCTCTCTTACTGTTTTAAAGTGGAATTTCTTTACATTTTAGAGTGTCCTTTAGTATTTTTTGTAGATATGGCTTTGTGGTGATGATTTTGTTTTACTTTTGCTTATCTGAAGTTTTATATCATTCATTCAGTTCTGAATGATATTTTTGTAGGACGTAGTATCCTAGATTGAAAACCCTTTTCTTAAAACACTTGAATGTATCATGACATTCCCTTCTGGCCTGCAAAGTTTCAGTTGAGAAATCTGCTGACAGTCTTATGGAGATTCCTTTGTTTGAGACTCATTTTTCTCTAGCTGCTTTTTAATAATCTTACTTTATCTTGTAATTTTGACAACTCGATGACAATATGTCTAGGTGTTGGTGTTTTTTAATTACTTTTTCTTGGAGCTCTTTGAGCTTTCAGTGTCTGGAGGCTTGCTTCAAATTTCTCATCTATTATTTCTTCAAATAGAGTTTCTGCCCCCTTTTCTCTCTCTTCTTCTTGGACCCCTATGATGTGACTGTTGTCCCGTTTGATACTGTCTTATAGGTCTCAAATGCTATCTTAATTTATTTTCATTATTTTTTCTCTTTGCTGATATGCTTGTGTGCATTCCTCCTCCCTATCTTTTAGTTCACTGATCCTATTGGAGGTTTCATCCAGCCTACCCTTGAGTTCTTTATTCTCACTATTGTGGTCTTCATGTCTCTGATATCTTGCTTCACTTCTTTTCTCTCTTTTCTACTGTTCTCTTTTTCTTCCTCTGTTGTTTCCTTGATTCCCATGAATATGTTTATCATGGTTATCCTAAATTCATCCACATGTAATTTGCATGTCTGTTGCATTCAGATTTTTACCTGGGTTTTTAACTGGAGCCATCATTTCACATATATTTTCTGTTCTTCACTCTATTTGGCATTCTGGTTATGTTTCTGTGAGACAGTTTTCTCTGTAGTGGTGGCCTTGTGTAGGGTATTGACTTATACCAAATAAACCTGGATCTTAGTTTGAACACTGAGAATTCTTGAGTTGTGTTGCATCATCACTGGTTGTGTTTGTTGAAATTCTCATGTGGACCCTGTGTTGGAGCCCGAGAGATCAGTCTGTGTGGTTGAAATTTGTGTAGGGGATACAGATTCTTCTCCCAGTGTATCAAGTTCAATCAGTAACAACCACCTTCTAGTTGGCCCACAATTAGCAATTTGGCTGTAGTTCCGCTTCCACCCATATGGTGTCACTAGTGAATGGCACTGAGTGCTTGTTTCTTCTGGGAGTTGATCTTCTTTTAAGCTGGAGGGTTGAATATCCAGTGGATAGGTTATCTGATGAGTGGGTTATCTGGTAGGCAGGTTATCTGGTGGGTGGGATATCTGTTTGGCAGGTCCTGTGGCTCTGGTGTAATATGGTGATGAGAAGGGATAGGGTTGGGAAATTCCTTTAGCTGCCTTCTGGTTATAGAGATGACTTGTGTAATTTCAACACATGGGCTCCAGGTCAGACCACTGGGGCGCTGGTCCTCCCTCCACCCCCTGCCCCTAAGACGGCCTCCCCAGTTTCTGTGTCCCAGTTCTACTGGCAGACTCTTTGCTGCTTTGGAGTGACTCTTCAGGATATCTGGTTCTTCCCATGGTTCCAGCCTCTCTACCATGGTGTAAAACCTGCTTCTATGGTGTAGATCTGAAGTCTGTCATTTGTGCATACCTTTTGTGGTTCTGGTTGCTGCTGCTACTCTATATCCTGTGGACCCACTTTTCCTCAGTATTTATTTGTGGAAAATAGGTGAATTCCTAGTTGCTTTGTGGGTAGGAAGTTGGATTCTTTCCTACTAGTTTTCCATCTTGACATCAATCCTCTCATCAATCCTTGATTATCCTCCTATTTATAAATTCTTTAACAGCTTACCTTGGGCACAGGTTTTACGAAAACAAAAGAAATCCTTATAATTTCAGATTTATTTTTCTGTGTAACTCTGAAGCACTATCCAGGCTATAAACATCTTATAGGTCATCTTATTTACCTTATTTCTGTATTTTCAGTACAAAATATAGTGGCCATATTAAATAGCTACCTAAAAATATTTTAATTGGAATATCAGTGTTTAAACTTTTCAAGTAGCTTTAAATGCATCGTAATTCTGAATTTTCTAGAAACAAGGGAAGCACTCAAGTCTTTTAAAAAAATACCATAGTGAAACTATCCAGGAGTGATTTTCTTGGATTTGCGAACATTTTTATTCCTGAAGTACAAAAAAATGTTCTTGTCTGAAACATTTTATTCAGAGTTCCATGGAGTCAGAGACACAGCCCAGCTAGGTTAATGTCTGTATAGTACTAAAATCAAATTTGGCAATATTCTAAAGATTCCACTATTTGTGACCCTGAAGAAGGAATGTGCAGGGTGAAGCCTGATTCCATTATCTAATACTTTTGTGTTAACAGTAAATATATACAGGGTGTAGCAGGCTTCCTTTAAGTTCCAGTGACAACTGAAGGAAGAGAGGAGGAAGAAGAATTTTATTTAATTTTTATTGAGTTATCTATCTTGGCTGCTCTACCTGGTCCTGGGACCAGGGTCCTTGGGATGTGTGTGGCCTGCACCTGGAGAATTTGACTTATTATACTACCAGGATGTGCTGGTAATTTTATTTTTTCTTACTAGTCTCTTCATATTTATTTGGTGGGACTCATCCTCTGCCCTCACTGGAAATTATGGGAGCCTTCGCTCCTTACTTTTAAGGAACAGAAAATCTTAACCATCACTTAGGTCATATGCAAATTTCATTTCTGAACTTAAAAAATGTCTGGTTCCTATTGGACTTATTTTCCTTCTTGAAACAGACATGTAGCCAAACAAAACATAAGAAATAGCAGTACTGAATGCATTGATTAACAGGCATGAATATGAGTGACTAAGAGACAAAAAACAAGTGAAATGAATCCTATGGTTGTTGCTGTAGCTTGAAAGACATTCAAGCTTATTGTGGAGACTTGGAGAATTCAGGAAGAAGCCAACTGACTCCCTGAATTGAGGAAATAGATCTGAGTGTTCAAGGTGACCAACTCAGCTACCATGCACATGTTAGAGTCCTGGAAGAGAGAGTTATGCAGAAAATCATTGAGCTTTGTAAGAGGACAATCTTGAGTGTTTAAAAAAGTATTGATTAGTGCATGCATGTGAGAATGCAATGGACTGAGTTCAGGGAAGGAAACATCTGAAGGGAATAGCAAGACAAATTGTCACTATCAAAGTCAAAACGGTGTCTTGCTCTATCTGTCAGGCTGGAGACTTCACAATTATGGGGTACTGGAGTTATGTAGTACTCAGAAGGGTTTTACTTTAGTGGTGAGGAATAATTAGCTCTCAAGTCAATGCTATTGAAAATATTAAAAATATCAAGTAGAGAAATGGAAGATATAAAGATCTAAATCAAACATATAGAGATGAAAAAATCTTAGATAAAAATTAGACTGGATTAGATGAATAGATTTTGAAGAAGAAAAGAAAAATTATAAACGTGAAATCATAGTAATAGACAAGCAAAATGAGACACAAAGAGAATTTAAGGAATTAAAAACATTTTTGAGTCATGGGACAGTTTCAGGTAAGCAAATATACATGTCATTCCCAAGGTGAGGTAGGCAGAAAAATGCTTGAAAAAATAATTACTGATGAAAATTGTTTACATTCAGACCTAGAAATTCAACAAATTCTAAGCAAAGGAATGAAAAACACTGGAAACTGTATTGATCAGTGCATAAAATCTTCTCCTTATTTAAATCTCCTAAAGAGATAATTGACTGTTTTTAAATTGAGATATAATTGACATTAGTATATTAATTTTAAATGTACAACATAATGATTTAATATTTATATATAGTGAAATGAATATAATGTTATAGTATTATATCATGGTATATTTGAAGGGGCATTGTGATAGGTTAAAGATGAAGATTACAAATCTAAAACAACTAAGTTGTCAAAACAAAATTTAACTAATAAGCAAGGATACAAAATGGATTCATAAAAACATTCAACATAAAAGATGAAAAAAGGAAAGAAAAATATGAGGCAAGGCACAAACTAGCAAGATAATAGATTTAATCATCACAATAACTAAGTTAAGTAAATGCTATGAATACTCTAATAAAAGGCAGGGTTTGTAAAATTAGATAAAAAAGCAAGAACAAATTTTTATTTTGCCTTTTAGAGATCCATTTTTAAATATAAAGAAAAAAACCAAAGTAAAAACTGGAAAATTATACATTAATACTAGTCTAAAGAGTGTCAATCATGACATCAGACAAAGCAGATTTCAGAGAAAATATTACTATAAAAATAAAGTTGTTTCATAATGAGGAAAGGTCACTTTGTAAAAGGACATACCAATCTGAAATGCTTACCAAATAGCAGAGCATTAAAATACAGGAAGCAAAAACTTGAAGATCTGAGAGAAGAAATGGACAAATCCATAATTTAAAGGAGAGATTCTATTACTTCTTTCTGGAAAATTGATAGAACAATTATGAGGAAAATCAAGAGAGGACTGGAAAAGCATTCTCAAACAACTTCATCTAATTGATGCTTAGAGAATAGTCCATACAACAAGGGCTGAATCCACATCCTGTTCAAGTCTTATGGAACATCTGCCAAGATATATCATGTTCTGGTCCATAATATAAGTTAAATGTGTTTTAAAGGATTTAAGTAATAGAAAGTGCATTCTCTTACTAAATAAAATTAAGCTAGAAAATGAAAAGTATTGTTCATTCTCAATTATTTTAAAACTAAATAACAATTCAAAGTAACCTTTGATCAAGATAAAAAGAAGATATTTTGAAATAAATAAAATGAAAGCACAAGCTATCAACTGTATAGTACAAAAGAAAGAGAAGAAAGTTCTCCAATCAATGATTTGTTTCCTCCTTAAGAAGCTAAAATAAGAACAAACTAACCCAATGAAAGCAGAAGAATGGAAATTAGGCTCAGAACAGAAATCAATGAAATAAAAAACTCAGTCATTGAGAAAAATCAATAAATGTCTAACCAGACTGGTCAGGAAAAAAAAAAAGAGTGGAGCAATAAATTACCAATAAAAGGATTAAACGGGCACTATCACTATGTATTCCACAAGCATGAAAATGACAAGGGAATATTAGGAATAGGTTTTCATATATTCAACAATTCAGAAAAATAAACAAATAAATAATCATAAATATCACTCAAGAAGAAATTTATAACCAGAATAGCTTTGTCTCTATTAAACAAATTGAATTTGTCATAAGTATTCACACAAAGAAAACCCCAGATCCAAATTATTACCATGGTGATCTTTACCAAACATTAAAAAAATAAATTCTACAGAAATATCTCTAGACAAAGAGAAAGGAGTAATTCTCAATACTTTATATGAAGTGAACAATACACTTATATTGAAAACAGACACAGATATTAAAATAAAGGTATAAACATACATCCTGAACATCTATGTAAAACTTTGAAACAAAACAGTATCATACCAAACCCTACAATATATGAAAATGCTTTTAAAAGAAAACTTAGGAGAAAAGATTTCATCTTTCAGTTTGGTAAAAAGTTCTTAGATATGAGATTAAAAGTATATCTATGAAATAAAATATTGATCAACTAGACTTTATAAAATAAAAACTTCAACTCAGTGAAATGTTGTGAAGAATGTGAAAAACTAAACAGACTAATAGAAAATATTTACAGTTATATATTTAATAAAGGACTTGTAACTAGAGGGTTGAGGAGCTCTCACTTTTCAGTAGAGAAGCAGACAGCCTAATTAAAAATGGGAAAATAATTTGAACAGACACTTCACCAAAAGAAATACACAGTTGGCATACAAATACATGAAAAACTAGCTAACATAATTAGAGCTTAGGGTAATGCAAATAAAATCTCAATGATATACCACTATATTTGTAAAAGAATGGATAGAATTAAAGAGTTATCATAGCAAATGTTAACACAAAACGAAGGAAATGTAACTAATATACTGCTAATAGCAATGTAAACTGTTATAAACACTTTAGAAAGCTTGAAGTTTCTTAAAAAGTTAGAACAACCCTACCATATTACCTAACATTCTGTTCCCAGGCATGTATCCAAGAGAAAAGAAAGCACACGTCCATACAAAAACTTGGAAGTGAAATGTTCATGGCAGCTTTATTTTTAATAAGCCTAAACTGGAAACAATCCAAATGTTCATAAGCTTATGAATGAATAAACAAATTTTGGTGTATCCATACAAGACATACTACTCAGAAATAGCGTAGAATGAACTAATGTTACTGCAGTCCATTCATTTAAAAATGATTACACTGAGTGAAAGATAGCAGATCAAAAATATTATGTACTATGTGATTTAATTAATGTAAAATTCTAAAACTATGTGAACTTATTGATAGTGACAGGAAGTAACTCTGTGGTGCTGGGGCTGGAGACTTGGAGGAATGAGGGTAGTGAGTGATGTGTTGGCCAAATGTTTTTTCTCTTGAAAACCAAGCCCCTAGGATCCCCTCATGATGGCCTCTGCTCCAGTTCAGAGATGTCAAGGCTAGATTTTGTGTAGAAGTGTTCTGCTTCAAATATCAATTTTCTCCACTGAGAAACACCGCTTTGGAGTCTCAGGTGAAACATCAATTTTAATCTCACATTGCATTCATCTATATAATTAGAAATAAATGCAGTCCACAACTTAAAAAATATTTAAAAGATAAAGTAAGTCAAGAGAATCTCTTCTCATAAAATTAATCTAGAAGATGACATATCTAGTCCTTCTCTAGTTCTATGGTTCTTTTAGGAGCATTAGCTCAAATATTTCAACATAATAAAATGAAAGAAATTCAGCTTTAGCTAAAATGACTAATTCATCAAACTTTATTTTTAAAACTGTTGGCAATAGACTTTCGAGCTAGGTAGGGAATGTGTACTGTCCATTTAGGACCTCTATGTTTTTATTTCTTAAAAATCAGATGACTAGAATTTAAGATAGTACTTTTATTGTGTGGGACAGGAAAATGTGAACCAGAATTATAACTCTTTACTTTCATCCAGTCGAATTCTAGTCATGAATCATCTTTCCCATGTAATACCTACCCAGGACCACCAATCATTACTGGAACTTCAGGTAGTACTTCAGAACTTCAAGTATTCTGATTTGGGATCTAACTTTCCTCTATTTCTCAGATAGTAAGAGACAAAATGATGGAAAGGGAGGAAAAATATTATTTATAATACTTTAGCAATTTTTTTCCCTCTAAGTTTTGTTTAAAATTTATAATTGCTATTTTTCAAAGAATTAAAAAATTGCAAAAGAAACATTGCATCACAATATTATATAGGATTAAGATATGCATCATTGCAAATCAGCATCTGGATATATGCAGTGTTTACCACCAACAGTTCAGTTTTATCCTTCACCATACAATTTGACCCCTTTTATCCAATTTGCCACCCCCCTCTCCCTTCTGGTAACCAGTAATTTGAATCTATAGACTTAAAGTCTATTTTTGTTTGATTTGACACATTTGTTTAGTTTCTCTATACATCTCATATGAGTGAAATCATCTGATGTCTGTCTTTATACTTCTGACTAATCTTACTAAGCATAATTCCCTCTAGATCTGTCCATGTCATTGCAAATGGCAGGATTTCATCTTTTTAAAAAAATAACTGAGTAGTATTTCATTGTACATACACTAAATCTTCTTTATTAACTCACCTATTGTTGGACATTTAGGTTGTTTATATTGTAAATAATGTAATGCAGCAGTAAACACGGAGCAACATGTATCTGTGCATTCTATTTTTTCGGTATATTCCCAGTAATGGGATAATGAGATCATGCAGAACTTCTCTTTTTAGTTTTTTTGAGGATTTTCCATATTGCTCTCCATAAGGCTTGCACCAATGTATACTACCACCAAAAAGTGTTTAAGGATTCTCATTTTTTCACATTCTTAGCAACATTTTTCTAGTCTTTTGGATAATAGACATTCTCACCAGTGTTAAGTGGTATTTCACCGTTGTTTTGATTTGCATTTCCCTAATAACAAGACATGATGAAAACCTTTTTGTGTGCCCATTGGCCATTTATATGTCTTCCTTGGAGAAGCATCTCTTCAGATCGTCTGCCCATTTTTAAGTTGCCCTGTTTGTTTTTTTTCTGTTGTTGAGTTTTATGAGTTCTTTATATATTTTGTATATTAATCCCTTGTTAGGTGTATATATGCAAATATCTTCTCCCATTTGATAGGATGACTTAATTTGGATAGTAATTTCCATTGCTTTTCAGCTTTTTGATTTGATATAGTCCCATTTGTTTAGCTTGTCTTTTGTAAATATAATTTTTGCATGATCGATATTATATCTTCAGCTGCACTAATAACACTTGACATCCAAAGGGAAACCACTTTAGTATCCCATTCCTAAAACCGCTTTAATTTACTCTTCTAATCCCCTCTTAGTGTTTAAAAAAATCTCACAGAATATTATTTGCATTGTAAGACTTTCTTTTTTTTTAAACAAGGTCTTTATGATATATGAGAAATACCATTTTTTCTTTAATTTGGACCTTTTGGTCCCTTTTTAGAGAAATGTGAAGTTTATGGGCATTATAATGGATTTGTGATTCACCTCTAGGTTGTAATCCTAGCTGTTGAGTTTGAAGGAAAAATACTATGATCACCTTAGAAAAATGCCCTTTCTCATGTAGTCTCGAAAACAGGAAAGATTAGTCTGTGTGCTCTCAGTCTTCTGTGACTGAACTTCAGGGGAAGCAGTGATAAGATATGATACTCATATTTGGATTTTGCACCTACTCCTGGTGTATTACAGTTAAACTAAAATAAAAATTTTTAAAGAAGTGCAAAACCTGTATTTTGAAGAGTTTATTTGTATGGGTGGGATTTGGCATGGTTTATTTTGTCATCCAGGTTTGGCAATTTAAAAGGATGATTTTACTTAAAAAGATATGCTTGTAGGGTAACTAAACATTTCCTTTTCTTTAGTAGTATTTTTGTAGACATTTAAAACTAATAATTCTATCTCCAAGTCATAGGTTTAAATTTTTATAGTATCACTGATAAAAATTTATATTTATACTGCTTATTTTGGTATATGCTCTACTAATTTGGATAGTAGTGCTGACAGTACAGTGACACTAATTTAAAGTGATTTGAAGAGTATGAAATACCTTAGCATAATAATGACTTGTATAATTGTATTCACATTAGAGCTAAATGAACTAGAGATGATGGGGAAGCATTAAACATTTATTTCTGAAATGCTTTTTTTAAAAAAATTAAAGTGTAAGTGCAGTAATTTAGAAAAAATAATAAAATTTATAAGCATTTGTAATAGCTTCACCATGTGTCAGAATGCCTTGGTCAATTTCAAAACAGAGTTAATATAACATGGTTGATATATTTGCCAACTCAGATATTTTTAATTAAAAAATAAGCAAAAAATAAACATAATTTTCTTCTGTTGCCTTGTGTAAGTCTCTAAGTCACATCTCTCAAATGTAAGGAGACTATTGATCGGGAATGCAAGTCCTTGCACTTTTAACCTTAGAAACTGTATCATTTTGTTACAATACTATGTAAAAGGTATTTTTGAAAGATAAAACATATTGATAATTATGTTTCTTATCCATATTAACTTTGTAAGCTATTACTAAAGAAATGAAAATTTTGATATATATTTTCGTTATTTCAGACTTTCTGCATCTACAGCATTTTATTAATGTGCATACTTACCTGTATTTTCTGTGTACTATACATTTTAATTACTGTTTTTCTCAGTAGATGAAATTATTTTTGTTGTTATTATTTCTTTTTATAAGAAGTATACTGTTATAAGTTATTTAAAAATAACTGTGGTCCTTACCTTAGAAATAAATATACAAATTATTATGTATCTTCTATTAAACTAGTACGAGTATTAGGGGACATGGTAACATATACCAGGGTTGAAGTGGTGAAAACAAATGAATGAATTCAATTTGGTGACAGCTTTCTTCCCTATCATGATGAACAATGATTTTAACTTATTTCTTCTCCTTCTGCAAAACTTGGCCTCTTAATTCCTCAGTGTTAAGCATTCCATACATGCTCTCTAATCTGTTTAATTCATTTTATTTGACCCCATGGAGACTTCTGATGCATTGATCTTGCCATTATTCTGTCAATCATCACTCCCCTTTATATTAACATCTCTAGTACTCAACAAAACTTCATGATCTACTGTCGTAATCTCTCTCTTGCAATTCTCCAATATTTTGCCCTTTTCTTCTTCCATTATACTCACTTTGTAAAATCAACCCCAATTAAATTGAGCCGTACAGCATCTTTACCTGCGCTGAACAGCTGCATGTTTCTAGACTGAATGACACACTCTATTGATTGATTTCACTTTAATTATCATAAACCTAAATCAGGCACTCAAAGCTACCCAGCAGTGCTCCTAGGAAACACACACACATACACACACACACACACACACACACACACACGCATAAGCATCTTTAATTGATATGTGTATATGAAATAAGGAAATTGATAAAAAAAGAAATGTCAGGGAAATAGCTTTTTTTTTGACATGTAGGACTGGATTGCGGCAAGATGATGAACTCAATTTTATATAAATTGCCATGTAACTTTGTGCATCTTAGAAGAGACGGCAGTTAGGCATCTGAAATTCAGAGGAGAGTCCTGGGAGAAAAATATCAAATTAAAAAATACTAATGAATCTAGGAAGGGAACATATAATGGTGATAGAAGGGGTAGAACTGAGCCTCACCAAACTATACCATCTAAAGGAATGAGAAGTGGATGAGCCAGCAAGATGAGGCCAGAATGTGAAGAAATAACTGGAATAGTATATATTATCAGGGAAAATTAGTTTTATAAAGGAAAGAGGGATCAATAGTGTAGAATGTTGTGATGTGAAATACAAAATTCTAAGCTAAAAGTTTTGTATTATTGATATTTAATAGCAGTGAGATCATTAGTGACCTGAGGTAGAGTGCAGTTTTAATGAGATGTGGGGGCCACATTAGGAAGGGTGAAGGAAGTGGAGGTGAGGAAATGGAGACACATGCAGGACATTTCCTCAGCAAGTGCTGCCATGGTAGGGAATAATGAAAGAAAGGAGGAAAGTACATAGAAAGAGGAGCTGAGATTTAAATTCATTATATATATATATATATGCATATATATATTCTAGGAGAGATTGAGCAATGAAATACAAGCATAGCTTATTGGCAGCATTAACTCATGTGAAGAAGGAAGGATGATCTGGGCAAAGAGGAATTTGAAACTAAGAGTTTGTAACTTTTGAGGGAGAGAGAAGAAAGAGGAGAGAGAGAGAGAGAGAGAGAGAGAGAGAGAGAGAGAGAGAGAGAGAGAGAGAGAGAGAGAGAGAGAGAGAGAGAGAAAAGAGGATTTGAGACTAGAGGGAATTTCAGTTTTTTTATGTGTTTTGGTTTCTCTAAATTCTAACTGGATCTCCCCAGCAGCTAAGTTAATAAATTATTTCAGAAGTTTATTAATTTTAAGATGCTCTTGTGGTGCACTGATATAAGGGAGCTTCTAGAACTTCAAAAAACTAAGGTATAGATTGCAAGACAAGATACTTACAATTAGATATCCCCAGTTCAAACTAGTATACAGTTTTGCTCATTACTTAATGAAAGGAATTATACTTAACATTTTTCTAGCCCTTACCATGTAGCATACCCTATATTCCAGTGTTTCTGATCCTTTCCACAAATTTGCTAATAAACTTGTCATCATTGATTTATAGGTGAAATAATTCAACTCAGATAATTAGTCTTGTTTAAATTTTGCTATAGATATATTTAAATATACTTAAAGTAAACAATATAAAGAAACCCAGATTCAAGAACCACTAATTGTCTTAGCTGTTTCATTGATGTCTTCTCTCCTCTCATCGCTCCCGTCCCACACCCACAAAAGTTGAGAATTTCAATGCCTTATTTAAGTTCACACAACTAGCATGCTTTTCAAGTTCCTACTATGTGCTAAACACTAAGCAAATGAGTGAGAATATAGATCAGGTTCCTTTTGATACCACACCACCACCATCAAGTACCTGAGAGGCTTTGTTTTATAAGAATTGATTCAGTTGATCATTACAGCAATCTCCTGAAATTAGTAACTATTACGTCCATATTCCAGACCCGGAAACTGAAATACAGACAGACGTGATTTTCTTAAGCTGAATTCTAACCCAAATGATCTGGCTCCAGAACTGGAACCATCAGGTTAATAAGTTGGAATGATGAGTGATATGATGAAGGGACACAGAAGGTACAACCTTCTTGTCTCACTAGCCAGCCGGCACCCCTCTCTGCTCTCTGATGTCCATGTCCAGATAGATCCCATTGGGAGAGCAAGCATTTGTATGGCACATCGGCAGTCTTTAGAACAGTGGTCTGTCTGGGTTACTGCTCTTATCAGCTGTGCAGCCAAGAAAAATGAAAGTAGAGAAAATTCAGAAGTTAATGACAGATTTTACCCTGCTTGTTTTTAAGAGGCTGCAAACCGAATGATGTGTCTGATTGAACATGTTGGTATATGTTGGCATGGTCAGTCTCTGAAAAGCCTTCAGGGGAATAAAACTGGAGGCTTTTTAACTGCCAGCAAGATCTCATTTCAGCTGTGCTGAATTCTAATGAGCCAGGCTTTGGAGCGTGTTTGCCAGATCATCGTGTTACTTTAAATTAAATGATATCTCAGTCACTAATAAGCTTTGTTCTTTTATTTAGAGTAGTGAAGAGGAGGAAGAACACTGCATCAGGAAGAAGATGTTATTCTTTTTTGTTTTTTAATTCCCCATAGATAGTTAGCTGTTAGGTGACATACACTCAGATTAATTGCTTATGTGATTAGTATGATTTTTGTGTCTGCTCTAGAGACTAAAATGGCAGCTTTGTTACCCTGTAATTCAAAGGCAAATGGATAGTGGTGCAAACTTTATAGCTGCTATGCAGGTATAGTGAGGAAAAGGAGAAAAGTAAAGAGGAAAAATTAAATAAGAACATGGTAGAATGGCATATTTCTTCATTAAGAATCATGATACTGCTAGTCAGATATCGGGTACATGGAAATTATAACTTCTAAATGACATTCTTCTTAAAGGGGCCAATTGATGTCAGAATTTGTATCACTTGATCTGAGGTCCAGAATTGTGCGAGTTGTCTGTTTTTATTTTGCCTTGAAACTCCTTTCTTAGAAATTCAGGCAAAATCTTCTATTTAGACCTGAGAATTCAAAGGCATTTCTCTCATTTGATGTTGAAAATGTGCCCGTGGAAAGTTGGGTTGCTTTTGACTGATGAACTGGAGAAACGTGGTACTCTAAATTGCTTCCAAGTTTACTCTGTGAAGCACTCCGAAAGCTTTTATTTTCTGATGCTTGCTAAACCGTTGAGTATCTGGTGGTCGGGAAGTGAACCCTTTTACTTATTCGTCAACACAAGGACTCCTACTCCTACTCACCTTGCAGATTCGGATTGAGTCTGATGGAAATAGACTGTAACTCACACCGAGTTCATTTTCCTATTAAAAAAAAAAGGAAGGATGGGAAGAAGCCTCTGTCACAATGATTCATTAGAGGCAACCGCCCATATCCTAGTTCATCTAAAGATCATTAAATTCCGATTCTCCTAAATGCCAAGTTCCAATAACATTGTAATCCGAGAAGTCAAGGCAACAATTTATCCCCACAGTTTATATACTTTAAATGCCTTGCTAGGCTTGTGATATACAGAGTTGTGTTGAGCACATTACTATATTTGACAAGTTTGTACATTTACTTTGGGCAGTAATAATTTTGCACGACAAAGAAATGCCCACTGGCCATGTTTTGGCTAGCTACACTTTTGAATTCTATATTTATTTGTGTAACTTCTTCAAGGTTTGAAATTATTGCTTTGAAGAATACTTTTTATTCTTTTCAAACTTTTTCAGAAATTAATTTGAATAACATAGTTGCCATACTGTTATCTACCTTGTAGGCCTCTTAATTGGTTTTTGAGGGGTAACATACATCTTTATGTGGCTAATGAGAATGAGAAAGAAATAGAAAATACTGATGTTTATTTTACTGTTCTCACAATTGTTCTAATGCATTAGTTAAGAAAGGTAAATTTACTTTGAGAATAAAATGAATTATATTATTAGTGAGGATTAATTAATACAGAGGGCATTTTGATAAATAAATATGAGACTATACACTACATTTTATGTTTGAAGTTAGATATCAAATTTGTAGAAGTACCTGCTGAGTTTTCATTTGTTTTAGATATTAAATTATTTTTGTGACATTTTCCTATAGAATTCATTTTTATAGAGGATGATGGTTGCCATTTTGGACATTGAACGGGATTATGATTCAGTGAATTACTACAAATACTGGTTGTTTACTGAGGGAGAAAATGTTATATTATATACTATAGGGAGGGGTAATATAAATTACCATTATGATCTGACAATTGTTAAAAGAACAAAGTATGTGCTATTATTAAAATAGAGTTTAAATATATTTTAAGCAACAATTGTGATTCAAAGATAGGTAAGATAGACTCCGTCTTTTGTTATCTCTCCTTTAGGTGCTGGAGACTATATTCTTATCTTTCTTTCTTTCTTTTTTAGCCAGATCACATTTCATTTTACTCTGTCAATGTAGGCATCTCTTCCCAGACCTTCCAGGTACTCTTACAGAGATACTCACTAGATAGCACATGAAATTCATCTTCACCTATTTAACAACAAATATTTGTTCAGTGAGTAGTATGTTCCAGGTGTTATTCTCGGCACTGGGGATATAATAATGAACAAAACAGACAAAGTCACTGATTCAGGGGATTTCAGTCTGGTTAAGGGAACCTGACAAAGACCAATGATTATATTTAATATATTAGCAAATAATATCTCTGTCTTATGTGGATATAGGCAAACATGTTTTAGGTAAACAAAACAGCATAAAGATTTGTGGAGAAGGAAGGGTTATTGTTTTTGAGTGACTGAAGGAGGTGACTCAATAAGGGATCTTTTGGTCAGAGATCTGTAAAAACTTTAGATGTGTAGATGTGAGGTATCTGGAGGAAGTATATCCTAGACAGAGGAACATACCATGGGATGAGAGTGGACTTCCAAGCTTGAGGATCATCAAGGAAGCCAGTGCAGGGGAAGAACAAGAGGGTGGGACAAAGACTAGTGATTGTTCTCACTGTGTGGGGTCCTGTGATTCTTACAAGCTTAGGTCTTTATAATAAGAAGGGGATCATTTTTTGAAAGATTTTGAGGAAGATGACACGCACTGACATTTAATAGGATTACTCTTATTTCAGCATGGAAATAGACTATACGGGTATGTGAAGGTACAGAAGAAATCAGTTAAAAATCTGGAGCATTCCCTTCTCTGGTAGGTCCTCTTAACTAGTTCCTTTGATGTGGTCCTATTTCCAAATAAAGCTGCATTCCGATGGAGTAGGGGTTTAGAGTTCAACATGTCTTTTCTGGGAGGACACAATTTCACCCATAGCAGTCATGGAGATGAAGACTCCTGCTGGTGTTCCCTGTAAACTTGCATGTCCTGTGGTGATTCTAGTGGCTTTTTCTTCTGAGAGTTATTTTTTGACATTTTCTGGGGCTTCCATCTTTCAACTAAACTGGTTTCTTTTTAGATTGAGAAGAATAATAACCATTTCAGTATTCTCTTCTTTTACCAGTACCTTTTGAAGGTGTGTCAGTGATTTTAGTTATCACACAGAGCCAGAATCTTCTGTTTTGTTCATCCTTAACTTACCATTCTTCTCATTCTTATGGGTTTAGTGCTTACTTATTTAGTAGATTTTATTGCTGTTTTTATTAATTTTATTAGCTCTTTGAAGAGGAAATCTGTGGCCCAACTTAATTCTGTGTTATTATCTGGTTCAATTTAAGAAATTTGAGCCCAATATTAAAATTACATGTTTGAACTGTGTGCAGTTTGAGATTTGACCTTACATGCAGACTGACAGCTTAGCCTTTTACCATTTCATGGATGCTGGTGGAACAAACAAGCATCATGGGCCAGAGACAAAGGACATTGTATTATCACAGAGTATCAGCATTTTATTACATAAGGTCTCTGCCTAATTTCTACCAGGTGTTGTGAAGTCAGATGACAACTACAAACATAATGGGTTGCATTACAGGAGAGGAACTCAGAATTTAGGGAATCTGAATATTTTATAATGGGCAGCAAGCCTGATTCTCCTTTGCTCTGGAGGCAGATACTGTCCTTTTAAAATTTTTGTTTTTAAGGAAGGGGACAGACAGGAATGAACGTGATTAGGCAAGTAGGCAGGAAAAGAAAAAGAGGAAAGAAACATTTGTATTTATTTTTATTTTTCAGTTCTTCATCATGGTTGCTCTCCCTGACCCTGACCCCAGGACATGTACTTGGGTCCTTGGGTACAATCGACTGGAGGTGGCAGACCTAACCGCTGTTCCATGAAGGTGCACAAGGAAGATACTATCTTATCTACCAAGGGAGCAAAGAGTTATGTTCCTGAGGGAGAAATAATACTCCAAAGTTATTGTTGCTGTGTTTTAATATACAAACATTTTTGAAGCGATAGTACAGAACAAAGGTCAGAAGTAAGAGGGATTCACGGAAATTATCATTCAGTTGTTATTAGGAATATTTTCTTAGGAGAAGTACTTATAATGATGTTGCTATGTTTTTCAGAAAATAGGGTAATTTGCATAAAGTTTTAAACTTTAAATTCTGGTTTAAAACATACTCGTATAGAATAATTACTGAGTCAGGCACTTTGATGTGCATTTCTCATATTTTTTTAGATATAATATTAAGTAATAGGTGAAGTAGTGCCTTTAGAGACAGACAGCATTGACTATTTTTTTTTTTTATTGCTAATTGGACTTTTTCTTCATTTATGGGCAAATAAAAAAAATCTTCACAATTTTTAACTTATTTAATCCAGTTGAATCATCAAAAAACCAGATCAGATTAAAGAGGCTCACTATCTTGCCTAATATCATAATGTTAATAGAAAATAGTCGGATAATCACTATACTATTACAAATACCTGAATTATCTGGTAAGATCAGTAACAGCTGTTTTACATCCAGTAGAATTTATGAGAGAAGCTTGGTCGACAGATACCTAAAACATATTCCAAACTATTCTTTGGAAATAGATAGACCCAATTGCATTAAGGGCAGAAAAATCAAAGTAGAGACTATCCCCCCAAAACAGGTATCTGTCCTTGCTGTTATAGAAGTTGTTTTTAGAGAGAAACTTGATATAAAAAAGAAATGGTCATCCATCCTGGTCTGAATATTGTCACTGGCTTGTGAGATTCTTTGGTAGTGTAGAGAGCAAACATAAACTATGATTTAAATTTATATGTTTTTTTGATTCATATGTGCCAAAACACTAGGACAAGAGGGAAATATTACGTTATTTTACTAGTCAGGAGAACAGAAAGTTTCCTGTTTCATTGGTTTTGTGTGGAAGTGAGTTTTGAGCAATGTTCCATGTTTTTCAGTTGAGTATTCAAACAAGGTTTACAGTCTGTGTACATTTTCTCCTTTGTGGACTTGGCCTTCTCACATTTATCTGACCTCTTCCACTTGGTGTTTTACTTTTATTTTGTTGTTACATATTTATGGGTGAATATGAAATGTAAGCACTGTAGGAAATACCTGTTTTATAAGGTCCCTTTCCACGGGTAAATGAATAGAAATGGAAATGTCAAGTGATTTTTTTTTTTCCTGGGATGACAACTATATTTATTTTAAATTTATTTTCAATGATGGGTCGGTAGACATTCAAGTTGCTTACAATCTGACCCTTTCATCCAATATATTTATTTTGTTAACCTTTAAATTTTTAATTTAGTGTAGCTATTGTCTTTGTTGTTACTGGAGTTTATACTGTTCTGCTATTTACCTTGCTTAATAGTTGTAATTGACTGTACTGCCCAGATGTTTGGATCAAGTCTTGTCAATAATTAATAAATACTACTACTTGAGACTTAGGAAAGAAACTTTGATCCTAAAATAAATGTTTATGTCTGGGACATGCATTGAACTTTCAGTGTAATGTGAGTTCTTTTGCCCTGATTAGCTCTGGAGTTATGTTTTGAAGAATGCCAATTAACTACAGACATGCCCTAGAAAACAAATGCCTTTCAAACACAGGCTTTGTGCAAAGGGACACAGCCTATTGGCAAAATATCAAAGGAGGAGGTTAAAGGATTACATTTTAATCCAAATGACTCTACTTATTAAATTCTTAATTTTGGGTCAATCCCTTAACCATTTGGTGACCATCTCCTCATTTATAATGAGAATGCATGAGCATCTCTAAAACTGCTAAATGCATATAAAATATGTCTGATATAAACATATGAAATGTATGCACACTAATTATTTGCTACTTTCATTTTCGAATGTTTGCATAGTAACTAAGAGTTTTATATGTTTTATAAAATTCAGTGTCTACTTTCTGTTGGTACAAATCATGCTGTAAACATAGAGACTTGAAACAATAATTGTACTTTTCTTTCTTATGGATCCACCGTTCTGCAGAATTTGACAGGGGGCAGCTCATCTCTTGGATATCAGCTGGGGCTACTTGGATGGAGGCTAGCAGATATATTTTCTAGATGGTTCTGTCACATGGTTAGCAAGTTGGTACTGGCTGTTGTCTGGGAACTCACTGCAGTGAGTTGGGATCTGGCTCCTTTTTTCTGGACTTTTCCATGGGCTGTTTGGAGTTTATCATAGCATGATAGCTATGAGTTCCAGGAGTAAGTATCCCAGGAGACAGAAGGTGGAAGCTACTGGTTTCATAAAGGCAGGTTCAGAAACAGGAGTGCATTATTTTTATTATTTTCATTTCATCGGATTTTCACTGAGTCCCAATTTGAGGTGAGGGAACATAGATGCCACCTTTCAGTGAGAGGTGTGTAAACATATTTAAAAATCACTATATCCTGTAGCTGTTTCTTGAATCACTGACAATATATCAGGAATCATTGTAAAGAGCATTCCCAATGTTTGATAACCATCTATTGTTTTATTTAAAAACATGAATTGTCCCTTGATGGTCTACATCTTCTCTCACCATAGTCATTGTTTCATATATTTAGGAAAGAATTTCTAATGAAGCAAATGAACAAATGATTATAAACAGAAGTAAAAGATATTGTCACCTATCTCTGAAAAGTATTTAAGGCTCTCATAAAAATATTCAAACTTGAATGAAGGAAAGCAAAACATATTACTGAGAGATTCTCAATGTGTCATCAAAATAAAGGCCTGCAGCAGAGCTAGTTGACAGTATTTGATAAGTATGACATACATGCACTATATATGAGCACATTTTCATCATCTCAGTCAATGTCACTGATGAGTGTCCTGAACAAGAAAGGGTAGGAGTCACATTCAAAGTCAAGAAAACGATTCACAGATTTGGGTAGAGTAGGCTTTGTGAGCATTCGCTCTGGGTTGGTAGCAGGCCTTTAAAGACATCCTGGAATAGTGAAATAGAATGGATAAACTGAATGAACAGAATGGTCACAGTCCTTTAAAACATTCGCCAAAGCACAATTTTAGAAGTTTTAGCAAAATATAGCTTTAGATTTGTATGCTCATTTGTTTCAATTCATTGTTCACTATTCTAAAATGAATATAGAATCACTATACTAATAACTAATAAATATTAGTATTAAAATTATATATATAATCTTTAGAACAGTTATGGTTGAAAGGTACATGAATTTGATGTAAAACAGTTTAAAATGAAATGAGTTTTTCATGCGGGAGAAAGTACAAGATGAAGAAGGCAGAGGTTAATGTTGGGTATTGAAAATACTGCCAGTGTTATATCCTGAAGAGTCCTTTAAGAGCACGGGTGTCTATTCTGGCTCAGCTCCTCCCCAGCGTCTTGAGGAGGAAGGATATGGCCATGTTAGAGTAGCTTGTATCCAGGTCTCTTTCCCTGAAGTTTTCCCTTATTCCTCAAGCAAATATAATTACTTTACACTACTCTCTGCTCTTGTAATAGTTACCTATGATGGCACTTTCTGCTGTAGTTTATTTGGTTATGTGTATATGTCCTTTACTTAATGTAACATAATATCACATTCATTGAGTGACTATGGATCTTTCTATTCCATTAAGTCATCCATTCCACTTTTGAACAGCTCTCCTTGCACTTCATATTGGTATAAAGCCATCTTCTTATTGTAATTATTAAATTTTGGTGTGCCTTTAATACTAAAAGAATAAATGTAGGACTTTATTCTTCTTTTGTAAAGGTCTTGTGAATCACAAATTAGTTTTAAAAATCAGTTATGTCCAATAATGACTTAGAATTCTATTTTCAAGTAATTGCTTACTGTAATGTCATACACAATCGTCAAGAATAAATGCTTTGGTATTTATACCACTAAGATGAAAGATCAAACCATGTAAAATGACTTATTGCTGCTATACTTATTTATATATTTTATTGGCTAGTGATGCTAGGTAGTGAGTCAGTGGTGAGCGAGGAAAGTAGGAGAGAAGGGAACAGAGGGAGTCCTACAATCAAAAGGCAGCAGACTATGAAATAGCGCCAATCTAAAATCCTCCAGTCAGTTTAAAAGGAGAACCACCAATGGACTAATCAAAACCCTCGTACCATCTCAGGACATCCCTGAGCAGTGATAAGTGCTACCATATTCCTTAAAAATCTCAGCCTGAAGCTCTTAGTGGTCTATTCACCTCTTGGAATATGGCCTGCCTTTATCTTCTCTCTTAAGGGTATACTATTTTCAATAATCTCACTTGCTTTTGCTCACTACTACCTGTGCTACCGTCTTTGTTCCCAGAGCAGGTGGATTACATGAAATCTTCTCTCAGACTCACAAGAATCCTAAAGCAAGACCCCAAGACCCTGACACTAACAGTGAGAGAAATAACAAATTCAATTTTTGCATAATTAATTTGGAAACCTATGAAATAAATACAGCATATACTTGAGAGTGTAATTTAAGTGATAGTTTAGATGGATAAGAAGACCTTTTGTGATTAACCCTTCTTTTCTCATACCCTCATGGCCAACCCTTTTTACTCCAGCAGATGTTGCGACAATAGCTGTGTGGAGATATGACCTATCTGATATTTCTGCCCCTGGACTTCTCTGCTATTTTATGGAATGTTCATGGGTATATAATCAACCCCCCTGGACTTAGGCATAAAGTTGAAAGTGTGAGAGAATGAACACTTCCTGGGTTGACCTTGATTACTAGACAGAAACCTTTATAAGAAAATGTCTCTCCTCTGTTCTTCTTGTAAATAATTTTGAAATGCATTCAACAAAGGTAGCAGGGTTGAGTTCCAGTTGCTAACAGTGGCTATTAACTCAATGGTGCAGATTTAAATGGGCATTTCCTCCTTTTATAATTTATTTTTGTTCACATCACTTCTGACACCAGTTGGAAGGTTTATTTCTCCAGATCATCTGATTCTCCCACATCAACCAACTGTCCTGGAATTTGATTCAGTTCTGACACTAATAGAGTTTGAACAGATCACACAGATTAAAAGCTCAGTCCTAAAAGAGTGCCCCCACTTTAGATGCCAAATGCAAGCCTGGGTCACCACCTATACTTCTGATCATTTGACTGGAAAGATAGGAGATTTCTACAACTCCCTTTCAAATCCCTTATCGCTAGAATGGATCGTAAAACCCAAGGAAACATATTATTTGTTAATTGGTATACTATAAAAGAGATGACTCAGAAATAGCCAAATGGAAGAGATGCAGAGGGTCATAAAGCTGGAGTGCAAAGAGCTTCCATGCCCTCTCTGGGTAAACCATCTACTAGCAACTTGGTGTATTTTTATAGATGTTTCATTATGTAAGCATGGTTGGTTAAACTCAATCTCTTGAGGGAGAGACAAGAGACTAAAGTTGAAAGTTCTAACTCTTTAATGATATGCTTAGTTTCTCTGGCGACTGACCCATATCCTGGAACTATCTGAGGCCCCCTCAAGTGTCATTTAAGGTCCTAAACTCAGGTATGATTGAATGGAGCTTATTATAAATAACAAAATATACTCAATCACCCCTGTTACTCAGGAAATTCCAAGAGGTTTGGAAACTCCATGTCAGAACTGGGGACAATACCATTTTTGTTTTATTCTTCGGTCTCCATTCCTGTCATCACTTTCCACTGGTCATGATAAATTACCTGAATGCAGATTCTTGTCTCAGGCTGTCTTTTGGGTGATCCTTATTCAAGATATTAGAAAAAGGGGCAAAGGCAGAAAGATTTAGGCATGGAAGTAAACCTAGATACTGAGAACCTTAACTATTCACTTTTCCCCCCGTACTGCTCTCTTTTTATTTTGGTATGAAAGCTACATTGTATAAGGAAGTATGCCACACAATATATTTCCATGGTAATGACATCATATAGATATTTGAAGTAGACATATAAATACATAATACAAATTATACTCAAGTGTCAATGATACATGCCCTATGAATAATTTTCTTTTACAACTCTAAATTCAAGTACGCAAGTCAACCCCTAAAAAGTGGTGCTATCAAGTAAACAAATTTACGGGGAATTCACTTTCCATGACTGTAGAATTGAAAAAATAGAATCACAAAATAAGTTAGAAATATTGATGCTATGAAACAAAGAGGAACATATAGGAAGCAAAAGAATCCAATATCCTGGCAATGTTTTTTATAAAGGAGTACACATTCTGCTTAGGTTCTTAATTTTAGGAGTTTCATTGGGTTAATTGAATTTATGAATAAGACAGTTATGTTCTTGAATCCTTGTCGTAATTTCTCGCTTATTTTTGCCTTTTTGCTGTCTTTATGAGATTTGGTTTCATTTTTAAAGATCCCATTGTGCTCTTTGTCCAGTTTTGTCCTGGTAATATTCACTTTGATTAGATAAATGCACAGAAAACAGTAGCACTTTTCACATTGAATTTATTCAATGCATATAATAGAATTTTTCATAAAACTCTGAAAAACTTGACTGATTTACTGGTCTTTGTAGTGTTTTTGAATAACTTAGATGTTTTTACATATATATATCTGTTTGTAAAAAATGTACTGATTACAAAGAGATGAAGTAATTTTTAGAACTAAATGATAAAAGTGTCATTGGGTGGCACAAAGATTAGATAAGCAAAATGGGGTTTTGTCAGGAGTCAAAGCAATAATTTTAACCAACTCACAGAAATGTTCCTTCATTTCTCGCTGGGGCTATGATGTCTTTCATCTCTACTTTTTCTTTGTATGCTTGCTTCATTCTTTCCTTTCTTATCATAACAGCACCAGACTTATGTGATCTCTACCCAAGTGTTTAGGAGATATGTACTATGTTTGTAGAATTTATCTCAGAAACTAAGATATAGCATTACTTCACGTATTAACATGAAGAAAATAAATAGGATGCACTAGCCTGTGTAAGATATATATTATGATTTTAGAAATGATAAAATGTGCATCTTAGCATCATTGAAACACAATGCTAGTGTCTGTTGTCCAGCTTTGAAATGACTGGAGGCCGAGCATCTGAGTTGTTCAATCCTGTCAATGAGTTTCCTCTATCAGAGTCAATCAGCCTTGGTGAGGGGCCCACTATTGGCAAAGGGGACGTTCTCTGGCACATTTTCTAGAGTTTTTTTTTTTTTTTTTCTTAAATGTTAAAGAGAAGAAGGAAGAAAGGGAGAGGAAGAAGAAGCATTTAAGGAAGGAAAGACGAAGAGGAAGAAACATCTCTTTATTTAGTTGTTCGCTTTGGTTTTCACCCTGCCTGGGTCTTGAACCTGGTTCTTTGGGCTGTATGTGTTCACGTGCCAGCATCTCAACTGCCGGAGCCACAAGGGTACACCTAGAGTTTTACTTGCAATATTTTTGGTAACACAAAACATTTGTATATGCTTAGGTTTTCTGTTCATTTTAAATTGCTCTAAAATATGAGTCAAAAAAGCCACCAAAGCAAAAAATCTGATATACATATATAAAATTATTAATTCAAAAATGAAAAAAAAAATCTGTCCAAAGTTCCTTCTTAGGGCACAGCTATTAATTTAACATAATTCTCCATTGTGTTGAGGTTTTGGGTATGACTTTATTCAAAGTTAATATATAGCATGTTTTTTTGAGATAATTTTCGACTTACAGAGAGTGGAAATAATACAGGGGGTTCTTGAATGCCCTTGACTCAGCTTCTCCTTAGGTCAATGTCTTGTGGAACCAGAGAACAAAACAAGCAAAACTGACCAAGGTACAACACTATTAACTAATTATGGAACTTATATTTTAATCAGTTTTCCAGTAATATCCTATTTCTGATTCCAGGATCGAAACCTGGATTCTACATTGCATTGAATTATTCTGTCACTTTTAAGTGACTCCAGCTGGTACCAGTTCCTCAACCTCTGCTAGTATTTCTAATTTTGACACTTTTGAAGAGTTCTAGTCAGTCCTGTTGTAGAATGTCCCTCAAACTTAGTTTAGTTTGTGACTTCACGTGGTTAGAATGAGGTTTGCATGGCAGGGAAGGATACCATAGAGTTTATCAGGACATAAAATCAGGAGATCATGATGTCAGTATATAGACTGATAATGTTAAGTTTGATGACTTGCGTAAGTTGGCATTTATCAGTATTTTCTTCTGTAAAAGTATTTTTCCCTTTTGAAATTATTAAGTATTTTGGGAGAAATACCTCGGTCTATCTAAATATCCAGTTTTTGCCATTTGGGTTTATTCCTGTTGCTCTTTAACATGCTATGATTCTTTTTCTTTAGGCTTTTTACTTTCTGATACTATAAGGTGTTCCAGGTATACTTTCTGTTTTCCTACCCTAATCTTGAAACCAACCAGTCCTATAGGAGTCCTTGTTCCTTTTATTTTAAAATGGTACTTGGAAACCAAGATCTGATTACTAGATGTGTTAGCTTTTACTAGGGTGTTACAGTCTCTCAGGCCCTCTCACTAAACAAGCAACTAGGAAATATAGAATGCATAGTAACCGCTTTTTTGAAATTGTGATTTCCACAATGGTTGCATCAATTTACACTACTATCGGCAGAGTATAAGTTTCCTTTGTTTTCCTCAGCATCCTCGCCAACACTTCTTGTTTCCAGACTTTTGGATAATAGTCATTCTCACAGATATGAAGTAATATCTCATTGTTGTTTTGATTTGCACTCTCCTGATAATGAGATGTTAAATTAAAAAAAATTATGTTACTCATCTGTATGACTTCTTTGAAGTGTCTACTCAGAACTTCTGCCTATTTTTTTTTTTTTTAATAATTCGATACTCAATTTCTGAGTGAAACATCTAACTGAATTGTCCTTAAATGTGGTCCCTGGCCAGCAGTGTCAGCATCAGCTGGAAACATATTCGATATACAGATTCTTGGGTCTCATTCTAGACTGGACTTTTATTCCTTTGAAGATATTATCTTTCTCTCTGAAAGGCTTTAGAGCTTCTCTGTCTTTTGATGTTGATGTTCTTAAAATGTCCTATTACTTGTCTTCCTGTAGGTGCTTTGTTTTCTTACCTCTCATATTTAGCACTCTCTGAGTCCTTTTCATCTTAAGTGTTCTGGGGGAGATACTTTGAGTCTCTATAAATATCCCACTTTTGCCAACCAGGTTTGTTCCCTGTCTTTTTTCACGCTTTATTTTGGGAAATGTATCTCCGTTATTTCTCCACTACTTGCCTCTTCAAAATTTTCCTTCTTTTCTTTTAGGATTCTTGTCATCTGTATCTCAGTACATTGATTTTCAAATTCTTTAGGTTCGAAAAAATTTCTCGAGTTTCTCAATTTAATTTTCATACTTTCTAATGTATTAACAATATTCATCTTACTGCTTAATTATATATTTATTATTTTAAATATTATATTTTTTATTATATTATAATTGACCCTACTTGTGATTACTTTCTCCTTTCACATATGTCTTTTTGAATATATCACTAAACATTTTTTTGTACTTTATTTCTTGGTCCTTGTTATGGAATAATTCTACTTTAGACTAGATTTGTTGCTAACTAGGTCTCCTTTTTTGGGGTCATTTTAAGCTTCAAGTATCTAGTTCTGTCTGTGTATGTTTTTCCAGGGTATGTTCCAGCATTATGACTTTGGGAAGAGCTAGAGATCTGGGCCTACACCACTGTTTTTCTGGAGACTGTTGGGAGAGAAGAGGGGCCACACCCAGATCAGAGGGCACTGTCAAGGAGCTTCACAGGAGTAGCCACATCCACAGCCTCCTTTACTGCCTGACAGAGGAACAGCACTGGCAGATTCAGTCTCTTCAGAGTTCTTTCCTCCAGCCCAGGGAACCTTGGATAGGAAGGAGTGGGCATGCAGTAGGGTAGCTTGTCAGACCAAACCAGTTTACATCAACTCCTAACTCTGTAGCAGGTTTTTGTGTTGTTTAGATAACCCCTTCCGATCCAGGCCCAGAGGTAAGGGTCATCACTATTACTTCCTGTGGTGGGTGTAGACAGAGTGGTTATCTAGGTCAACACAAATGAGAGGAAAAAACACAATTTTAAGCTTTTCTCTCTATGCCACTTCTCCATTCCTTTCTACATGTACACTGATTTAAGATGACTTCATTTTCTCACATTTGGTTTGTCTACTTAATTAGGTTTTTTGTTAGTTCTGGAATCCACGTGTGCATCCTAATTGTGTATATTCTTCAGGGTTGAATTTTTGGAAAGGGGGTTATGGCTCCATGCTACTTTGTCATCTTGGCAGGTTATTTAATTTGTCCAGATCTAGACCATAGATGGGATCTAGATCATAGAAACATATACTTGAACCCAACTCCTGGAGAGCCAGCAATACCTCTGCTGCTGAGCCATTGTCCTGGAGCCTCAGGCAGCTGCTGATAGAAGTCAGATGGCCTACAGTTCCCATTAACCAGCTCCTCTGGCCCTTTACTGTTGCTTCCTGGGGACCCTGTACTCAGGGGCCACTCTTCTCTTCTTCATTTTCTGTTTTTTCTTTGACACTCTCAGTCTCAACAAATGACCAAGATTTCTGTTTGACAAAGCAAGATGAAACATGGGTTCCCTTACCCCAGTTCTTATTTATTTCAGCATATTGTTTTCCCCTCTCAACCTTCTATCCAATTCCAGAGCTGAGTACTTATTGCTGAAATAAGCTTTCCACTTCTTCTTGGAAGCTCATATTCCCTGGGACAGTTTTTCTATATTTATCTTTTGTATTATTATCATTATTTTTGTTGGTTTAAAAATAATTTTGTAACCATGTCCTAAAATGTTATTATATATAAATATATGTAGATACACTTGTGTATGTTTATATATATATATATATATATATTTTTTTTTTTTTCAGTTCATGTTTCCTGGTTAAATAGAGCCTGTGGCAAAATCTCATTTGCTAAAAGCTCCAAAGGGACATGAGCCAAGAAGAAGGGCAGCAAGTATGAAATAGCAAGTTACTGAGCTGCCCACAGCTTTCTCAGCAAGTCAATCATTCCTTCCTCTGCTGTTGTCCTCAGAGGGATTCCCTGAAGCTCCTTTCCAACAAATAGCCTATCCAGGGCCAGCAAAATAAGAATGTATTGATTTTGTCCTTTTTCCCATTTGTCAAAGTTGATCTTGTCTGAGTCCCAGCTCCCATGCATTTTCTGTTCTGCCTCCTTGATTGCATGTCCAGTGACAACAGGGAGCATCCAGTGTGGAGGCCCCAGTATAGAGTGAGGGATGTGGGAGGCAAGGATGAACTGTGTTGAGAGCAGCACAACATACTAATAGTCATCCCTTGAGAGGATTCCTTTGTCTGGAGAAAAAGACAAGGGTATGGATCTAGGTGTCACATAAACCAAACCCCAACAGTAGCATCTAGAAGGCATAAATAACATTAAATTGAATATCAAGGCATTCACCACCCAGATTAGGAAGGAGAATAAAACTAAGAACACTGTAGCTTCATTTATACATTTTATTCATTCAGGCCCTCTTCTTCCCCTTCCCAATACTGATTCTGATTCGTTTCATAATTCCATGCATTTAAATGATGCTTTTGAAAAGCATATATACATGTCTTTAACAATGTATTGATTAGGTTTGGATATTGAAGTATCTATAAATGGCAAGCTACTCTGTGGCTTCCTTTTGTTATTTTTGAGGAAATGTAATTAATACCAAAAATCTCCTGCCAATTCAGAAACCTCTCTACCAAGGTAAAAGAGGAAGCAATTTTATTATTGAGTAAGCATTAAAACAGAATTTGATGTGGAGTACAGGAAAGTGACACTACAAAATAATGCCAGATTGTTTCCAAAACTGTTGAATCCATTTACCTTTCATCGACAGCTTATTGCTCAATATAGTCATGACTACTTCTGAGAGACAGATTTTAAAATGTTTGGCCAATCTGATCTGTGTGAAACATTCTCTCACGGGTTTAATTTTTATAACCATGATTAAAATGAGAATGGAAAAGTTTCACTTACTTTTTAGGTATTTACAGTTCTCCTTTTGTCCATTTTTTTCAGTTGCTCGTTTATCATTTCCTCTGATTTGTAAGCAATGTTTATGTACTCGGTTTATACTCTACAATGTCTCAGGTTTGATATTTGATTTTAGATTTTCTTTAAAAAATTTTTTTTATGAAAAAATAGTTCAGTTTTAATGGGACAAGTTTATTTATCTTTAGTCATCATTTATGCTTTGTGTCTTGCTTCAGAAAGTTGTCTTTACCACAGTCCTAAAGACATTCACTTGTTTTTTGAAATTGAAAAAAATCTTTTCATATTTAAATCTTTACTTTTCTAGAATTGATTTTTCTATCTAGTGTGAGATAGAATTCCCATTTCTGTTTTCTTTAATGTGTCTCATTAATTATTCCAGCATCACTGTTTATTGATCTATCTCCCAGGATTATTATTGAAGCTTCAGTTTATCTCAGCTGATTGACAATGACTTCTCTGTCCTGTTGTGATGTATGGGAAAGTTGGTTTTGGGGCTTTTTATTCCAGAGGGTTCCAGTGGGGAGCCATATGCTCCTCAGAGTTGTAAGGATAAATTGAAAATGCTTTTATTTCTATTTTGGCTTCTATTTCATTTAATTCTATTGCCATGCTTTCCTTTTGTTGTTTATTTTATGGATTAAAAAATCTGTCTTTTTTAAATTTAATGTTTCATATGCTATATCTAGTCAGTGATTTTCTGTTTTCTAAAATCCTGCTTAAATATTTCTGTGCTTTGTTACTTTTAGAATATTTGTAGACTTATTCTTTAGATATTTCCTGTACCCCTATCCTTTCTGTCTGGAAAAGGATTGATGTATCTTATAGCTTCTCATTCTATTCTCTGTATCTCTTAATTTCCCTTGTTTAGTCAAGCGCATTTGGAAAATATCAGTCTTAGCATCTGGTTTATTATCTATCTTATTTTATTTCATGTGCTGAACTCCAATGGTTATTTATTTTTAGAAATTTTACTTGATTCTTTGTCAAATGGACTTGGTCTTTTTCAGTCACTTCTCAATCTTTGCCTAGGGATTGATTCTTCACATATTTCATTCCTTGGTTATTTTATATCCTGTGTTGTCTAGTATTAGAATACTTGGAGATCTAAATTCATTGTTTTTGTTTCTATTGTCTCTCACTCAGATCACTTATTTTCATATGTATTTGATAATTATTTTGGACTATTGCTTGACTGTGAGGAAGTCCTGTGGAGGAAGCTTTCCTCTAGAGAGGATTTATGTGATCATCCTGGATCCACTTCAATGTTTTGGCTTCTGTTTCCCTAAATCATTCTTGTAATATGAAATCAAATCCAAGACACATGTGGTGGCAGGTCTAAACCATTACTTCTTTGCCTCCTCCTTTTTTTTTCTCCTTCTCCTTTTCCGTCCTTCGTTCCTCCTTCCTCTCCTCTTCCGCCTCCTCCTCTCCTCTTACCTTCTCCTCTTCCTTCCTGCTCCCTCCCCCTCTTCCTTATCTTCATTTTTCTCCAGAACCAAGACTGAGACATATAGGTTACCTTCTTTGCTCCTTTTGCTGCAGTGCGGAGTTCCCTGTTAAAGAGTTCTCTGTGTGGGGTACTGGCATCCATTCTGGTAGAGTTCTAGAGTTCTCTTCTCAGTTAACCAGTGTGGTGAGACCTCAGACCCAAAGCTCTGACTGCTGTTAGTGGCATTTGTTCCCAGAATATTTCCAGTTTCATATTCTCTTTATCATCTACTTTTAGGTTTTTTTAAATTATTACTACTATCATCATCAATATCATCATTAATTTTTATCTTTGTTGATTTTTATAGACCTTTTTGGATTAGAAATGCATTGAAAACTATGATTTTCATAATTTATTTAATATATATTTTTAACACAGACTTTGGGAGAGAGTTCAAAATTTTAATTCACAGTGAGAAACAAAAGCCTCATCGTCCTTCCAGAGTTATAAAGAACCAGCATTTCAATTACTCTGAGTTCCTGGGGAAGAAGGAAATAAAAATTACCTGCAACATGAGAAGTTTCATTACCAATATTTCAAAAATTTGGGGAGTGATGTGGCTAGATATTACTAGGGAGAATATTTTACTTTAACCATGGCTTCTGCAATGCTTGCAAGATAGAAAAGGCTGATTTATTAATTCTATTCTCTGTATAACTGTGAAGTTATTGCCCTAAATTACTTTGTAAAGGTTATAGATTATGGTCAAATCCTCATGGAGATGTCTAGATATATGGAAAATCTCAGCTATACAATCACTAATAAAATTTTCTTAGCTAAGTCTCTTTTCTAGGATCCTTTCTGACAGTAACTATAATTTGCATTTTATCTCAGAATTGAGTTAATCAGTATCTGATGAATGACCTCACACTTAGAATGGTCTGATTTTATTTTAATGATGAACCAAGTACTAACACTCCAATAATGTAAATGAAGTGTTTTCTATGCATCTTATTAAAGAGATAAAACTCAAGGAAAATTGCAAATATGTTGAGTTAAATTTCTTTACACTGAAATAACATTGAGAAACTTAAACAGCTTTCTGTCTTATTTTTCATTTCAATTCATCCAATAGACAAACTATCAGAATATTTTCTTAAAGCTCAAATCTCAGTATATGATCCTTCCTTCACTCTTCATTAATTGATACAACTAACTCCTTGTTAGACATTTCTACCTAGATGCCCATTTCACAGTCAAATGCTATCTATATCTCAACTTAGCCATGTTTACTTTCATTAAGTCAAGCTCCCTTTTTATTGTATTCTGTGCAAGGCAAAGGGAGTAAAGATGAATTAGCCATGGAACTTACCTTCCAGGTGGCATTCAGTCCAGTGAGGGAGAGGAGGAACAGAAGGATTTAAAACCTCCACAAGGTGTGATAAGAGCTATAATGGAAATTTATAGAAATAATCCTTTCCTCAGCTTAATTTTCATAGGATTTTGTCTTTATTGTTCATATGCTATGGCATAGTTACTTTCACCTTTTATTTATTAATTAATTGATATTTCTTTTTTCATACTTTAGTCTTTTAATACAGTCATTTAACTTTCTATGTTCAAAGTGTTTGAGAGGCAAGATACAGGTATTATGTTTTTGGTATTGTGTGTTCACTTAATTTTATTTTTTTAAAGTAAAGGTGCAGACAGGAATGAGGCAACTCTTGTTGTTCTACTCTCATTTTGATATGACATGCATCTACCTTATAGTATCATACATAGCGTTTTTACTGCCCTAAAAATCCTCTGTACACTGCTTATCTACATCCCCTTTACCAATCTGATTTTTTATTTTATTTTTTTAATATTTTAAGGCAATAACTTTGTTATTCAAATTAAAATAAACTCATTATGTATAAGTTTCCTGTATGTGCAATTTCCACATTCCTCAGATATATGTCAACATACCCTACCCTTGACCAAATCACCAAGTGTTCTTCACCATTACCCAAGGGCTCCGCCACCTCTCCTCCCCACACCCATTCCCTGTTGACAACTTCAGTTCTATTGCAAGTGTCCAAGTGTTGGTTTTGATTCATCTTTTGTTTTATCAATTCACATTCCACCTATGAGTGAAGTCATCTGGTATCTATCTTTCTTCTTTTGAGTTTTCTCACTTATCATAATCCTCTCTAGATCCATCAATGTTGATTCAAATGACAGGATTTCATCTCATCTAAGGGCTGTGTAGTATTCGATTATGTATTTGTGCCACATCTTTGTCCATTCATCTGACATTGGGCACGTAGGTAGTTCTGTTTCTTAGCTATTGTGAATAGGTTTGCAATAACATGCAATAACATGAAGGTGCAAAAATTACTTCAAGTTAGTGTTTTTGTATCTTTTAGGTAAATATCCAGAAGTGTGATGGTGGGGTCATATGGTATTTCCATATTCAACTTTGTGAAGAATCACTGTACTGTTTTCCATAGGGGTTGCACCAGTTTGCACTCCCATCAACGGTGTGAAAGCGTTCCCTTTTCTCCACATCCTTGCCAACACCAACATTTGTTGTTACCAGACTATTGGATTATAGCCAGTCTCTGGTGTAAAGCAATATTTCATTGTTGTTTTGATTTGCATTTTCCTAATAGCCAGCAGGTAGGAACATTGTTTCATGTGCCTGTTAGCCATCTGTATGTCCTCTTCAAAAAAATGTCTATCTAATTCCTCTTCTATTTTTGATTGGATTGCCTGTTCTTCTGTTATTGAGTTTTAAGAATTATTTGTATATTTTAGATATTAAGCCCTTGTCAGAAATATGTAATGAAAATATCTTCTCGCAGTTTAGTAAGTTGTCTTTTTGTTTTGGTGATGTTTTCTTTTGCTGTGAAGAAGTTTTTAAGTCTGATTTAGTCCCAGTTATTTATTTTTCTTTTTGTTCCCTTTGAGCAGAGGCACAGATCAGTGGAATAGAATTTAATTACTAGAAATTGACTCACACACATACAGTTAATCTATGACAAAGGAATCAAAAGCATGCAATGGAAAAAGGAAAGTCTCTTCAATAAATGGTGCTGGGAAAACTGGACAGTCACATGCAAAAGAATGAAACTAGACCACTCCCTAACACCATTCACAAAAATTAATTCAAAATGGACTAGAGATTTGAACATAAGATCAGAAACCATAAAATTCTTGGAAGGCAACATAGGAAAGATATTCCATGACATAAGCCATGGAGAGGACTTAACGCTAGCATATTGCTATGTTTATTTAATTCTCTAACACATTTGGCTGAATGCATTATATGGAAAAATATCAGCAAGAGAACAACAAAAGTAATATCAATAATAATATGCATCACTTAAGTATTATTAACTATGTGTTAGTCCTTGTTCTAGGGTTTTTACATTTCAATTAATTTAATCCATAACTGTGAATTAAGCACTCTTATCCTCATTCAGTTTATGGGGAGATTAAGTACAAGTAACTTAAATAACGTGCTCACATTCACAGAGCTAGCTATTCAGAGTCCAGAGTAGAATAGGGTAGGAGTCAGTTAACATATATTGAAGACATAGTGAATTAAGGTAGCTTTTTAAAGAAAAACTTAATCACACAGTCTTAGAAATTCTATACCTATATATATGCATTTCCTTTGGTTTTTGGGCTGCATGTTTTTTGAGGTTGTAAAATGAGATCTGCATTAAAGGATTTTATTTATGTCTAATAACAAGCCCCTTAGTATCTTTGCCCTAGACATGAAAGATTGACACTTTTTACCGCTAGCAATTCTTTGATTTTGTTGTTCTGTTTTTCATGTTCGATTGTCCTCAAAGGACACAAACTTCATTGGCATGCTAGACTTTTCTTGTGTTTTACATGGAAACTTCCCAAATGTTCTGAATATAAATAAGCTTCACCTGCAATGCGTAACAACTGGCTTTATAACTTGCATGTTAATGGAATGCATTAAACCAAAAGTCATTTGGGAAACTGAACCCTCTTTGCCTTCTTAGTCTTTTACCTTTAGGCTTTAAGATGATCATAGTTTTTTGGTATGTGGTCCAACCATCTCCTTAACAGACAAACTACAGTTAACTGAAGCTGATTCTCCCAAGGCTACATCATAAATTAAGGGAGAATAGAAATGAGAATAGTTTTGTTTAGAGATAAGACTGATACAAAGAAACAATAAAATATATAAGCAGAGGAAAGCACGAGCTATTATCATTAAAATTATATAAACCATTCTCTATAGTCAAATAATTTATAGTTAAGAGAAGACAGTACAGTGGTATAAGATATTATCCTGCAAAGCATTCCGATAGGGTCCACTGGTGACAGAGGCTAGGTTATATAAGTTTGCAGAGGGATGAATGGTACATTCTGGCTGGTGTATTCTTGAAAGCTGCCCCATTCACTTACTTTTTAGCACAATTTTATCTAGCACATGTTCTAAGCACCATTCTAAATATGGAGAATCAGTGGTAAACAAGATAGACATGCTTTATCCTCAAGGAATTTATATCCTGATCAAGATGGATTGTTAACACTGCAAAAATATATAAAGATCAATGGAAATAGCAGTAAGCAAAGTCTGTTTATTCAGAGCTTGCTATAGCAAGGGAGTCAGCCATTACCATCATTGAATTGAAAAGAGATTCAAAGACAGGCAGAGGAGTGGGGAATAGGAAGCCTTCAGGTATGCCCTGGTTGGAAGCTATTGGCAAGAGGAAGCTGTTGGGATATTAATAAAAGTGGTTATGTCAATAGGAAGGGTCCTTGAGCACCCCACTTCAATAATGAAAATAAGTACTCAGAAATATAATAACAATCTGAGGAGAAAGAGAAGTTTAATGCAAGGAGTGAATACAGCTGGGGAGCCCTCTTAAGGAGAAACTCAAGTACTGAGCAGGACATCCAGTTTATATAAATTCAGGGATCCTGGAGGCAGGAATGGGGCTATTACAATGTGGAATTTTGCTAATATTTTTCTGGGAATAGGTGGAAAATTCTGAGAAAAAGGGTGCTGCCTCTTTTTGCACTATTTATGGTCTGCGTTAGATATGTCATGGCAGTGAGGGGTGTGAAAGTTCACATGCTAATGACATTTTAATGAGGATGAGAAGCTCTAAGTCTCTAAAGACAAAGTTGGAGTCCTTGCACTCCAGTCTTTGAGCTCCATGTCAGTGTAAACTGGTTCAGAACTTTGGATTCTTTTTGAGGAAATTCTAAATCCAAAAAACGTCAACATCATTGATCAGCTTTTCAGACTTAGCCCATGATGGGCCATTCTGGAAAAATAACTGAAAGTGGAAAATACCGTGCTGCTTTGGTTTAGCTCCACTAAATCATGCCATGGCTGTCGCAGAGGGTAACAGTTACCCTATGCGATGGGTTGGGATGCATGTTCAACTTTATCCAGTTGGTCTAAGTTGGAAATGGGCAAAAGTTTGGGGCAGCCATCAATTATCTATCAAGTCCTGGCCATTTGGGTCCAGTTTGTTGAAGGGGTTATGGTTTGGCTTCCTGGAATGGCCATTTGAAATAATGGTCTGAATTTCTGCATATCTGACTTGTAGATAAAGGTTGACTTCTTGAGTTGGTTGCTACAGATTTGGGGTCAGAGCTCTATTTTTACTAATTTATTTTTTCATTGTTCTGTTTTCACATATGATATAGTGACTAGTCTCTCAAGAAGACATGTTCTCTAAATGATACAAATAAATGCTGCAAAAATGAAAAAAATCATGGAAAGGAATATATTATGATCCAAAGTTGGGAAGGAACTTATTTAGCTCAGTCTTCAATGTGAAAGTATCATTTGTGCAGAAAGTTGAATTATGTGGAGAAAACTTTGAGGAGTTGGAGAATTAAGTGGAATAGGGAGGAGAATGTTTCTGGTGGAGGACAAAGCAAGTGTAAAGATGTAGAGATGGGAATGATTTTGAAAGCTTGAGGGAGAGCAAAAGAGAGCATGAGGATTGAGCTGGGAGAATGTTGACATGAGAGGACTTCAGATGTGGACTGGTGGTGAGTGGTTAGTGTTTCACCTGACCTCCAGATTTTATTCAGTGGTCTTCAAAAGTTATTGGCAGTGAGATGAGCTGACTGCTAATGGTCAGTTAGACCTCAAGGTGAGGAATAGTGGTATAGATTCAATGTGAAGTATAATAGCCAGGGAAGAGATCCCATTTCATGAGTTCTTTGGTGCTTAGTAATAGAAATTAGCCAAAGGCCCGAGCAGGGCCTTAGACAAGCGCTTTAGTCAGGGAGAGGTAGAGAAGGGGGGAAGAATCTGCACATATGTGGGAGACAGCCCAAGAGATGATTCTTTAAAGCAATTTTCAACCAATCAACAGCTTGCACTGTAACTTTCTGCTATAGTGAGTCAACAGTTTGGGGAAAGGGTGAGCTGATGGCCACCTTAACAAGATCCAATTTCTCTTGCTAGATGCTCACCTTCCTGCAGTGTTATAAGGGAAGGAATGGGCTGATCATACTGGAGGCACAAAATTGGATCACAATGGAGAAATTAATGGTTTTAATGAAAAGAAGGAACTTAGTAAAAGACTCTCTAACAATGGGGCAGTTAATAGTTTCTAGAGTCAGTAGTCCTTTACCAAGTAGCAGCCTGGCTACATCACAGGTGGCTGGGGAGGTTTCTTAGCAAAGACTGAGCAGGAAGGAACCTTGCCTATGCCCTCAGATTCTTCTAATCCTACCAAGAAAGAATTATAGGAGAGTCAGAAGTCAGAAGTGAGTGCAAGAATAGAAAGTTATTAGAAAAGGAAAGCATATACTCACGAGTGTTGTGGGCATATAGAATGAGTAAAGAAAGAAAAGTACACACATACATATGGGGCATGTGCCGAGATAGTCTCCTTCTGGAGTCTAGAGATCAGTAATTGCTGAGGAGCAATTACATCATATTGATTAATATTCATGAAATCTCTATGGAAAGGGTGGGATTTCCTTGGCAGAGGGGAGGGTTTTCCTTCTTAAAGGAGATGGACCTTGCATTTAAATCATTATATGGTTTTCCTTGGAAGTGTCATGGCTCCCAAAGGGACAGTCTTTCTGGTATGAAAATTAACGAGATGGAAATGGGCATATAATGAGGTCTGAGGTCACTCAAGATCAGCTCACAGTCATTTTAGGTGTCATGTTGGTTCTATCTGTGGTAGAACAATTGTTGGGCACAGTTGTTTTTTCCACATATTTTTGGTGGAAGTTTATCTTTCAGCTGCCAGCTAATTTCCCTATAGCTGGCTAACTTGCTTCAGTCAGATACTGTGCAGTGCAAGGGGCAGATAAAAATTTCCATAAGCAAGCTGCTAGGGAGCCCACCTCTTCTGGACCTTGCCTGTCTTAGAAGCAGTTAGATAATTTAAGACCAACTTTGAGCAGAATATTAAGACTGAAAAGCAGGTGGAAGAGGTATTTGAATGTGAAGAAATAGAATGAGCCAAGTTTAGAGGCAGAAAAGAGATATTTATGACTGGGGAGGGGAGAAGAATTCAGATTGATTACAGTTCTTGTGTTCCAGGGAAGAGATGGCTCATAAATGGAGACTATAATCTAAGGCAAAATCACCAAGAAGTCTAAGTGTTATTAATTATTAGGAGATAAGCATCTGTTGTGAAAATACTACAATTAAAACCTTGGTTTAACATATTTATTTTTCTTTGTATGGTGGCTGAGAGAAATGGAATTTGTTAACAGGAAAACTGGTGTTGAAATTGAGGGGACTAAAAGAGAACACCCCAAGTCTCTCAGAACTGGTCTCTTGTACATGCTTCACTGTGACATGAAGAACCAAGGACAGTGAAGGACAACCCCACAGGCAAAGGAGAAGCTCCATTTCTTCAAAAACTTTAGCCCTGCCCTTAATCAAAGAAGCTGTCTGCTAGTCCCTGGGCCTCTATACTTCTAATCCAGAGATGATCTTTGTCCCTTTTCTCTAGAAGGATGTAGAATGGGAGGTTTTTTATCTCTAATTTTAGAGAAAGGATGAATCATTTCTCCTTGCCATGTGGTGGCCCCCTCCCCTCTATCCTGAGAAACCAGGTCCCCTTTCAATGCCTCACTCAAGATATAAATGTGAGTTTGCACCCAGCTACTTCAGAATTTGCCACCATATAAGTTCTCCATACGTATGTTACTAAATTTGGGCTTTTACTAATTGTGCGTAATGTTAATTTGTTCATTCATCTACTCTTAGAAGACCCTCAGAGAAATGGAGGAATTTTTCCTTTGACCTCCACAAATCTGTTTCAATAGTTTTAAAAGAGACATTCCTGACAATGGAAACAAAGAATTAAGAAAAGCATTGGTTTTTGTTGTTTCAAGAATTTCCAAGAATGAAGAAATAGCTACACTGAGTACAACTTTCATGTTACAACTCACCACTGTAGCAGCAACACAGTTTTTAATATCAGCAGTTAGAACCAGACCACATGTCACTGCAAAATGGTAGGAAACAGTTATGAAGCTGTGAGTTTCTGAATAACACAAGAGAATCTTTCAGGCAGCATTTGCCCAGGAAGGTACATTGTCCCTTCCTAACTTTAGGAAAAACTTCTCAAAAACTTCACCTTACTAGAAGAAAGGCTTAGTAGGAGACATTGTATAGATATTAGAAGTCAAAGCCCATTTTTGTTTCCATCCATGCATTTTAAAATAGCTGAGTTGAGACCGCAGATAACACTCAGACTTATTCTTCTCAGTCAATACTGAAATTTTCCTCTGGCAGAAAATTCCTGAAAAAGCAAACCTTTTCAGCATATTCATGTCTTTTTGACTTAAACTTTGCTAATATTTCAAATTATTCCCTTAGGAAAGATTACTAGAAGAGAAATGAATGGGTCATTTCTAGTTACTTTTGTTCCTAATAGCTCTTTTATTATCCTTGATAATGTAGGAAATTCAACAGGTGGAGAGTCTTATTATTCCTCATAAATGCAAATGTAAGAAGCTGGATATGAATTATACAAGCACACCAATGACTGACATAGTGAAACATTAGTGATCACTTGAATGACTACTGACTTACACTAGGGTTTTCATACATTATCTTCTTTAAGTCCTATTAGACACATGACAGGTATTTTTATTCCCACTTTGCAAGTACGGAAACAGCTATGAGTTCGCCCGAGGTCTTCAGCCTCTGTACTTGACTCCAGAGTCTTAATCTGATGAGACAAGCAAAATAAATTAAATAGACAGTATGAATGGGAATACCCTAGCTATTACTGCTTAAGGGCTTCATGTTAAACTGTCTAAAGGAATTTTTCTCTCACCTTAAAATACCTCTTCTGTCTTTCTACTGGCCTTAAATATTCTGGTGAAAATGTTTTCTTTATGATTAGTTCATAACATTTCTCTCTGCTCACTCTGCTCCTACCTTTTCCTGAATTGACTCTGACAAGTACAACCACAGTATTTTACTGCAGTGTATTTAGAGTTACATTAACTTAGCTTCTAGTCCATTCTCTGGTATACATTTAGTAGTGATGAAGTAATTTTTCGGCTGTCATCATAACATTTTAAAAGACCCTGAAGCAATAAACATTTTTCAGTGTGACCTTTACAAGACCTATCTGACTCCCAGATGTTCCTTCTTAACCCTCTTGCTAAACGTAATTGTCCACTACAAAGCTGCTGAATTACCACTTTATTTCTGGTGTTCTGCCTTGCCCATTGGTTAATTCAAGCTGTTTTTCTTAACTTTCTTGAGAAGTTCAGTAGCAACAAACAATTCTCAGAATAATGTTTGGAATTTCTCCTTCTGGAAAATATTTTCTTAAGGTGCCTTATGGACATACTTTTCAACTCAACTGACCTGATGGACACTGAAATGACTCATTATAGTCACAGTTTGAGGAAATCATTTTATTAGCTCTTTTATAAATTGTGCACCAATAAAAATAGAAAACAATAATGAAATCATTTACTGAGCAATTGCACAATACCAGATTTTGAACCCTTTCTTTACAGTATGTATTATGTCCTTTATCTCTTAGAAGTGCAGAGATACAATTCTATTTTAAAAATGATGAAACTGAAGTTTTGTTTAAGAAACTTCCCAATGAACATGTAGTACGTGACTGAACCCAGTTTCTAATCCAGGTATGACTGACCTCACAGTCAGGACTACTAACTTCCACAAAGCATATGTCTAGCCAGGCAAGGCTCACATAGGCTCAGGCACAGACAGCCCTCCCTCTTGTCTATTCCTCTTCATGAACTTGCCTCTCCTCAGAAAGGAGGCCCCCATAAGGGGCTCAAACCTACAAACCTGGGACTAAAATTTTCATGCTGTTACAACTGAGCTAACCAGTCAGGTATCAATAAAATGTTCTCACAGAATATCTGAATATCCCAGCCCCAGGTCAGGGCAGCGCCAGGATCGGGACAAGACTGTGGGTAATGTATTTCAGCTGCACATATCAATCTACATATCTAATCTGTTTGTATTCCATAAATGATTTCTAACCATTCCTTTCTTCCCCTGCACTTCCTTTTCCCGCCACTCCTCTCCTTCCCCTTTAAGATCCTCAACCGCCAAGAAAATATCCACCTAGCATTGGACTCAAACCAGCAAACCTGAAATTAAAATGGTCATACTCTCACATAGCTTAGTCAGAAAACACACCAGACACTGAGCCTCCTTGCTCTATGCTTTTATTTCATCTTTGCTGATGACATGCTTGAAATTTTGTTTGCATGTACACCTGCAGTTGGAAGAATGTGGGGGTGTTGTCTTCAAACACACAGACCTGAAGTTACTAAAATATGTGCTCAACTAATTTTCTCATGATGAGTGACAGAGAGTGAGAAAAACAACACCAACCAGTGACCTGATAGTTTCACAAGCAAAATGGTGTTGCCCATCTACTTATCTCCAAGGGGTATCCTTCTTTCGATAATCCGTGGACTCATGAACACTCTCACACAAGTTTGGACTACAGGCTACCCAGGTTTAGCCAAATAGTCAGAAGCAAAGTGTCACAGGGTTGGTTTGGTAATCCATTTGAAATTACTTCTGAAGAGATATTGCAAAATCTCCCTGGCCTCAAATCTCACTTACCTCTTTAATCACACTTTTTTTGTGTGATTTAATATAGAAAACTATTCCTCCTTCTAGGGTCCCAAATCTTCAGGACAATCCATGTTTGTGCCATTCTGTGCACACAGTCACCAAGAAATGCTGAGGGTAGTGAGCTGCAATCTGGGGATGTTTGGGTGCGGTCAGAGGGTTGAGTATGGGTTGAGGTGGGATATTCCAAGTCATAACTTCTCCTAGACTTCCTGATTCCCCTGGAAGAGAAGCTGGGACTCACCCTGCCAATCTCTGAGGGCTGCTGTGGGGGGCTCAAGTGTATAGGAGTCCAGTTCCCCCTAAACTACCATGAATTTAAACTGTACAGTTCCACTGATTTTTTCAGTAAATACATTTGAATTCAGGTTTATGCAGTATTGTGTGAAAGATCCCATTTCCACACTATCACCAGATTCTAGTTAGCATTTCAGAATTTAGTCATTCCTATTGGTGGCTCATAGTGTTGTATGATAGTTTTTATTTTAATGCTTCTGATAACTAATAGTGATAATAATGATGCTAAACATTCTTTCCCATATTTGTTGTTCTTTGGATATTCTCTTTTTTCAAGTGTCTATTCTCATTTTAGCCCATTTTTATACTGGAATGTGTGATTTATAGAATAGTTTTATATCTGTATTTGAGTCATTTGTCTTGCTTTATGTATTATCAAGATTTTCTCCAATTCTTGGCCTCTTTATTTGTGTGTGGGGTTTGTTTTCATAAAAAAGATGTTCTGAATTTTAGTATAGTACAGTTTAGTAATCTTTTTCATTAATTGTTAGTGCTTTTTTTAGTCCTGTTTTAAAATTATTTTCAGGAGAGATGAATGGATAAAGAAGATGTGGTATATATACAAAATGAAATACTCCTCTGCTAGAGAAATGATGGAATCCTTCCATTTGAAACAAGATGGATGGACCTAAGGAGATCTGTGCTTAGTGAGATGTCAGAAGGAGAAATTACATGATTTAATTATGTCATTATAGGATATAAATTACATGATGTGGTATATAGGGAAAACAGCCAAATAACCAAGTCAAGCAAAAATAAACTCTAAGTTTATAGATTCAAATTAGGTTAAAGGGAAGAGAGTGGGGGGAGGTGAACAAATCAGCTTACTGTGGAAAAACATATGGTGAAAGAATTAGATTGTTGGTGGTAAACAATGTATTATATGCAGATATTGATTTATGATGATGGAAATCTTAAAACTATATAATGTTATGATGCAGTGTTCCTTCAATAAAACATTTTAAAATTTCATATAAAATACCTTTATATTTCGAGGTCATGAAAGTATTCTTCTTTACTATCTTTCAGACATCTTACATTTTACACTTATATCTGCCATCATTTGGAAAATTCTTGTGAATATGTTGCATTTTATTTTTCTACTTCATATGGAAAACCACTTGTCTCTGCCCCAGTTAATGAAAAGAATAGTGCTGATGGTCATCACTGAATTGTAGTGTTGCATCTATCATCAGTCAAGTGTTTGTATAAATATACATAAGATTCTTCTGTTCCATTAGTTTGTGTGTCCTTGTGACAATACTACAATGCATAGAAATGCTTTGCTTTGTTAGTCTTATAGTCAGCAAACTTGACACACCATTTATTAACTCTACTATAGATTCCTTTGAATTTTTAAATTATATAATAAATTTAGTTCTGGGGATTTTGTTTTTCTACTTTTCAAAGTTCCCTTTTTTTTTTTTTTTCCTTTATTCACTGTCTAAACTATGGGCTAAATGTTAACTTAAAATAGCGATTTGAACATTCTTTTCTTGTTTCTAATCTCAGAGGAATAGCTTTCCTACATCATTATTATGTATAATGCTGGGGCTTTTTTAGGTAAACACTCATTCAGTTTAAAGAATAAAAAGAAGTTGCTTTTTATCCTTACTAAACTTTTAAAAATGATAAATACATGATGATTTTCATCTTACCTGCATCTACTGAGATAATAAAATATTTTTCTTTTTAATTTTGTTAACATAGCAACAAATCTCAATAATTATCTTTAAACCAATCTTGCATTTCTGAAATAAATTGTCTGTTTTTTATATTATGCATTTCATATACAACTGAATTCAGATTGTGTCTATTTTGTTTAGTATTCTTTCATCTATTTTTATTAGCAAGATTGGCCAATATTTGTCCAATATGGTGAGTGCATTGTAATGCCTATGTATTGAAGTCATCTTTAGCTTATGATATGATGTGGGAAACCATTTCTTTTCTCCAGCCATCGTTTACTCCATCTCATCAATTCTCTGAAAATGTTAATATAGGATTGCTATACTGTTTCTTAAATATTTGGTAGAATTTTTTTGTGAAATCATCTTGAACTGGAGTTTTCTCTGTGGGCAGCTTCAAAGTATGTATTCTTTTGCTTCAAATTTTGATAATATAAGTCAAATTAAATATTGATTTATGTATCAATTTTATTAGATTGAGTTTTCCAAGTTTTTCTGTTTTGTCTAAAATTTCAAAATAAAAATTTTTATGCCATTTTATATATTTTTTGATCTGTAGTCATTGATAAGTTACAGAAGTTTTTTGATAGGTTTGGGTTTCTCAAGATATATAATCATGTCATCTGCAAATAATGAGGGGTTTACTTCCTCCTTTCCAATTTGGATTCCTTTTATTTTCTGTTCTTCCCTAATTGCTCCAGTACAATACTAAACAGCATTGGTGAGAGTGGACAACCTTCCTTGTTCCTGACCTAAGAGGAAATACTTTCCATTTTTCGCCATTGACTATGATGTTGCTTGTGGGTTTTTCATATATGGCCTTTATTATGTTAAGGTATGAATGTTCTATTCCCATTTTATGGAGGGTTTTTATCATAAATGGGTTTTGGATCTTGTCGAAGCTTTCTCTGTATCTATTTATATGATCATGTGGTTTTTCTCTTTACTCTTGTTGATATGGTGTATGACATTGATAGATTTATGTATATCGAACCATCCTTGCATCCCTGAGATAAATCCCACTTGGTCATGTTGGATGACCTTTTTGATGCATTGTTGAATTCAGTTTGCCAATATTTTGTTGAGAATTTTTGCATCTATCTTCATTAGAGATGTGGATCTGTAATTTTCTTTCTTAGTGACAACTCTGTTGGCTTTTGGTATCACTGTAATGTGAGCCTCATAAAAAGTGGGAGAGTTTCCTGTTCTTCAATATTTTGGAAGAGCTTGAGAAGAACAGGTGTTAATTCTCTAAAGGTTTTGTAGAACTCACTGGAGAAGCCATCTGGTCCTGGGCTTTTATATTTGGGGAAGGCCCTTGATTACTTATTCAATTTCTTTGCTTGTGATTGTTCTGTTCAGGTTTTCTAATTCTTGTCCATTTGGTGGCATAAAGCTGTTCATAGTAGTCCCTTATGATGTTTTGATTATCTGTGGTATCTGTTGTAGTTTCTCCCTGTTAATTTATGATTCTAGCTATGAAAGTTTTTTCCCTTTTTTTCTTTGTGAATCTAACAAATGGTTTGTCAATTTTATTTATTTTTCAAAGAATCAACTTTTGGTTTCATTGATCATATGGATTGTCTTTTTGTTTTCTATTTCATTTATATCTGCTCAAATTTTGATGATTTCCTTTCTTCTGCTAATTTTTGGCTTCAGTTGTTCTTCTTTAGTTGTTTTAAATGTAGAATTAAGTTGCTTATTTGTGATTTTTCTTCTTTCTTGAGATAGACCTGTATTGAGCTGAATTTTCTCCTTAGTACTGCTTGTGCTGCATTCCATAGGTTCTGGTAGCTCATGTCTCATCTGTCTCTAAGAATTTTTTAAGTTCCTCTTTGATTTCCTCTTTTACCCAAGAGTCCTTCAGGAGAACATTGTTGAGTTTGCATTTGGTTTGAGTTCTTCCAACTTTTTTTTGTGGTTGATTTCCAATTTTAGTTCATTGTGGTCAGAGAAGATGCTTAGTATGACTTCAGTCTGTAAATTTGTTGAGATATGTTTTGTGTTCCAGGATATGATCTATTCTTGAGAATGTTCCATGAGTGCTTGAGAAGAAAGGGAAATCTGTAGTCATTGGGTGAAGTGATTGGTATATATCTGTTATACCTATCTTTTCCAGATGGTCATTTAAAGGGGATATTTCCCTATTAATTTTCAGCCTGGTTGATCTTTCCATTGTTGTAAGTGAGGTGTTGAAGTCCCCCACTATTATTGTGTTGTCAATGTCTCTCTTCAGGTCTAATAATCCTTGATTGATATATTTTGATGTGCCTTCTTTTGGTGCATATATGTTAATAAGCGTTATGTCTTCCTGCTGGACTGATCCTTCAATCATTATGCAGCGTCCATCTCTGTCCTGTTAATGCTTTTTAGATGGAATTCTGTTTTATCTTATATGAGTATAGCTCTTCCTGCTCTATTGTGGTTGACATTTGACATTAAGATTGTCTTCCAGCCATTGATTTTGAGCCTTTGTTTATATTTTGGAAGATGGTGAGTTTCCTGAATGCAGCAGAAGGTTGGGTTATACTTTCTGATCCATTCAGACACTGCGTTGTTTGATTGGTGAGTTCAATCCATTAACATTTAGGGTAATTATTGACATGTAGCTACTTAATGTCATTTTGTGATTTGTCTTTTGTATGTTGCTCCAGATGACTTTGTTTTCTTTCTCTTTTTAGGTCGAATGAGTGCAGTTGTGTTTTGATTGACTTCACCTTTTGTTTTCTTCTTTGCTTTCTCCCTGGGCATGTATTTTGAGGTTACTCTGTTGTTAGCATTCACAGTTACATGTTTACTGCTTAATTTTATTTGAAAGCATATTAGTCTTCCACTCATTCTACCCACGTTTTTGTTCTATTATTTTTCTCCCCACTTTTAATATTTGCTCTCTTACCATTTTTCTGTGTGGTTTATGTTTTATAGAGCATCCTTTGATATGTTTTGCAAAGCTGCAGTGCAGTGATGAACTCCTTTAAATTTTGCTTGTCAGAAAAGGTTTTTAATCATTCCTTTAGTTCCGAATAATAATCTTGCCATATATAGTATTTTATGGTACCTCTGTATGTGACACATTTTTCTCCGACTGCTTTGAATCGTCTTTCTTTATCTTGTATTTTTGTTGATGATGTGTCTAGGCGTGTTTCCGTTTTGGTTCCTTTTACTAGGAACTCTTTTAGATTTCTGGATCTAGAGGCTTGCTTCATTCTTCAGATTGAGAAATTCCTCATCTATTATTTCATCAAATATCGGTTCTGTTCTCTCTTCTCTCTCTTCCTCTGGGACCCCTATGATGTGAATGTTGTTCCTTTTGATGCTATCCCTGAGGTCTCAAATGCTGTCCTTGAGTCTTTGAATTTTTTTTAATCTCTTGACTGGTTTGCTTGAACGAGTTCCTCTGTCCTATCTTCCAGATTATGGATTCTATTAGCTTTATCCATCCTATTTTTGAGTCCCTCCATTGAGTTCTTTAATTCAGCCATCATGTCTCTTACCTGTTTGATGTCTTGTTTTAATTCTTCTCTTTGCTTCCTGACTTTCTTGTTTACTGCCTCTACTGAGTTCTGGATTCCCATGGGTATGTTAATCCCTTTTGCCCTGAATTCCTCTTTAAGTAATTTACATACTTCTACTGTATTCAGATTTTCCCTTGGGTTTTTGATTGGATCTATCATTTCATGTATATTTCTCTGTGCCTTTGTTGTATTTGGCATTCTGTTTATATTTCTGAGGGTTCAGTTTCCCTGGTGTTGCATAGGTTGACTTGCTCAGGATTGGCAATCAGACTGCAATTTCACCTCTACCCACAAGGTGGCAGTAGTGGGTAGCATCGAGGTTTGGTCTGTATTTGATGCCTTTTCACTGTAATCCTGGGGTCCAGTATCCTATGAATGGAATTTCTGGTGGACGGGATATGCAATGGATGGGATTTCTGCTGGGCAAGGTATCTGCTCAGTGGACTTCAGGATCTAGTTTGAGATGGTTGTGGGAGGGGTTGGTGCTCATTTCTGGTTATGGCTGCTCTCAGAGCAATTTCACTGCATTGGCTTCAACTCAGCTCCCAGTTTACTGCCTCTCCTTTCACCCCTTCCCAAGTTGACCCTCTGTGACTCCTTGTCTCATCTCACTTGGGCCCTCCTCTCACTACCTCTGCAGCTGGTCCTGAAATCCCCAAATCCCCAGCCACCCCCCCACACATCCCAAGCTCTGTTCCAAATCCAAACAGCTGCTTATCTGAGAACCCTGCTGGGCATGCTCACCCATTGTTAGTCATCATCTGATCCGTCTAACTGAAATGCCAGTGTTTTTTTTTTTTTGGTGTTTCTCAAGGGAAAAAAAGGTGAATTTTTGTTTTTTTTCAGTGTCTGTGGGGAGCGACACGAAAGTGTGTCCCATCAAGTCACCATCCTGTTCCTGGGATTTTGATGGGAATTGCATTAAACTGATATGTTGCTTTGGCTAGAATGGCCATATTTATTATGTCAATTCTTCCACTCCAGGAACATGGAATGTTTTTCTATCTCTTTGTGTCTTCTTCTGTTTCTTTTGTTAAGGTACTATAGTTTTCTTTGTAGAGGTCTTTCACCTCCTTTGTTAAGTTTGGTCCCAGGTATTTGATCTTTCTTGGTGCTATTGTGACTGGGATTTCTTTCTCAATTCTTTTTATTGTAATGCATTGTTTATATATAGGAATATTACTGATTATTGTGTGTTGATTTTATACCCTATTACTTTGTTGTATTCATTTGATGTTTCAAACAGTTTTTTTTTTGTCTTTAGGTTTTTGAGGTATAATATAATATTACCTGCAAATAATGGTAGTTTTGTTTCTTTTTCAATTTAAATTCCTCTAATGTGCTTTTCTTGCCTTATTGCTCTCTCCAAGACTTCCAGAACTATGTTGCATAGTAGTGGTGATAATGGACAGTCTTGTTTTGTTCTAAATCGTAGGTGAAAGATTCTCAATTTTTCATTATTGATTATGATATTGACTGTGGGTTTGTTAGGACATGTGCCTTCTATTCCTATTTTGGTTATTTTTCTTTTTTTATCATGAATGAGTGTTGAATCTTGTCAAATGGTTTTTTTTTTTGCATCTATTGAGATGATCGTATGTTTTTTAATTGATATGGTATATTACATTGGTTGACTCATATATGTTGAACAATCCTTGCATTCCTGGAATAAAATTCATTTGATTGTGATGTGTAGTTTTGTTTTGTTTTTTTAATGTGTTGCTGCATTCTATTTGCCAGGATTTTGTTGAGGATTTTTGCATCTATATTCATCAGTGATATTGTTCTATAGCTTTCATTTTTGGTGCTGTCCTTGTCTAATTTTAGAATCAGCATAATATTGGTCTCAGAATATATTTGGGAGTTTATCCTTCTTTTCAACTTTAGGGAAAAGTTTAAGAAGGATTGGCATTGGCTCTTCTTTGACTGTTTGGTAGAACTCATGGTGATGCCATCTGGATCTTGATTTTAGGGAAATTTTTAATTGCTGCTTCAATTTCTGTGCTTGTGATTAGTCTGTTTAAGAAGTCTCTCCTCCTGATGCAGTTTTGGGAGGTTACAAGAGTCTATAAATCTGTCCATTCTTCAGGATTGATAAATTTGTTACCATTTAAGTGTTCATAATTGTCTCTCATGATCCTTTATATGTCTGTGATGTTAGCTGAAATCTCATCTAATTTCTTATTTTTTATTATGGTTTTCTCTCTTTTTTTCTTAATAATCTAGTAGGGATGTATAGATTTTTTTAATTTTCAAAGAGCCAGCTCTTGCATTCATTGATCATTTGGATGGTCCTTTGCCTTCAATTTCGTTTATTTCTGCTCTTATTTTTATTATTCCTTCCTTCTGCTGATTTTTGACTTTAATTGTTCTTCCTCTTTCTAGTTCCCTCAGGTGTGAGGCTGGGAATATAAATTTGGACTCTCTCCTGGTTTTTGATGTGCATGTGTTTGTCTATAAACTTTCCTCTCAGAACAACTTTTGCTGCACCCCAAATGTTCTGGAAGCTCATCTCTGAATTTTCATTTATTTCTAGATAAGTATTAATTTCATCAATGATTCATGGGTTGTTGAAAATCATGTTCACATCATTGTGGTTCTTCCAGTTTTTTTTCTTTTGGTTCATTTCTAATTTCACCCCCTTGTGGTCAGAGAAGATGCTTTCTATATCTTCTATATCTATAGCTATATCTTCTATACCTTCTCTATATCTTTCTATATCTTCCTATTATGTGAGACTTGCTTTGTGTCCTAGAATATGGTCTGTCCTTGAGATTCTTCCAAATACATAGAAAAAAAATGTGTACTCTTTTTTTTTTTTTTTGGTGGTGGTGGTGTTGGTAAGGTAGAACACCCAGTATATATCTGTGAGATTCATGTGATCTATTGTTTCAATTAGGGACCTTATGTCTTCTATGATTTTCTGCCTAGATTATCTGTTATTGTAAGTAGAGTGTTGAAATCCCTTACTATTATTGTGTTCCTGTCAATGTCTTTAGTTCTGTCAGTATTTGTTTATGTGTTTCGGTGGTACTTAATTGAGTGCATATATGTTGATTATAGCTATTCTTTATATTTTATTTTTTATTATTATTGAAGGAATATTGCATTTGGACAATGACTTGTATTGAGGTATAACATAGTGGTCTTTTTACATTTACAGATAGCATAGTAGATTTACTAATATTCTCTCTTTTTTTTCTCACTTCACTTACAGTTAATTTCCTTAATCCCATTTCCCCCACCCCTGCCCCATCACTTTGGTACCCCCTGATTTGCCTTTTTGTCTCTCCTTTCTAAAAGTCTATAGTTGTTTGGACTAATTCTCTCTCTCTCTCTCTCTCTCTCTCTCTCTCTCTCTCTCTCTCTCTCTCTCTCTCTTTCTCTTTCCCCCACTCCATTTTTAGTGCTGTTTAATTTATGACATTTCTTTGTTTACTCTTTACCCATCATATAAGTGTTATCATACGATGTCTGTCCTTCTCCTTCTGGCATATCTCACTAAGCATAATTCTCTCCAAGTCCATCCTGTAAATAGCAGGAGCTCTCCCTTCTTGATGGCTGCATAGTATTCCACAGTGTATATGTACCACATCTTCTTTATCCACTCCTCTGTTGATGGGCATTTAGGTAGTTTCCAGCTCTTAGCTATTGTGAATTGTGTCTCAATGAACATGGAGTGCATATGTCTCTTAGGATAAGTGTTTTTGTGTCTTTAGTGTAAATGCCCAGTAGGAGAATAACTGAATCATATGGAATTTCCATTCTCAATTCTTTGAGGACTCTCCATACTGCTTTCCAAAATGGTTGTACCACTTTACAATCCCACCAACAGTGAATTAGAGTTCCTCTTTCTCCACAGCCTCTCCAGAATTTATTATTTCCTTTTTGGATAAATAGTCATTCTTACTGGCGTGAGGTGATATCTCCTTGTTGTTTTGATTTGCATTTCCCTGATGACAAGGGACATAGAGCATCTTTTCATGAATGTATTGGCCATTTGTATGTCTTTCTTGGAGAGATGTCCATTAAGGTCATCAGATAATTTTTTGATTGGATTGTTTGTATTTTTGTTGTCCAATTTTCTGAGTTCTTTGTATATCTTAGATGTTAATCCCTTATCCAAGGTATGAGAGGCAAATATCTTTTCCCATTTAGTTGGATACCTTTTGTTTTTATATGAGTTTCTTTTGTTGAGTAGAAACTTTAGTTTTATGTAATCCCACTTGTTTATTTTGGATTTTATTTGCCTTGCAATGGGAGTTGAGTTGTCAATGATATCTCTTAGGTCTATGTCTAATAATGTTTCACCTCCATTCTTTGCCATGTGTTTGATGGTTTCTGGTCTTATTTCTAGGTCTTCAATGCATTTTGAGTTAATTTTTGTGTATGGTGTTAGGTAATGGTCTAGTTTCAACTTTTTGCATGTGACTGTCCAATTCTCCCAGCAACATTTATTAAAGAGGCTGCCCTTGTCCCATTACAAGATTTTGGCTCCTTTGTCAAAAATTGGGTGTACATATATATGTGGATTTATTTCTGGACTTTCAGTTCTGTTCCATTGATCTGTCCTTCTGTTTTTATACCAGTAGCATGCTGTTTTAATTATTATTTCTTTTTAGTAGATTTTGAAGTCAGGGTGCATAATTCCTCCATTGTTGGTTTTTCTCTTGAGGATTGTTTTTGCTATCCTGGGTTGTTTGTTGTTCCAGATATTTCATTATTTTGTGTTCCATGTGAAGAACATCTTTGGAATTTTGATGGATATAGCATTGAATCTATATATTGCCTTGGGCAGTATGGCCATTTTGATTATGTTGATTCTTCTGATCCATGAGCATGGAATATCATTCCATTTCTTTGTATCATCTTCTAGTTCTTTTAGCAATGTCATATAGTTCTCATAGTATTGGTCCGTCAACTGTTTGGTTAGGTTTATTCCAAGGTATTTAATTTTTTGGGTCCATTTTTAAACAGTATTGTTTTCTTCAGTTCTCTTTCTGTATTTTCATTGTTGCAGAAATGCAACTAATTTTTAATATTAATTTTATAGCCTGTCACATTAATATATTTGTTTATTATTTCTAGCAGAATTTTACTTGATTCTTTGGGGTTCTCTATGTGTATTATCATGTCATCTGCAAAAAGTCATAGTTTCACTTCTTCTTTCCCTATTTGGATATATTTTATATCTTTTTCTTGTCTAATTGCATTCTTAAGGATCTCCAGCACTATATTGAATAGTAATGGTGAGAGTGGACATCTTTGTCTTGTCCCTAATCTTAGGGGGAAAGTTTTTTCTCCATTGAGTACAGTGTTGATGGTGGGCTTGTCATGTGTTTTTTGTCCTTTTTTTATTGATATATAGTGTATCACATTTATTGATTTGTGTGTATTAAACCATCCCTGCATCCCTGGAATTAATCTCACTTGATCAGGGTGTATGATTCTTTTTATATGTTGTTGAATTTGATTTGCTAGTATTTGTTGAGAATTTTTGCATCAGTATTCATTAAGGAATATCTGTCTATAGTTTTCTTTTTCAGTGCAGTCCTTATCTGGTTTTGGAATTAGCATAATAGTGGTATCATAAAAAATATTTGGAAGATTTCCCTCTTATTCTATTTTTTGGAACAATTTAGGAGGATTGGAATAATTCTTCTTTGAATGCTTTGTAGAATTTGCTGGTGAAACCACCTGGTCCGGGGCTTTTATTTTGGGAAAGTTTTTGATCATTATTTCAGTTTCCTTGCTTGTGATTGAGCTGTTCATGGTTTCTAGTTCTTCTCTGTTTAGTTTTGGGATATTGTACCTTTTCTAGGTTATTCTGTTTGTTGCCATATAGTTATATGTAGTATTCTCTTATAGTCTTCTGTACTTCTGTTGTATCTGTTGTGACTATTCCTTTTTCACCTTTGGTTCTATTTATTAGTGTTTTCTCTCTCCTCTTATTTGAGAGTCTGACTGATGACCTGTCTGTTTTGTTTATTCTTTCAAAAAACAAACTTTTGGATTCATTGATATTGAATAGTCTTTCTGATTTGTGTTTCATTTATTTCTGATCTAGTCTGTATTATTTCCTTCCTTCGATTGGACTTCGGCTTCTGTTTTTTCTGCTTTTTCTAGTTCCTTTAGGTGATGGCTTAGGTTTTTTATTTGTGATTCTTCTTGTTTTCTGAGGTGGGATTGTATGGCTATAGATTTCCTTCCTTTGCTACATCCTATAGATTCTGATATGTCGTGTCTTCATTTTCATTTGATTCCAGATTTTTAAAAATTTATTCCTTAATTTTCTCCTTTACCCCATTGGTTGCTCAACAATATATTGTTTATTTTCCACTCTTTTGCAGTTTTCCTCTTTCTCCTTTTGGTTGAACTCTAGTTTGATGCCATTGTTTTCTGGAAAAATGCTAGATATGATTTTAATCTTTGAAAATTTACTGAAACTTGTCTTGTGTCCCGCCATATACTCTATCCTTGAGAATGTTACATGAGCCCTTGAGAAGAATGTGCAGTCTATAGTTTTGGGGTCAAGTACTCTATGTATGTCTGTTAGGTCCTGCTTGTCTGTTTTGTCATTTAAAGATCTTGTTTCTTTGTTGATTCTCTGTCTGGATGACCTGTCTTTTACTGAAAGAAGAGTATTGAAGTCTCCTACAATTATTGTATTGCTGTCAATATCCTTATTTACATATGTTAATATTTGCTTGATATATTTGGGTGCTCCTCTATTGGGTGCATAAATGTTAAGTCTTTTTTGTTGTATTGATGCCTTTATCATTATATAATGTCCGTATTTATATTTTTTAAATTTTCTTTGGTTGAAATACTACCTTATGTGATATGAGTATAGCTGTTCCTGCTGTTTTGGATTCGGCATTAGCTTGTAGCACCGTTTTTCATCTATCTACTTTAAGCCGTTGCTTGTCTCTTGACCTATGATGAGTTTCTTGTAGACAACATAGAGTTGGGTTATGTTTCTTAATCCATTTGGCAACTCTGTGTTTTTTGACTGGTGAGTTCAATCCATTTACGTTTATAGTAATTATTGACATTTTAGAACTCGCTACTGCCATTTTGATTTTTGTTTTCTGATTATGTTGATCTCTTTGTTACTTTGCTATATTTTGTGAAGTTTTCCTCTTTGGTTTAACTAGTAGGGCCTCATTTAAAATTTCTTATAGAGGAGGTTTCATGGGTGCAAATTCTCTTAGCTTTCGTTTATTGGGAAAGACCTTAACTTTTCCCTCAAATTCTAAAGAGATTTTTGCAGGATATAGTATTCTTGGCTGGCATTTTTCGTTCTGAAGTATTTTGAAGACATCATTTCATTCTCTCCTAGCCTGTAGAGTTTCTGCTGAGAAGTCTGATGTTAGCCTGATCAGAGTGCCTTTGCATGTTATTAGCTTTTTTCCCCAGGCTACCTTTAGAATTCTGTCTTGGATTTTTGATAGTTTCACAATTATGTGTCTTGGTGTAGTTTTTTTAGGGTTTATGTAACTGGGTTTTCTGTTTGTGTCATTGACCTATATGTGCATTACTTGTGCTAGATTTGGGAAGTTTTCAGCCATTATTGACTTGAAGATGTTCTCTATTCCTCTCTTTTTCTGTTCACCTTCTGAGATACTCAGTATTCTAATATTGCCTTTCCTGATCATGTCAGATAGTTCTCTGAGTGTTTCTTCTTCTTCTTCTTTTTTTTTTTTTTTTTTTTTGCATTTAATTTATCTTTCTTCTTCTTCTTGGCTCCTTTCTGCATTACTATCCTCTATATCACTGATCTTTTCCTCCCTTTGGGTTATTCTGGCTCCATAGCTTTCTATATTATACTTAGTTTCATGAATTTATCTCCTTGAAATCCTGTGTTCCTGTTAGTATTTTCTGTAGAACTTCAGTCTCTACCTGTTGGTGCTTAATTATTTGTTTAAGCTCTTTGTTTTGTTTATCTGATTTTCCTTTTGATTTTCTGAATTTTTTATGATCGTAGACTTGAATTCTTTATCTGTTGAAAAAAGCCATTCTTCCATATCTTCAAAGTTAATTCTGATGAGCTGACATTTTGTTGTGTTTCCATTTCCTGAGGTTTTACGGTGTTTTGTGGTATTCCCCTCCCCAAGATTTGGGATCTTATTGATCTTCTAGTTTATTTGTTTTTAATTTCTACCAGGGGGCACTCTATTTTTGTTTTATTTTGTATTTTTGACCCTTACAGCCTTCTGTATTGTGTCTTGCTGTGTGTCAGGGAGTGATGATGACTGCTGGGTGGGGGTGGGCACAGGCTTGGGAGTGTAGTGGTTGTCTGTGAGTATGTAGTTTTTATGCCTGATGGTGGGCAAGGTAGGCTTGTTTTGTGGGTAGAACTCTGCTGGTTGGGGTGATGTGACTTGAGGCTGTTGTCTGAGATTATGTCCCTTGTATTCACCAGACCATCAGGGCCAAGTTATTTCCATGGGCTGTTCTTTCAGGGTTTTAGCCACTGGATCCCAGTTCCCAGGGAGCCCAAACCCCCAGGTGTGTAGTGGAGGGTGTGCAGCACCTATATGCTCTTATTCTTTCTGTATCCCTTTTTCTCCTTCTGGGATTTTTCTTGCTAAGAGTTGCTGGCAGCTTTCACAGGCCCAGATCCTGCTCAGTTTGGCTCAGGCTTGCAGCTCCCTGCTCTGTCTGATTTGAGCCACTAGAGATCAGCGGGGCTGCCCCTGCAGTCTGCACTGGGAGAAGAGGAACTCAGAAGTCGGTGCTGGGTGGGTGAATGATAATTTACAGGGTAGAGTATTCTTGGCTGTTTATTTTTGTCTTTTAGTATTTTGGGTATATCATTCCACTCTCCTAGCATGTATGATTTCTGTTGAGAAGTCTAATGATAGCAGGATGGGTTTGACTTTGTAGGTTATGTTTTTCTTTTCTCTAATAGCCTTGAGTAATTTTTCTTTGTCATTGACTTTTTCTAGTTCTACTGTGATGTGTCTGAGAAGGCCTATTTACATTTAGAAATTTTGGTGTTCTGTTTCTTGAACTTCAGTGGTTACTTATTATTAGCAGATGTAGGAAATCTCTATTATTAATTCTTTATTAGGGTTTCTGCTCATTTCTCCCTCTCTGCTCCTTCTGGGATACCTATAATCCTTATGTTTGTTTTTCTCATAGTGTCTGATATTTCTCATGGGATTTCTTCATTTTTACTTAATCTTGTTTTCCTTTTCTCTTCCATGAGTGTTGCCTCTGTTATCTTATCTTCAATATCTGATATTCATTACTCTGCATGATTTAATCTGTTTATGGAACTTTCTATGTTTATCTGTTATTCTTTGACTGTAATTTCAACTCTAACATTTCAGCTAGGACTTTCTTTATGACCTCAATCTTCTTGGTGAATTAATTCCTTTGATCTGTCATATTTTTCTGAGATCTTCCAATTGCATTTGTGTAGTTGCGTGTGCTTCTGTATGTCATTAAACTTTTTAATAACTATTGTTTTGAACACTTTATATGCTAGGTTTCCCCAATCCATATCAATGGAGTTCTTTTCTGGTGAGCTCCTGGTGTCTTCCTCTTTTTGGACCATTCAAGTACTTTTAGATGACTTAGATTTTGGCATGGCTTTTTTTTTTTCTGCCTTTAATTTAGCACTGTGACTTTCTTTTACTTTAGACTTATTCCTATCTGTATGATGATGTGGTAGATGCCAGCCACTTTATTTCAGTGGTGGTGGGGTTGGTTTTCTGCTTTCTAGGATGCCCTCTTGTGGTGGGCTGTTAATTCCTTTTCAGGTGGTACACGAAAGCTTTTCAACTCTCCAGCACAGAAAGTTCCATAGGCAGCCCAGGTGCATAGTATAGCTCTTGGATAGCCTTATGTATTTTAGAATTTATGGCTCTGGGTCTGAGTTCAGGCACCATGAGTGTCCTCATGTCCTGATGCCTAGCAGGTACTTGTTTCTGGAGTTGACTGAGTAGGTGATGTTATGGCCTGCAAGTCCAGACACCCAATAAGCACTGGTTCTGTTCCTGGTGGTTAGGCCTGTTGGTGTCCACAGTTCTGAAATCTAGTGTATGCTGGTTCTTGGCTGAGGCTTGGTTGGTGGGCACTTGGTCTAGGTCAGTGAAGTTGGGTCTGGTGATCTGGTTTCCCAGGGAGCAGAGGCCTGGGGAATCCGTACCTGTAGAGCACAATGAGGCCAGGCAAGTGCACGTCCTAATCTCTTCTGGGCATCCCAGGCCCTGGGGGCGTTGAAGCCCTGTGGTTGCTGGAGCCTGATGGTTGCAGCAAAACTAGGCAGGCAAACTGGGTGGGTGCAACTCAGGGCCTCCTTCAAATGGGTCTGATGATTCGGGGTCTCTGGGATTAGAGGCCTGGGGGTTCTTTACATGGCAAGCATAGTGAAGTTCAGGGATTTACTTTTAATATCTATTGTTTGCCAATTTATCTTATGTACACCTTGAAGAGACTATTACAAATCCTTAGATTTTCAAGGTGTTCTGCAAGTCAGATGAAATTTCACTAACATATTTATCATTCACAGCATAATGTTCTTTTAACAGATAAGCTAAGAAGATAAGAATTCTATTTTTCTGTGGAATTTTCCTAAAGTTATGCTTTATTTTGAAGATTTTATTTAAAATTATGGAAGTGACTTTCTCCCTGAGAAAAAATACAAATCAAGATGATTATATAGATTTGAAAGTATCTACCTTTTATTTTTGTACTCGATATGCTTCTCTCCCTTGAAGTAAATATTAGTGTTGGCATATAGTCTCTAGATATTTTTTTCAATATATGAATCAGACTTAATTTTTACATAATACATTCATTCTATAATCTTCTTCCTGTAACCTTCTTTTATGACTCAGTTACATATCTTTGAGACTGTTACATGTTGGTACATGTCTCAATTATCTATTGCCACAGTAATCTGTAACAAAATATCCCCAAAGATAGTACCTTAAAGCAAGTCATTTATTATTTTGAATGAGGCTATCATTTAGGTGGATGATTCTGCTGATCTAGGCAGATCTTGCCTAGGTTTTCCATGCATTTGTTGATAAGTGGACTAGGAGTTGGCTTGACCATGATGACCTCATTTGGAAAGCCACTATTCTTTCTGTTTCTCTTACCTCTCAAAGGGCCAGCTCTTGCATGCTGTTATCTTGGAGGGAGGGATCCAAGAGTTGATTAAGAAGAATACAAGAATTTTGTCAAACTTCTATTTGCATCCAATTTGTTGCTGTTGGTTCTGTTGCAGACCATAAGGCCAAGTTTAGAATCAGTGTAGGGATATAATAATAATGAAGTAAACAGGGAAATTAAGCAAATTAAGTCAGTAAAATGCAATCTACCACAATGCAAATACAACCTTACTTTAATTCTGTATATTATTTTACAATAGGGATGTACCAATAATTATTAAGCTGACCCTCATGATAGAACATCTTTTACACATATTTATGGCCACATTTAATTTTTTTGGAATAGTAATACATTCTAAGAAAATCTATAATTTCATTTTTCACTGAAAGGAAAAGCAAATGTATAGCCGAAAAATTGAATTTTACTTCAATTCATTGAGTTTTCTTCCTTTCAATTTACTGCTTTCTGACTTGGAAGCAATACCTTGTGACCTAAACTTAAGATTTTGACTTACTCTCAAATCAGTAGAGATCAAAGAACTTGCTTCTTTCTATATTCTTTTATCCCTCTTCGTGATTTTAAAGTTTGATTCAATAAGAAGTAAGAGAAAGAAACTTGAGTAGCACATCATATCAGGTGAATACTATAATTTAAATTTATTTTCTTGCCTTTTAGTGTGTTGTTGAAGTCATAACAAATAATACTTCATTAAAAATTAGCATATATGGCTATTTCTGAGACTTACAGCTAGAAAGAGAATCAAGTAAAGGTGACCTTGAGACAGATATCATCATTAACAATGTCATATACATTGTTTATGCTCTAACCCCATATAGTAGGTATTTAATACATTTTTATTCAGCAAATACTAATTTTTTTCAAAGCCCTCCCTGTAAATCCTTTATAAGAGAGATTATATGAAGGGAGAAGCTGGGCTGATATTTGAGATCTGGAGAATCTTATGTTTTGATCTCTCAGGGACAGCTTTACATAGCTTGAGAATTTTGTTTTGTTTTATTATTCATTCAGTGTCTAAGATGTAGGGAATAATACTTCCCTGCATTTATGCATTTCCATTCAGTCTCAGATATGAGTCCTTAAGGTGCAGCGTAAGAATAGACACATTAGAAATGGATTTGAAAAGAGTCCAGGGTCTTGGTTGGGGTCATGTAATTGAAGACAATTTTCCTAAATATACTGAGAACAGCCAAGGCCTAAAAGCTAAGAGTTTAAAAGGAATGGATTTATGCAAGGATGACAAATGTCAAGCCATTATATGAAGAAAGTAATTTTTCTGTTCTCAAATTGCATTTCCTAATAACCTATGGTTCAATTTATTTTACTTAAAAATGAAATACACTTTGCCCTGCCTCTTTCCTGTTTGATTGTAGGAGTTTAGTTTAGAGAATGTGTGTGGGGGAAAAACAGTGCTATTTGTCTCCCTCAGAGGAGAAATGATTATATAATCAGAAAATTCAATTAAGATTGTACAAGACATCTTTTAAAAACCTATTCCATATAAAAATCAGGACGCCTTCATTGTCACTGACAAGAAAAATATGTCATCTGCAGTAAAATAATATATTAGTAATCATTTTTTGTCACCTTGGAAAAAGATTTTTCAAAAATGAAAATTGATTGTTTCATTTACTAAAAATATCACCACTAGACTATATACATCAGTCTACTATATGTGTGCTTCTAAGTGCACAGATATATTGAATACATAGAATATCTTTTATCCTAAATATATAGAAGTCTCAAAGAAATAAAGATGCAACAACAGGTAGCTTGTTTGAGAAGAAAAATGTAGAAATATTGCATAATGTCACCCATGTTTCTTGAAAGTACATGAAGTGGTATGAGGGTCCAAATGGGATCATTTAAAAAATTAGCAATCCTTTATTTGCTGACTTTCACTAGCAACAACTCACACAGAACCTCAAGAGCCTTCCTCCTTGCATTTAACAAGTCCCCATGTGTCTCTAGAGTACAGCTTTCCTGCTCCTCTGCCGTATTCATCCTCCTGTGATTGCCTTTGCCCCCACCTTGCTGTTGCTCTCTTCCTGTGATGTTGCCTGGTCCCATCAGTGCAGTGCCTGGTGCCAGTGGTTGTGGAGAGAACTTCTGCTGAGGTAGCTACATCTCATGATTACCCTGGAGATGTAGAAATGTAGAATCTGAAAATTCATGTTGTAAAGTAGTTTATTTTCTTATGAACAAAGTCAAATATAAACTGTATAAGCCCAACATTTCTGAAAGAGAAACTTAAGATGTTCTGAATTTAACCTAAAATTTGGGAGGGTAATTGATGGTGATGGTAGTGATGATGGTAACTGTAGGAAGATCTTATAGTAAAATACTGTCTAGTGATACATTTATGATTATTATTATTCATTTTCATTTTGTGCCATTGCTCTTGAATTCAGACTGGATGATATCTGTTTTTATTTTAGCATCATGAAGAAAGGAATGAAGGAATGGAGAGGAGGAAGAAGCATACTTATCTGTCTATATATTTATCTTTCATCATTTTTCCATGTTTTTCACAGTGCGTGTTGTGAACCTGGGTCTTTAAGCTCTACCTGGTCTTCATGCCACAAAACAGCCACTTGAGCCAAAAGGGTACATGCCCAGTTTGTTTTATATTTTTTAAACTTTTTTTTAACCCTAGTTCTTAATATTAAGTCCATGGCTTTCATATCCCGTGCCTTAATCACCTGAGTTATAGGGGGCATGTTAATTTCTGTGTATGATAACTTTAGTGGCTTATGAAAATGTCGGGATGAAATCCATAATTTATATAATGCTAAAACTATATTAACAGTAATGCTTGCAAATTTTACAATTTATTAAAATTTTATGTACATTATAGAATTTAACCTGTTTAACAACCTGGTGAATCTAGATGATTTTTTTTTTTCTATGTTTTACAAATGAGGAAACTGAGGCTCTAAGAGTTTATTTAACTCGTTGAAAACTGCATAGATAGTAGCTGGCAAAATGAAAAATTTGAAGCCAAGTAACTTAGTTGAAAGGAATGCTTTTCTCTCTTTTACAACAATGATTTAGAGTCTGTTATTTTCTGATCATTTATTCAAACAGTACTCTAGTGTTTGGTGGTTAAATTTTTCACATATACACATGCACATTTCATAAATTTCTGTCAACATATTACACATCCCCCACTTGATTTTTTTGCTCAGTTTTTTCTCTCCTTTTTCTTTTCTTTCCTATCAACTCATCTTTCCCTCGACCACTACCACAATGGTAGTTCTCCCTATTTTCTTCATGCTTATGTAATTATATAAAATATACATGTAAATGAGTATTGTTCACATAATAATAAGCAGAGTTTTCTGCATTTTTGCTTCCTTACTTTGCTATGCAGCTTGGAAATCTCTCTAAATTCAAAGATTTAGTTCTCAGTCACTTATATTAGCTACATCTTTTATCATGGTGGTCATTTTTAGCTACTACCAGCAGTAGTACAATGAACAGTTTTGTATATATGTCTTTACCTGCTGACTATTGAAAAGATATAATAATCTTAATTTTAATTGTTTTTGAAAGATTGCTTTCTGTAAGATTTCACATAGTGCTGTAAAAAGCCACATTTGCACAAAAAGTGTGATAATACCCATTCCTTTACATTCTGTCTACAAGATAATTTTGAATTTTTACCAAGCTTATGGGGATAAGAGGGTAGCTTACACCTTGCTACCACTAATAGCTGAACATTTTTTCTAATATATTTAATTATTACTCTCATTTGAATGAGGTCTGTGGATTGCTTTTTCACTAGTGCATTTTCTACATGCTAACTTATTTCTTCCTTGCTGTTTAAGGGAATTATATTATTATGTCATACTACATTATAATATATTAATCCTTCCTTGTTTGCGTTGTGATATTTTCAAAATCTCTGTTCATCTCTTAGTATCAGAGATGGCATCAGTTTATCTCTTATGTCTCTTACTCTATTCATGGTAAAGAAGATTTTCTTAGTATATTGTGCAGGAATTTTATTGTTTTATGTTTTGAATTTAAGTATTTTGTCTTTCTGAAACTTATTTATGCATATAATGAAAGAATAGGTCTGCTTTAATTTTCTTCCAGAAAGAAAACCAGTTGTTCTAATGCCATTTGTTTAAGTCACAATTTTCTACTAAATTAAAATCCCTCTTTTATCAAACATTGATTCTCAAATTTTGCTAAGGATTTCACTGAAGCTACATATCACTTTAGGTGATAAAGACATCTTTGTTTTATACCTGATCTTAAATGACAAGCTTTCAGCTTTTAAGCTTGAATATGATGATAATAGCTGTGGATTTGTCACATACAATGCTTATTATGTTGAAGTATTTTTTTTTCTATACTTAATTTTTGATATTTTTACCATGAGAGGATGTTTAATTTTATCAAATACTTCTTCTACATCTGTTTAGATGAATTTTATACTTCATTCTGTTAACACGATATATCACATGTATTGTTTTACATATGTTGAATCATCCTTGCAGTCAGGGATAAATTCTGCTTGATTATAGTATGTAATCCTTTACATGTGCTGTCAAATTCAGTTTACTAGTGTGTTGTTGAGGATTTTTGAGAAAATTAAACACTTGTATACTGTTGGTGGAATTGTAAATTGTATAGCCATAACAGAAGATACTGTGGAAATTCCCTCCTCTGCCAGAAAATAAAATAAAATAAAATAAAAAGAATTACCACATGATCTAGCAATTCCAGTTCCTATTACACATAGGAAATGGTTTAACAATCTTAAGGAGATATCTACAATCTATGTCCTGTGCAGTCCTTATTCACAATAGCCAAGGCATGGAAACAACCAGTGTGTCCATTGATGAATGGATAAAATGTGGTCATACATTAAAATTTATGTTTTATATATACATCTCTCTATATATGTACACATACAGATCAATGAATATTTTCAGCCTTAAAAAAGAAAAAAATCCTGCCATTTGTGACATTATGAATGAACCCAGTAGACATTATACAAAGTAAAGTAACCAGAATAAAAAGATAAATGCTACATCATCTCACTTATATGTGTAATGTGAAAAAAAAACAAGCAAGCTCATAGACACAGAACAAAACTGTGTTCTCCAGGGCCTAGTGGGTAAGGGACATGGATGATGTTTGTGAGTGTTATAGAATCAGTAAATTCTGGTACAGCTGAGAGACTATGTTAATAATAATAGATTATATACTTAAAATTTATTAAGACATCTTAAATGTTCTCATCACATACACACACATACTCACAGAAAAGGTAAATAAGTGAAATGATGGATAGGTTAATTAGCAGCTTGATTGGAGGAATCTTTACACATTGTATGCATATATCAAAATATGTTGTACACCTTAAATATATACAATGTTTATTTGTCAACCAAGCCGCAACAAAGCTGGAAAAATTGAGTCTTGTATTATGGTCTAGAATATGGTCTATCCTAAAAAATGTTTCATGTGCACTTAAAAATAATTCTTCTTATTTATTTCATGTACTTCAAATTAATACTGACTTAATCCCAGAAAAATAGAAATTTTGTATAATTTCATTTAAGTAGCTGTTATTGAGCTAAGTGATTGTTCAGTGTCATTTATATCAAATTTTCATCTGTGTTGCTTCAGCCTGAGGAATTTTGTTTAGCATTTTAGCTAAATGTATAGTATAGTTTAAGTATTATACTTTATTGGGCAAGTAAACGTTTTATGTTTTAAGTAAAATATCAATTTTAGAAAAAATCTGAAATTACTTGCTTCAAAAATGAGTGTCATATTTTCATAATGAAATGAAAACATGACTAGGGAGACCATTATTTAAGAGTGGACATGATAAGGCAATGGGGCAATGGGTGTGCTATCCGGCTATCTTTATATTTTGAATTTCTAACACACAGTAGCAAGTTAATAAATGCTGCACTCAATCACTGAAGTGTTGATGTAAGGATTATTGACATATTATTAATACAATAGATGTGATTATAATATTTCTTAACAAATAAACTACCAATCACAATAATGTATAGATAGTAACAATCCATTCTGTTTGTACCCTACATTGGAACTGTAGAACAGAACTTTCTGTGACATACTTACGAATATTGACTTCCCCCTACTTTTATAATAGAATCATATGTACATAAGTTAACATATTTATATTTATTGCTTGTTTAATGTTTCTGGCAGCTATTTATGCAGTGTGTTAAAGAACTGAGTACTTTTCCATTATTCTAATTGACAAGAAATTTGTACTCACTTACTGGTGAGTAGTCACTATTCAAGTCTCATTTTAGGAAAGGGATCCCAGTCTCAGTGTTTTCCTCCAAATAATAGATGCTGAGCTGTTAGTTACAAAAATGAAGAAAGATTATTGGGGACATAGCATATTGTGTAACTGACCTTTATTTCAGAATTTACTGTTTTTGACCTTGCCTTCTTCCTTTCATACTTATGCATCTTTTATAACGACAATAATAATACTCTATCATTATTATGCATTTGATGTTTTTCTATATTCTTTCACATACACCATCTATCCAGCTAACCTGAAAATAAAATAGGTGGATCTCTTTCAGACTTGTATTATTAATCAGAAGTGAAACCAATCTAGATATTTGGAGAAGAGAGGGATCATTACAATGGTGCTAACTGACCTGGGAGTAGAAAGAGGACGGTTAATCTACTGTTCTCAGCTGGAGACCAAGATCTTTACTCTCACAACTAAAATTGTCAGAAACCTCATAGGTGCTGGGATACCATTTTCCTACTTATTTAAAATTTGGAAATGGATATTTTTCATCTGTCTATCTGTCTGTCTGTCTGTCTAAAGGACAAAGAAAGTTTAATGCAAAGAGTCATAGACTCTGAGAGCCTTCCTAATGAAAAGCCCATGTGTTAGCTGGGTCATTGTGCTTAAGAGTAGTTTATGGTTCCGGGAGATGGAGATATTTTTCTTTTAAAATGTTATTAAGGTATGTAGATCAATGAAAGTGAACTCTATTTAAGTTATAGAATATTAAGCCTAGTTAATGAAAACAATTCCATGACGATCTGTTGGTAAAATATGAAAGTCCCCAATTTTGAATTCCTAGAGAAAGTGTTTCTATCTTTATTTAGTGTTTGTTCAACTGAATTAAGGAACTTAATGTTTTATGGCTTCATAAAGCATTTATGAAGAAGGTGGAAGCTAGCTAACTAAAATTGTAAGAGTCTTTTATTCATAAATTTTAGAAAACACAATTTTTATAATTATTATTTGCTTTTAAGAATTTTAGGGAAAAACTGGTAGGGTTGATGAGACTGAGATGTGGCAGCTAAGTCATACTTAAAAGTGTAACTTTTTTAAAGGAAAGTCTCAGGCAGGAATGAAGGCAAGCATGCAGGCTAGAATAGAGAGTTGGAAGAAGCACTTTATTTTTATTAAGCCGTTCTCATTTGTTGTTTCCCCCTGGTTTTTGGTCTTGAACTCATGACCTTGGGATGTATGTGGGATTATTACCAGGTGTGCTAGACCATTAGGCCACCAGAGCTCACTCAAAAGTATAATAGTGTACAAGGTTTAATATACTATGCCATAAAAATTTATATTTACATCTTAGATATAGAATGTGAAGAAGATATAATCATTTATAAAATTTTAAATTTCAGAGGTTTTGCTGGTAACTGGAATGCAAGTGTTAAATTGTATTTAAAAATATTTTTATATAATAAAAGGCTTCTAGTGTACAGAATATGATGAATTTTTGTGTGCTTATCACCTACTTTGCTTCAGGATTTGGAAAAACATTTAAACAGAATGAAACAAAATAAGTAACCTTTGTATTGTACAATTACATATATATTTGTATGAAACCTTTACAAATTTGAGTTGATTCTTTAAACTCTGTCTACATAAATTAAAAATCCTATTACTAAATGAGAATTCCAGGAATGATCATGTAAGTTATTTTAACCTTCTCATAGGTGTGTTAAATGCTTGCTCAGTCTCTTTGTCTCTTAATTTTGTAGTAAAATTGTCACCCTATTTTCTGAAAATTCCCTTATATTCCTTATATTATTGATGTTTATATATACATACATATGTATATGAATATATATACATAGAAATGTGTGTTTTCATATATATCTCATATGAAAAACTATACAAATGAATAAACAAAATCAAAATGTGTGGGTATATACAGGTACAGAAATATCAAGTATGTTTTGAGCATGTGGCATTTCAAGTATGTTAATGTTTCACTGAATAGTTTAGTTGGAATAAAATTATGAATCTATTATTTAAATGAAGTAAAGGATTTTATGGTTCTTTATGCAGAAAATATATTTCGTTTCTCTTACTTTATGATCCCATTTGGTTTTAGATGAAGGAAGTCATTCTCATTTTCACCAAGACTGCCCAAATTTAATACATGTGCTTCAAGCTTCAGTATCTTTCTAAGTAGTAATCTGCTATGTGTCTTACTTTTTTGTTTGTCAAATGTGGGCAAGGGCATTGTAAAGCTTATTATTTTGCTCTGCTCAACGGACTATAAAAATGTTAATTAGAATGATCATAGTTTTCTATGATTTCAAAAGTGGTAATTTTCTACAATTTCTAATATGATTTTCAAATTTTTCTGAGCTATTGGAATTATGAAAGGCAAAACTCAAAGATACTCTCATAAAATATGTCTGACAAATTTGTGAATTCTTTACTCATAATTAAGAAATAAAAAACCTGATAAAATATGTCTCAAAGTGTTGGACTGTAAAGGGTTGTTTTTTCTCCCATAGAATAAATTCAAAGTGAGTTATTCAATACCTATACTCTTCAGAGGTTATTCTGAATGTATGGGAATTTACTCAGGTAAAAACAGGTGACTTATGCATGCACCCTGGTGGCCGAGTAGGATAGTATACCCTGAAAGCAGTTTCACTACATCTGATGGTCCCGGGTTCAAGACCTGGAGCTGTGGGGTGCAACCAATGTGAACAACTAAATAAAAACGAAGTGTTTCACCTCTCCTTGACTGCCTACTCACCTTTGTTCTTTCCTGCACCTTTCCTTTAAAAAAAAATGGGTGACAAGTCTAATGTAGAAATCTGTTTTACTTATTCCCTTCTCAAATAGCATAATACACACACACACACATCACTTTATCTGTCTTGTGGACTAGCCCCACTTAGATCTAAAGGAGAAATAGAGTAATAATAATGGTGAAGTGAAGAGGAAACATATAATTACCGTCTTTATCAAACTTGTTCTTTTGGGAAGTTTCAAATTGTTCTGAAGAGAAGTAGGATGATGACTTATTCAACACCATGTGAAGATTAAGATTTTAAATTTAAATTATTAGAAAGAAGGACCAAACTTGATTATCTACATTTTATATGCAGGAAGGGAACAAAAATGAAAGCAAAGACTAATAATTAGCTTGAGATCGAACAATCAAATAATATTTCTTCATTGTTTTCTGTCATATTGGGTACCTAGAAAAGTGAAATAAGATGAATAATTTCATTATGAGGCTAAGAGAATATATTGAATTATAAAATAATATGTTCTTAGGAAGAAGAGGCAGATATAATTCAGAAGCATGGAGTTTACCTGAACGATAAGCCCGATCATGCTAGACAGCAGATAGAAAGTTTCAGAAGAGATCACTGAAGAAAAGACAGGTGTGGAAATGAAGGTGAGATGTGTGCATAGTAACTAGGGGGAAAAGAACTATGACACTCAGGTCCTTAACATTTACTTTTGACCTGATTTATCTGAAAATTTCAGCCCCGGAGATAAAAGTTAAATAATAGGGCAAGGTTTGATATATCTATTGATAAGGAGATGGGCTGTTGTCCAGGAAGCTGATTGTGAAAAAACGATCAGAACCTTGGTCCTGATAAGTCAAGGGAGAAATGCTGAAAGTGCAAGGATAGGTGACATTTGCAAAGACATGTTTATGCAGAGAGAATATGCACATATTTATAAATTTCCCATGTTATTGACTAATCAATCCACATGCTGTAGCAAACCCTGAAGAAAACATAAAAAAGATAGCTTAACGCTTGAGAAGATAGATATTTCTTGGGGTTTTGGTGGTGGTTTTTTGACAAGAAATGAGGAAAATTCACAGCTTTATCCCCCCGCTAGAAGTGAATGAATACCTGCTCCTTTTTTGCAGTGCTGCAATATTTTCCCATTATTTCTTTCTCCTGAGTCTTCTGTTTGGAGCCCAGGCTTCCTTTAATGTACCAGCAGAAGTGTTTCTATGTAAGAGCCCAGTTCTTTGATTTACTGTGGTATTTTAAAACAACTGTAATGCTGCGGAAGTTTTCATCCTATTTCTGGTATATTTTTTATCCTTTTCTTTTGAAGTCCCATTTAACTATTTTATACTTTCTTTCTTTGGACTCAGCTGATGTAAAAACAAACAAACAAAAAAACAAACTAAAAACCCAAACAAAACAAAAAAGTACTTTAAAACTCAATGAACTCATGACTCAAAGTAGGGGGTTGGATGGGGGCAAACTATTTGAGATCACCAGGAAACATCATTCTTGATTTCTCCAAATGTTCACACTGGTGAGACAGAATACACTTTGGGAAATTCAGTAGAATAATGAGGGCATTGTCTTCACTTGAAAAGGTGGGATGACCTGATTTTTAAAATGACTTTACATCTCGATCAGTCTATCAGGATCTAACATGTCCTATTTAAGGGCTGTACAGTTTTGTTTTTTTTTTTTTCTTTAGTTTTTGCACACATATTACAGACAACTGGCATGGTGCCCTGCAAATAGTAAATACTCATTTGTATAACGAATGAATGTCATACTTTTTTTTGGTATTATTGACTCCTGTTGGGAAGCTGGGTTCACTGGAACTTTCACCTCTTAATCTTATCTATGTTCAGTTTGTGATAATTACTACTCTTTATTTTTCAACAAATTACTGTTTCCCACTATGGTTTCTGCTCCTGGTATGCTGTGATTCTCTGTATTTGTCCTTTTTTCCCAGTTTGGGGAGTTATCTAGTGTTAAATGACACAATTGAGGGTTTTGAATATAAAGTCAGAATTCTGGTAACTTTAGAAGGCTTTTATAAAAGTGTTCCTCATTTATATTAGATTATTGCCTTCTATATATTTCCTAGGTGTATTAGCTGGTTGAATACATAATCCTCATTCAGAGATGTCATATATAATATATGTGTTTTATCTGTTATATTTATTTCACCTCTAGGAGAAAATGTGTCTTTGGGGGGGTTACAGACCATATACAGTTTCGCTATTTTGAAACATGCTGGGGACATAAATGTTCATTCATTTAGTTTCTAAAATGGTGTAGGTGATATTTATTCAGTGCTTAACTATTTATTTCACAAACATTAATTTGGTATCTGCCACCCATTTGAAACACTGCATGCATATCAGTTCTGTTATTTGTCTTCCTGGAACTTACATTGTAGTGGGATCTGACTTCGATAATCTGCTCTTTCTTACTGTGATTAAGAGGGATGAAAGTCCTCTTTCCTTCTCCTCGCTTGCCACAATTTCTGGCAAAAATCCCAAATCTGAATGAACCCAATTATCCCCCTTTCCCAGATTTGTTGTCAAGATAATGAGTTTTGACTAATAAAATCACTTACATCACAAATGACTTTCTTATGGATTAATTAGTTAATTAGTTCAGTTAGAAAATTTCAGTCTTCAGCTTACTTAACAGCTCAACAGACTGACTTAACTGCCCACTGCAAATTTTTTTAAACTATCTTTTCTCCTAATACTTCTAAGCCTCACACGTTTCTCTTTCTTAGATTTCTAGCCAGTACTTCTTGATTTCTTTGATTGATTCATCATTTTACCTGACCATTAACTCAAGAATCTTCAATGCTTTGTCCTAACTCCTCTTTTCTGTTTACCCACTGTTTCCCCTAACTGTAAATAAGCAATTTTTAAAGCATACCCCTCTCTCAACCTCCCCCGTGAGCTCTAGAACAGTGTAAGCTATCGTTCACTTGATATCTCATTTGGCAACTCGATATCGATATCGCCCAAAATGAAGTCAGTCTCTACTACTCTGCCTCTCCCAGCTTCTCACTGTCATTTCTCTATTCAGAAAAGGATAGCAGCATGTACATACCAGAAACTTGGGCTGCCTCTTGAGAATCCCTTTTCTTCCTCACACATGCAAGCACGTAACCAGTGCCTTCTGGATATGGTGCATATGTATCTACGAGAGAAAGCACTCTGGTCTCTTTAGGATTCTGCATGAGATCCTCATGAGGGAATCACTTCAGTTATATATGCTCTGAATATGCTTCCTTTTTTTTTTGTTTGTTTCAAATGAGCTGCACTTGGAAATCACAGGTGCATCTGTGAACATGTCCCACAGGGAGAGAGCCACCTGAGAACATTGCCACACCCGAAGTCCTGTCAAATTAAATCTAAACATAGCCCTGAACCTTGACTTTTCACCTAATACCCTTTTCCTGGGTACAACACTGGAAGTGTTAGAAGCAGTGACTCAGGATGGGAGAGAAAATAAAGTCAGGAAAACCAGACGCTGGCTTGGCTGATCACAGTGATTGTGAGTTGAAACAATGTGGAAACTGAGATAAAACAGGAATTTTCCACTTAGTATCTTCTTACAAAATCATATGCCAGCACTCTCCAACATGTGTTGATAGCTTCTGAAGAGTATTTTAACATTTTCACACCCGCGTAAGTCATTGTTTTCAGTCTCGTTGAAACCAGCAAAGATCTCTATATGTCGTCCACAGTCATCTGTTTTTTTTTTTGAATCAATATTTTCACTTGTTTTCTATATTTTTTGGAAGGTTGCAGTAGAGAGAGGATTTCTGACATGGAATATTGGTCATGAATGTTGTCACCAAGAAAACACAGAAGGACTTTCTGACACATTTTATCCAATGCACAAGTTATAGCTTGCAGGTAATATTGTATAAACAACATGTGGTGCTATGAAGGAACATTTTGGACAAGAAAAGAAATATATATTTGCCTTTTACCAGCACTGGAATTATGTGTTCCCTGTTATGAACATTTTGTCTTTCCCTACATTTTTGCAGTAATCTTTTAATATGATTTCTCACATGAACTCTTGTTCTCCTGCAGTCCAGGACTTGACACATTTCCAGGGATCATTTTGAAAAGGACCTGTATTCCGTGGCTTCCCTGAATAAATTCCCATTGATTTTAGGATATAAACAAAAATCCCTATAATGCCACATAAATGCTGCACAGACTTGACTCTATCCTCCTCTTCATTCTCCTTCTGAGCATCCCATTTGCTGCCATGACAAACTTCTGACCACCAGGATTTCTGTTCTACTGCATGCACTTTGCAATTTGGTAAACTTTACAAATTCTTCAACACATTTGAGAAACCAAACCCAAATATTCCTGCTTTCTTCCCTTAAACCCTGCATTAGAGTATGTGTAAAATAATTATGCATTTATTTATTCCCTGAATATATACTTTTAAAATAGAAGAAATCTACATATCTGCACAATGCCTCCTGCCTCTATACTGTGATCCTTATGAGGGCAGTGATCAGTTACCACTGGGTGTCTAGTGCCAAGCATAAGACCAAATCTGAAAGAGATAACATGGTAAATAGTTCACAAAAGTTTATAGCAAATGGATTCAAAGTTTACTGCTTCAAGGAGTATTTGCATTTAATGAGCTCAAAATTCTTAAACTATACAAAAGACTCAGGCAACTATTATTTCCCTTGAGGTGAAATTTGCATAATATAAAATTAACAATCACCCCCCCCCCCCCTTTTGTTTTTAAAGGGGAAAGAAGGCAGACAGGAATGAAGACAGACAGGCAGGCATGAAGGAAGGGAGAGGAAGAAAAAGCATTTTATTTACTCATTCATTTCTGGTTGTTTCCCCAACCCACTGGGTTGTGAACTCAGGTTCCTGAGATTTGCATGGTCTACATAGACACGCAAATTTAACACCTGATCTACCAGGGCACACCACAATTAACCATTTTTAATAATACTATTCAGTGGCATTTCATGAGTTCATAATGTTGTGCGACTTACTGCTTCCCTCAAATTTAAAATTTTTTCATCATCCCAGACACATCTACTATATAATGACTCCCTATTCTTCCCTCCCCTGTTCCCTGGCAACCACTAATTATCTGTATAGATTTGCCTATTCTGGATATTTCATATAACGGGATTTATGCAGTGTGTGCCCTTTACGGCTGGCCTTTTTACTCAGCACAATGTTTTCAAGGTTCATCCAAGTTATAGCATTTATTAGTGCTACATTTTTTATGACTGAATAATATTCTGTTGTATGCATATGCCCCAATTTATTTATCCATGAAAGTTAATTTTAAGGATAGTGTTATCTCCTTATATATCTTAAGTAATAACACATTTTAAAATGGTAATTATAATGCTAGGTGGCTGAACACAAGGAGAGTTTGCCTGTTTGTTGAAAGAAAATACATGAAATAATTGCATTTTATATCCTTGTGGAAATATCCTGTTCAATTCATTTAAACTTCAAAGATACAATTTAAATTGATTTGATGAATTTTGTGATATATTAATATTCTAGAATAGAGTTTGGCATACAGTGTCCTATGTGCTAAATATGGCTCATCATCTGTTCTTGTAAATAAAATTTTATTGGAAGATAACTGCACCCATTATACAATAATAGCAGATTTGAGTAGCTCTGACAGGCTGCTTGACCAACAAAGCCTGGAACATTTTCTATTTTTGACCTTTTATTGGAAAAGCTTGCTGGCTCCTGTTGCAAAGTAATGAAATCACCTCATAGAGTCAAAAAGAAAATTTCCACATTTCTATTAGGCTATATTAAAAAAAATGATCTTTAAGCAGGTCTAAAGATTCAATTGTATTATTTTATCCAAGGAATCTTCATACTTCTCTACTAGTAGAAGAAAATGTGATATGGACATGGCAACTGCATGATTGTATAATTCCTTTTTCTCTTTTAATTTTTTGTTCTGAACAAATGAATGCTATTTATAGGTAACTCTTAATTTGCAACAATTGATTATATATTTTGTGAACTTTTCATGCTTCTCCTATTTTGTAGTTCCTCTTTTGCATGTTTTTTGGTCCCTCTAGTAGAGGTTCACTATCAAAAATACAGAAAATTATATCACATTGTTAATCTTTGCTTTTTAACTCTTGGAAGCAGGTAAGTTTGATGTAGATTACTCTGATTGTCTTGTTCCTATAAATGTGAAGGTCACCAGCAGTTGTCCAAAACTTTCTTAGAGAGACCTAAAGAGCTAACATGTTAGGATAAGGATGAATTTGGCATATGCCTATTTCTATTTTTCCTTAGTGTATTCAAGATTACATGTGCTACATTTATGAAATGGATAGGCTATGTGGACAATTTCTAAGCCTAAAGAAGAAAATGATATTGGCATTCAATTTTGAAAATGATTCCCTTTTAATTATTCTTTAGATGAGTCTCAATTTAAAAATGATGTTGCTTTCAATTTCTATTTCCTTGGGTCCCAGTGAATTTCTTATGGCTACCTGATCTTCTTCATCCTGCCATCTATGTCTTTAGTCGCTCTCTTCTTTCTATCTAGGAATTTTTACTTCCTTTAGAAACTGCCTGTAACATCGGTCATCACTCTGGGTTATCTAACTAATATTATACTTTCTTGATGGTGGGGATGTAAGATTTTCTGATTAAATTTCACACTCCCCCTTCAAAAATGATTTAATTATCATCAAGATTAGACTCCATAGAAAATATCTCTTTTAAAATATTGATTTGATGAAGTCTTCTTCAATTGCTGGCAACAGAAACCAACCTGACAAATATGAAAAAAGTGAATTTGTGAGAAGGGAAAGGATACCAAGAAACTTCCAGATTGGTGGAACATTTGGAGAAGTGAACTTGGTCATTGATGGGGACTTGAGCAGTGGCTATGTCTGATAGCAGCAACGGCACATTAGAAGAGGTGGGAACATTTTCCTTTGGTCACCACAGTCAAAATGAATGCCCTTGAGCCATTTTGACCTTGATGAAAATTCCTCTTGACTATATCAAAAGAAGGAAGAAATAACTTCACAAAGGGAAGCCGGGTTGTTCTCAAAAAAGGTGGAATACTGGAATAGACAAAACTCAATAAATATTTGGTACCAAATCAATGTTTAGAAAATCATAATGGTTCTATAGTTTTTAAACTTCCTTCTAAATTGGAATTTTTGGCACTTTGGACAGATTTCATAATTCACCTGACATTTTGATTTTAAGATTACATTCTTTTACTTTTTTTTTTTTTTACTATTATATGTTTAGCAATGTTGACAGTAATTACATTTGTGTAGGTATGGTTGGTATAAGAATGATATTAGGGGGTTAATTAATACTCAGAATAAAATATTCCCAGTCATGTATTAATACAGTCATAAACTATTTTAAAAGAAAATTTTAGAGATTTTATGAACAGTGAAGTTTATATATTTATATATTTTATACTAATTCAGAATGTCTTTTGGTGCTCTAAGAAAATAAGATCAGAAAAATTTTATAAGTTAATAAATTCCTTATAGTTTCCTAGGAGAAAGATTAAAAAGTATTGACAGTCACTTATCTAAAGAATAAAAATAAAAGCTAGGATCCTGTCCTATAACTTAGAAATAATTTTTATAGATACTGCAACATCTGAATTAGTTTTGTTATTCAAAAGTGAATGACAATTTGTGGTACGAGCTAGAGTTTCAAAGTTGTAAGGGAGAGGAAAACAAATTAAAACAAAGAATGGGGATAGAAAAATGGCAGAAAGAAAGAGAGAGAAAGCCAATGAAGGAAGGGCAAATTTCTATTCCCTATAATCTCATTACCAGACTACAGTACCTTCAACTTATTCCTATGTTCCTAAATCAGTTTGAATTACACACTTTTATGGATCCTACATCTGAGTAGAATTTTCTTGGTCTTGGAAGTTGCCTCTTTACCAGTTCCTTATTATACAGGTATGAATAACTCAATTTTCTTTAGGTGAATTCTTTGTGTCAGTTTTCAATATTTCTTAACACCTCCTTGACGTTGTCCACATCTCCCTTTTGTAGCCTTTGGCCTACAGCCAATATTATAGGTTTTTCCCATCTTTACTGCATCACCAAGACCACTTATAGGCAATTTGTCATAATCAATCAACTTATTAAATATTTATTAAGCTAAGAATAAAGTATCAAGGTCTTCTCCACAATTTTAAAATGTTGTGACCACCAATAGATTTCTTATGAAAGCTGCCATCTTGTTACTTTTATTTAATTTCCCGCAACTTTTCCTGAATTAAACTAAGGTCTAGATATTGCTCCCCATGAGCATGGATTCCTGTTTTTTTTTTTTGGAAATGGACCTTTTTTGAGGATCCCTGGGTACTTGAGTTAGTCGACTGATTTTTTTTTTTTAAACCATTGAGCCAGGTTTCCTCTGGGTCAGAGATGGAATCAAGGAATGAGAGATTATATCTAAAATTGAAAAGGAAGTAACAATCTGCTCTGAGCAGCTCATGGTTCTGCTGAAATAAAAAATAAAAAAATAAACTTTCAGAATAAATCTTTCCCTTTAGGTACCATAGAAGAGGTAGCACAAATGTAGAATGAATGCTTTTTGGTATATATGAGCAAATACATTCAGAAGTTCATTTCTATATAAAAAAGTCTAAAGACTAATGAGGTATTTAAATAGGGAGAAATTGGACTGGAATCAAAGTAGAATTAGGAACTCCAAAGTGGGGGAGCCCTCAGTATTGATGACGTGATTTTGATCAGTGCAGTCACAAATATTTTCTGTCTAGGGTGCTTTGTGAAAGCACTTTCCACTAACTTTCTTCATAGTATTTCACTGTCAATTTCTAATTTACCGTAAGTGTGTTGTGCTCAAGTTGTGAGGTCTGCATCTTAGGACTTGACTCATTATTTCTCTGATTTATTTTATTTTATTTTCTCTCCTGAGATGCCTGTTTTTAAAGTATAAAAAAATCAAAATTACATTATTTGGTTTTATTTTCAAATTTTGTGTGTCATCTATTTCTGTCAAAGAGATCAAGACTTCATTTTAATAATCTAAGCGGGACAAGAAACTGGATATTGTTGACTGTGTATGTCCTTCATGAGTTTTGGGTTTTTTTTTTGTTGTTGTTGTTGTTTGGTTTTTTGAGGCGAAGATGCTATGTCGGTAATTGCAGGGGATCTGCTTGCACACTGTTTGCCAAATTTCCCAGTTTGTAGTTTTACCTGATTGCATATCTTTTTTTTTTGCCCTTGCTACTGAGTGCAATTGGCTAGTGTATTGAAATGTGTGTCAAATGTTCAAACCTCAGCAACCAGTGCTTTCAGGTTACTTTTCTTCTGTCCTCCTTTCTCTCTCTTTTTTCTATATTTGTACAAATATTTGCAAAACCCCTAATTTATGTCATCCTGCATCCTGACACAATGTAGTGGACAACACAGAAAATACCCCTCCTTCAAGAACATATTTTGTCATGAGAAAGTGCACATTAAGCAAAATCATGCAAATTAACGAATAGCAAGATACAGTTAAAGAAAAAATGGTAAATGCTTAGCAGGTAAGTTAAAAGTGGGCTTTCCCACACATCTACACAGTGGTCATCTTTTGATACAGAAATTGGTCAGCCTTGTGTGATTCTCTGAGTCTTCTTCATCCAAGCTTTGTACATATTATCCTGCAGAGCCAGTTTAAAGTTATTCTCATCTAGAATATGAGGACATTCAGAACACAAAATTTCCTCTATTTAGAAGCTTTCAAAATGTCCTGATTCTCCTACTTATCATTAATTAATCTTTTACTGGTATAATTGATTTCCACTGTTTCCATCTTGTTCATGCATAGCTGGTGCCTAGAAAAAAAACATGGTTGTCATTTGATGCATGTTTTTGTTAGAGCACAGATATTAGATTGTGATGATTATGTTCTTCAAGATATGACATAAACAATTTAATATATCATTGTGGTTGTTACTCGGCAGTCTACTCTCATTCTACTAATTTTATAAAGTAGTAGGGTGATGTGAAGGTGATCCTGTGAGCATGGATTCCAACTTCAAGAAGGGGATACTTAATAATCCATGCCTCAAGTAACATAATCACTCCTGCCACATTGATAGGTTCAGGACTTGGAAGCCTCTGCTGATTAGTTTATGTCTCTTAGTCGGGGATTTGTGATCTAATAGGAAACTGTCAGCTTCAAAGACAGATTTGCTAGAGATTTCAGAGACAGAATCTTCCTCTTTCGATGTCTATTGTGGAATACAGATGTGAGGACAAGGCTGAGGCACACTGAAGGAGAAGCTGAGGAAATCCCAGGAACAGAACTAGGCTGAACTAACCCTGATGACCCTGTCCCTGACTTTTGCCTGCTTTTGTTCTTTCCAGTTACTGGAAAAATAACTTGTGCTGCCTATGCTAGATTAATTGTTTTCAGTTGATTTTTTTCTCTCTCAGGCTCTAAACTCTTATTTCTCATTTGTACTAGTGATCTCTGTCTTTGCCTTTCTTTACCCTACCCACCTCCCCACCTTCCTCCAAAAACTTCCATGATCAAATATTGCAAAGATACAATATTAGGTATTTGAAAAAAGGAGCTATAATCGAGAAATCCTCTGCACTTCAACAATGCATATTTTAGAATAATCTCACATTAAATCTGTTATATTAACCAAGATATCTATATTCCCCAAGAACAAATAAATACTATTATTTAGAATCCTGTGATTTTATTTATTTTTGAGATTAATGGTGGTAAAAGACACATAGCATAAAATTTACCATTCAGTGAATAGTTCACTGGCATCATGCGTTTTTCAGTGAATAGTTCACTGGCATCAAGCGTATTTATAATGCTGTGCACATGACAGTTATCCAGTCCCAGATCTTCTTCATCATCCCAAATAGAAATTGTACTCCTTAAACTCCTCATTCCTTCCCTCCCCACCCCTGGTAACTGTTATTCTACTTTCTGTTTCTATGAGTTTGCCTATTTTAGTTCCTCACGTAAGTGGAATATATAGTATTTTCTCCTTTGTGTCTGACTTATTTCCCTTAGCATAGTATCTTCAAGATTCAGCCATGCTGTAGAATTATCATATATTAATTCCTTTTAAGGCTAAATAATATTCCACACACACACGCCATTTTGTTTGCTTACTCATTAATGTACATTTAGGTTGTTTCTACATTTGGTTATTGTTATTTATATGACTAGGAACATTTCTTGTACAAACGTCTGTTTGAGTACTTACTTTCAGTTATTTTTCAGTATGCGTTCAGAAGTGGAAATGCTAGGTCATATGATAATTCTATGTTTATGTTTTGAGGAAATGCCAATTTTTATTCCATAGTGGCTGCATCATTTTATATTCTCATCATCAATGCAAAAAGGGTTCCAATTTTTCCATATTGCCAACACATCCTAAGGAATGTGAAGTGGTATCTCAGTGCTCACTCGGCTGGTTTTATTTCCTGAATAGCTTTTTTTTTTACCAGTTAGTGGTAAAGAGGTTTATGTTGTCACTTAAGCATGTGGTCTTTCAAACCAAAGTGACAGGGTTCACAGTCTGGCTCTGAAAACCACTAAACCTGTTAAGGTAACATGGGGATATTTATTCAGCTTTTCAGTGCCTCAGTTCATCCCTATATAAAATGCATAAAATCACAATAGCCAATCTCATATGATAGTGGTGTTAGTTAAATGAAATCATTTTATATAGTCTTGGGAATTTCCTTTCTACATGTTAAGTTCAACTAGTATTTTTGTTAGTCCATTAATAAAATCATTCAATGTTTAGCCACATTTCTAGTTGCTTGTTGTAGGAAAAGGATTCAAGTAATCTCAGAGTCTTATTACTAATGCCGTTTAATGCTATTTTATTAGAGAGTACTTCCACCAAGTTTAGTTTCCAGAGGTAGTGATCGTGTTTACAGATGTAGAAAGAATTACATGTTGTATACCTAAAATTTATGAATTCTTATAAGTCAGTGTTACAATACAAATTTATTTGTAAAAAGTTCTTTCTTTTGCTGTACTATAATGTATCACCCCAGCACCAACACTGCTGACATTTTATATCCTTCTTTGCCAGTATTTTTAAGATTTTTTAACCTCCTTGATATTTATCCACAGAGGTTGGAAACTTATATCCACACAAAACCTGTGCACAAATTTTGATAGTACCTTTATTCTTAGACCTACCTTGCACACCATTTTAAACAGGACGGTACCCTTTTTCATATTTCCCAAATGTCCTTTTGTTTTAATATAAATGTCATTTTGTCCCATTTTTTATAAACCAGGACCTTCTTTAACATGAGGCAAAATGGACAGTTGAGTTCCCGGGACCAGTCTGTTGACGAGGCCCAGAAGCAGCTGCCCACCTTTTGCCCATGTTAAAAAGGGCCCTTGCCAGTGTTGACTATGGCGGGCCCCTGTCGCTTCTGCTCTTCAAGCCCCTGTGAGGAAACAGGAGTCACGGTGGGAAGAGGACTCCCCTCTTCACCCTGTGTGCACCTATTACTTCACAGGAAACAGAATACCACCGCAAGGGTGAGCCTCAGGTAAGCACTATGGTGTTATTGAGCATTTCTGGCACTAGGGTGATTAAAATGACACGTGTTTTTAGGCAGGACATTTAGAGTGGAGTTTTTAAGGGTTCCAAATTTGGTTTTTGCTTACGGTGTCAAAATTCCTTGCCCTGGCTCTGGCTGTTTAGAAGAAATCCCACTGGAACACATGTCATTATTACATAATGGCAGAACAGCGTTCCATGATACATTCTTGTTGCTGGCCTGGCTGTTCTGCTTCTGCTTGAATTGTTCTGCTTCCTCCCTTCCCCTTAGTCACCAGTGCATAGCCCAACCCATTTTTGCCCACCCAATGTCCTGTTTTTGTCTCAATGAAATACAGTCAGCTTATTTATTCATAATTGCCAAAACATGGAAGCGAGCAAGATGCCCTTTAGTAGATGAATGGACTACTAAACTGTAGTAATCCAGATGATGGATGTTATTCACTACTGAAAATAAGTGAGCTATCAAGTCATGAAAAGACATGGAGGGAACTTTAAAGGCATATTGCTAAGTGCAAAAAGCCAGTCAGAAAAGGCTACATGATGTGTAATTCCAACTTTATGACATTGTAGAAAAGAGGAAACTCTGGAGATAGTGAAAAGATCAGTGGTTGTCAGGGGCTGGGAGCAGAGGAGATGAAAAGGTAGAACACAGATGATTTTTAGGACAGTGGAAATATTCTATGTTTTTATAATGATAGTTACATGTCATTATATATCTATCCAAACTCATAGAACAGCCAACGCCAGAAGTGAGCCTTAATGTGAATTATAAATTCTGAGTGGTGATGATGTGTCAATGTTGGTTCATTTGTTGTAACAAGTGTATTCTCTGGTGCTGGGTGTTGTCTGGAGGCAGAGAGTATGTGGGATATCTTTGTACTTTCCCTGTAATTTTCTGTGACGCTAAAGCTACTCTTAAAATAGTCCTAGAAAATAAAAAAATCTAGTTTCTATAATGCATTTGTTACTGTAGTACAAAGATGTTTCCAAAACAGCCTGATATCCTGTTTTTGCAATTTTTCATACTGTAATTATAAATGTTTTAAAATAAATGCTTGATATATTATTTGATATAAGGTCTAAAATATCTAGCATATATAATCTACTATGTAACTGATGCTTTTGTATGTTTCACATGTACTCTTTTTAAAAATACTTTTGATTTAAAAAAATGATATAAATTCTATGAATTTTAGCATATGTAAACATTTGTGTAACTAGCACCCCATGAAAGATATAGATAATTCTATTAGCCATTTAAAAGCTCCTTTCTGCCTTTGCAGTCAAGCTTTATTCCTATTCTTCACCTCTACAGTCACTGATTTGTCACTATCATGGGTTTTGTCTTTTTTAAGAACATTATATGCACGTAGTTATACAGCATATAACCTTTTGAGACTGGTTTCTCTAACTCACTATAATGCTTTTGAGATAGTCAAGTGATTTGTTGCATGTATTAATAGTTTATTCCTTTTTACTATAGGGTAGTACTCCATTGATGACTATATCACAATGCTTTATTTATTCTTTATTCATTCAAAAGTTGAAGAACATTTTGGTTGTTTCCAATTTAGGGAGGGATTAGAAATAATTTTCTATAAAAATTCACATACAGTGTTTTGAAACATAATTTTTTCATTTCCTAGGAGTGGGATTACTGGCTCATATGAGAATTTAATGTTTATATTGTAAGAAGCTACCAAATTTTCTCAGAGTGGCTGTAAAATGGTACATTCCCACAGCAAAGTATCAGAGTTCTAGTTGCTCTGCATCCTTGACATTATTTAATATTTGATATAATATTATATATTCTAATAGGTGTGGAGTAGTAGCATATGAATTTAATTTGCATATATTTAAAGTCTAATGAAGTTAAACATCATTTTATGTGCTTATTGTCCATATTTATATAGCCTCTTTGCATTTCACATTTATTAGCTCATGGAATTCTCACAACAAATCTTTAAGGCTATGCAGTAGGTAATTATTATCACCCACATTAAATAGACAATGAAACCGAGACTTAGCAGATTAAGTAATTTGCCTATAGTTTGTAATTACACAGCTAAAAAGTGGTAGAACTGAGATTCATACCCTGGTTCTTAAAAAATGGACATTTAAGCTGTTTATAACTATTTTTCTCATGATAAATATTTCCAAGAAGGATATTTTGGGCATGAAACTTTTTATGTGTGAGATTATTGGTCTAGAATTCAATTTAGAGGAAAATTTAGTGGATCAAAGGATAAGAAAATTAAAAAAAAAGTTTGTTGGCAGCTAGTATAGATTTAAAAAAAAATGTTTGTTGTTAGCTCATTGTTTTTAAAGGATTATATAAATTCATGCCACTCAACAATCTATAAGGTTACTTGTTGCAATTTTCTTGAGCGATCTGTTCCCTGGATTTTCTTTCTGTTTTCCTAGTCTAAGTAGTTTCTTACTTTACCTCCTTAATCTGCCAGTTAATACACCAGCTATGAAAAAAGGGTGGAGGCTTCTATTTTTCACAGTATGACCTTTTGATAGTTAATGAGATATTAAATAGTCCCTAAGAAAAAATAAGAGTGGTTTATACAAAATTATGTGACTCATCTATAAGTCATATTTTGATAGATTCAGTGATGGAGGTCCTGGTTACAAATTAAAACATTTCTTTTTTCCTGCTGATGTGTCAAAGTATTGTTTTCTGCCCTGTCTGATCTGTAATTCTCATTACTTAAAGTCCAAATTAGCAGTTTAAATACTCTTAACTTAGTTTAACTTGTTGGTTAATTCTATTCAAAAGGGTACAGAAAGAAGTTTCCCTGAAAGGGGTGAGTTTGAATTGATTTTGTCTGAAGATTCTTAGCTGGGAATCCCAAATGTTGGGAACAAATCAAGGAGGTAGAATCCCAGGAGAACAGGATAAAGGATGATTTTTTTTTTTTTAAGAGGGTCAGCACTAAGGGGTTCGGACAAACTGCTGAGCAAGGTATCCTTGATCCTGTGGCAACATTTTATTATCTAATAATAATCACTAGAAGGATTTAATCTTTAGATTTTCAAACTAAATTCTGTTTTATCATTTTATTAAATTATCCTATATTTTTCCTCTTGATAATACAACATATTTATTTTCATTTATGCTTCCAGTCAGTAGGCTTTGTGAGGTCCTATAGTTCCATTTCAGTTTTTCAGTGGTTTCCACTGTGAGTTTCTGTAGATTCTTAATTACTCTCATCGTTCTTCCGCGATTATTTCTGATTTTGTGTTTTGTATTTATGGTTTGCTTATTTTGTACAGAGCAGCTCTAGCTCCTGGTGCTGGTTTAAAAAAATGATTCTCACCCCAGAAATGTGTACTCTAAATATATTTTTAAATAAAATAAAAATTATTTGTATAGTGTGGGTTTGCTGAAAAATTATTTGTAACATAAAAAAAATTTGAAAACACTCTGTTAGGAATAAGACAAAGGAAATGGTTATATAAATTGTATAAGAATCACCATTGTGTATTCTTAATTAATTTAATGTTGAAATTACATAGTTAAAAATAAAGGGTGTGATCTGTTGATACATAGTCCTGTGGTACACCAGGAATTTCTTGGTTTATCATTTAATTGCTGGAAGAGAATAAACCTATGCATGGAAAGACACCTGTTGCTCTAAGTTATCATATGATACAAGTTAAATGAATACCATGACAATTAGAATTTTTGTTCTAGCATTTTTCTTCTATGCTGGTATTTTCATTTCATGAGATTTTGAGAGTTGGTCAATTCAGATTCCATCAGAGAAAAGAAGCATGTTACATAAAGAATAGAGTCCCTAGTGCATTATGCTTTCATTTCCAGTTCATTTAGTTTCCATCTGCAAATCCATTTGCTCCTTCTATTACATAGTGAATGACTTTCCAATTTAAGCCATATTCATTGATATTTTTACTTAGTTATTTTATCATAAAAAGGAATACTCTAACATGGGAAGATACTCATTGCTAATCAAATTAAAAATTCACGAATTCTTGTGAAGTTTACATTTGCATAGGGAATTGGAACATTGTAATTTAATTCATCCTACTGAATAATTTTAAGTAAAATATTCTTGAGGAAGTATAATCATAATCACTTTACAGAGGGCTAATTTTCAAGTCTTCCCTTAATGTACAGGTTGATATCTTATGACTATGTATGGTTAGACCAGAAGGCTAATGGAGCAAGATCATAAACTATATTCGTGTGGTAAAGTAAGTCTTATAAATATGCTTGTAGCCTGCATTATGTCCATGTTTTGAGGGCCTTACTAATGCTATAGATTGAATTGTGTCCCACCCAAATTCATATGCTAAAACCTTAACCATCAAGTGTGGTGGTATTTGGGTATAAGGCATTTGGAGGACAATTAAGTTTAGATGAGGTCATGAGGTTGGGACTCTCATGATATTACTGCCCTTGTAGAAGAGACAGCACATCTCTCTCTTGCCCCTTCTCTTCCTCTCTCTCTTCTCTCTCCCCTCCCTCTCACTCTCAGCTGGGATGTGAGGACAAATGAGAAGGTAGACACCTGCAGTCCAGAAAGAGAGTTTTCACTAGAAACTGACCATGCTGACACTTTGATCTAGGACTTCTTGCCTTCCAGAATGGCGAGAATATATATTTCTGTTGTTAAAGTCATACAGTTTTATATATATATGTATATACACACACACACATATATATATATATATATATATATATATAAATATATAATGGTAACCTAAACTGACCAAGGCACCACTTAATTGCCTGAATCTATAACTTGTCTGAGGGGTTTTCTGGAAGCATACAAAACCAGCTCAATCTACAGTCTGGAAATGCCAAGAAATTAACCAATCCTCTTCCTACCCTCAGCAGCTCTCACTGACTGACTGATTGTGTCTGACTCTTGACCTCTGGACAAGGTCAGAAGTCAGACATCATATTTGGAATACACTCTTGAGGGTGTATTCTAAATCGTTTCTCACGTTGGTAGGTGGGTAGGAAGCACAACCTTTTCTAACTGCTTTATCCCTGCTGTTACATCTCCACTTCCTGAGCTTCTCCAACAACAGTTATACATCAGTTGGAACACAAGACCTCTTGTCCTCATTTTGTGGAGGGATGCAGCTGACTGCCAAGGGAGAAATAGCAGAAGTCTGGAGACCAGCCCTGGGGCATTATCATTGTTGGAAAAAGATTTAAATACAAGCTCTAATTCTGGTAATTTATCAGTGTCTTTTTCTTTCCCACAACACCAACACAATATATTCATGGTTGTATTGTTTATAGATTTACAGTGAATATTTTATATTTTATTGTTTTCTTGCTAGGTCTTTTATATAATATAATTCACCAAACAGGGGCAGATATTATTCAGTCACTGTGCTATAATAGGTGCTGTTAATTTGATTTGTCTACTTTTGGTGCCATGTGTGAAATGCAATTGTTTATTGGAAATGCATGTGGGATATATATTGACCCTGTCATAGTTATTGAAATATTCGAAGACTTATGTACTGGTTGCTAAAAGGCTGCTTCCGTCATAATCCTAAATATCCTTTCTTCCTCACCTTTCTCCCTCCGAGCTGTCTAGATCCTCAAATAATTTCACTATCTATATTTGACAATGGAAAGGTTAATGCCTAAAGACCATTTGTAGTTTCAACACTCTCCTTAGGTCATAGTTAAGAAAAAATAGCTACTCTTTAGTGAATTTTAAAGACAACTTTATAATTCGCTTGAATGACTGAATCTAATCAATGAAATAGGCTCCATATATTTTTACTTATCAATGAACATATTTATTATCAATTATCTAATACATGAATATATATAAATTCTCATATATATACATGTAATGTATTTTATGTGTGTATATCATATGTCTATACATTATACTTATAGTTGAATGTATATCATATACATTTTCTCAGCTTTATTGAGATATGATTGGTATAAAACTTTATGTAAGTTTTATACTGTTTGTTAATTTGATACATTTATATATCACAATATGATTAACTCAAAGGATTTTCTAATATCTCTATTATGTCACAGAGTTTTCTTATTTTTGTGATGGGAACATTTAAGATTTACTCTAATAGAAACTTTCAAGTATGTAATACAGTGTTAAGAGCTATAATCACAATGCCACACATTAGATCCTGAGAATGTGTTCATCTTCTAACTAGAAGTTTGTAACTCTTTGATATATCCAATAATCCTTTTCCCCACCCCCAGTCCACAATATTATTCTATTGTTTGTTTCTATGAGTTCAGTTCTTTCATATTCTATATGTAAGTGATATAATATTGTATTCATTTCACTTAGCAGAATGCCTTCAAATTCCATCCGTTTTGTCACGACGGAGTACCTTCTTTCTCATGGATGAATAATATTGCAGCATATGTATGTATGCATGTATGTATATGTGTATGCATATATTTTGTATCTCACCTTCTTTTTCATCCATTCATTAATGGATACATTAGCTTTTTTTCTATATCTTGGCTATTGTGAATATTTATACAATAATCATGGGGATGCAGATAGCTCTTCCATATTTCACTTCACTTCTTTGAGATATATACCCAGAAGGATGACTACTCAATCATGTTAGCTCTATTTTTAATTTTTTCAGGAACCTCCATACTGTTTTCCTTAGAGACTCTAACAATTTTCATCTCCACTAACAGTGCAAATGGGTTTCCTTTTTCCACATCCTTGCCAACACTTTTTATCTCTTATCTGCTTACGATAGCCTTTGTAATAGGTGTGAGGTTGTGTTTCATTGTGTTTGATTTGAATTTCCTTCATGGTTATTGATGTCAAGCATTTTTCATGTATCTGTTGGCCGTTTATACATGTTTGTTGGGAAAATATCTCCTCAGTTCCTCTGCCCATGTTTAATTTGGATTGTGCATTTTTTTTGTTATACTTTGAGTGAATTTTTATATATTTTGGATATCATTCCTTCATCTGATATAGGATTTGCAAATATTTTCCCCCTTTCCATTGATTTCACTTTCATTTTGTTAATTGTTTCTTTTGCTGTGCACAAGTCTTTCTGTTTGACATAGGCTTGTAGACTTATTTTCAACTTTGTTGCTTGTGGTTTGGGTATAATATTTAAAAAAAATATTTCCAAGTTCAGTAGAACCTTTCCCCTATATTTTCTTCTAGCAGTTTATAGTTTTAGGTTTAATCCATTTCAAGTTCAATTTTTTTGTTTTGATTACAATCACTTTGTAATATAGTTAGAAATCAACAAGAAGAAAAGCCTCCATCTTTGTTCTTTCTCAAGGATTACTTTGACTCTCAAAGGTGTTTTGGGGTTTCATACAGATTTGAAGGCTGTTTTTTCTGTTTCTCTGAGAATATCATTTGAATTTGATAGTGCTTAATGAACTTACAAATGACTTTGATTAGTATGGACATTTTGTTTTCCTTTCGTAAATTAACTTATTGTAGGAACACTGCATCTTAGCTTTCTACAAGTTTAAGTTGTGATCACTGTAAATCAACATCTGCATATAATACAATATGTTTACCATCACCAGTCATGGGCATTTTAATGCATTCATAAACATGAGTGATATCCCTGCTCTGGTCCCTCTTCTGCACTCCCAATCCTGTGCCATCATGCCCTGATCATCTTCTTCATACCATGCTGTCCCCTATTTTTGTCAACTCAGAGTGCAGTACAGGAGAGCTCACTTTAGTTTAACGTGTCTGAGAATCTACAGCAGTAGAGTGGGGTGGCCCCACTAGGGAAGACAATGCTAATTTAAGAACAGGGTCTCTGCAGTTTGCTAGGAATCAGCAACGTGTGTCTCCAGTGTTCTGATGACTTGTGATTATTTGAGCAAGAATGGTTCATAAGATTGTTTCTCTTCCACATTAAAGTATCCAAGAAGAAACTGCAGCTTGTTATGCTAGGAATGGAGTTTCCATCCATCATGAATTTCTGTCTGTATCTCTCCTCTCTGAACTCTTGTGCCAGTGGGAGAAGTTTATAGAATTTGGAGGAGAAAAATGCAGCTTCATAACCTGAAAGCTCTTGACAGTAACCTGAAAAAATCTTGTTTGACACATAAACATATGATATTTCTTTCATTTTAATAAGAAATATTTCTCTTGGTAGAGCAACAGCTTCATTTTTTACTGTTTAATTGCATCACGCCCACTGTGTATATATTGTACTTTTGAATGCTTTATTTAATTTCCCTAACATAAGTGTGAGTTAGGATGTTGGAAATTCGGTATTTTACATTTACAGATGAGGGAATTGAAGCTGGCAAGATGATATTTTAAGATAGTGGTCTTATTCCAGTCCCCTGGAGTATCTAACATGGTGTCATATCAGTAGAGGGTATATGCTTGAAGGAGAGAAAAATGAGATGGGTTAATAAGGGGTTATACCTTTCAAATAAAAGGAGGAGAAAGAAACATGGGATCACACATATTAAATGATAGAAAAAGTTTCATGAAAATGCATTCTTTACAGTTATTGAGTTGGATATAAAGATTGTTTTCAGAAGAAATTTGTTATCATGACAAAATATGTCTGCATGTATGTCCTAAAGAAAAATAAACAGAATTTTTACATACTTACTTGGTCTAATCATTGATGCATTAAAAAAAGAACTATCTGCTATGTGCCAGGCATAATGATGGATGTTATAAATACAATGCTGAACAGAAATAGATATGACTTATGTTATCATAGTTTATGGGCTCTTGGAATGTAAAAAACTAAATTATAGCCTTGGGTATTTAGAGTTCTTTTGATTGTAAGAAAGATCATTCATAATCCAGATAAAAGTAGTATACATGGTTAGGAATGCCACATATAATTAACAAGTAGAGGCAATTTTTCAGTCATTTTGACTGAGAACTGTCTTTCTCTGTTTCCCAGTTTCCCTTTTCTCTTGGCTGGTGTAGGATCAGGAAACCTTTCTGGATGTCTTAGCCAAGATGATTCCTTGTACTCCAGGTTAACTTGCCCTTTGCACTTGTGATCTCAGAAGGAAATAAAAGTGCCTTTTTGTTGTTTAGCTAAGATGTTTTCTTAGTCTCTTAATTACCATTACTTGGAAGAACTGGTTATTCAGGTCTGTAGTTGGAGTAGATAAAACTTCTCCTCTAAGCCACTGAAAATGTGCCATAAAACAGAGTATTTATATTTCAGAAGAAGGAAGAAGGAGTGATCAAGATAGGCAAAAAATAATTATAATTACTATTTACAAGACTATATTAAAATAATGGCATTTATAACTACTATTTTTAAATATTAGTCTTTAGATACACTATAAATACTAGTGAAATATACAAAGTATTAATTAGAATGAAATACAATTCTTTAGAATCAAATCAAGGTAGTAAAATTAGCTAACGATGAAATAGCATTAAACATTGCTTATACAGATAGCAATATTTATATGGATGCAACAATTATCTTTCTAAGTGAAGAAATATTAGCAGTGTCCCTTTACAAATCAGCAAAAAAAAAAAAAAATCAGATATGTCCTTGTCATTTATATTTAAGAATTTACCGGAGGTTTTGACTATACAGTAATTCAAGAAGAATACATTAAAAGCATATAGATTAGAAAGGAGAAAATACAACCACTTGGGTTTGTTTGATATACTTGCCTGCCTAAATATTTAAAAAATTATCTGATAACAAATTATTCAAATTACTAGAGCCAAAAGAGAGGCTAGTATGATGATTGGATATAAGAGCTATATAAACAAATTAATTATATACCCATTCACTAGCAAAAACTTCATAAGAAGCACTGATAATAGCAGCAAAATTTCTAAAATATATGTAAGTGAATCTAAAAAAAGATGAACAAGATGTATAATTCTATAAGTTTATTAAATTTATTGAAGACTCAGCAAATGAGGAGTTATGCCAAATTCATGGGTGAGAAGACAATATCATTTTCCCAGTCTGTATATAGAGTTCATATAGGGTCAATATATATTCCAACAGAGTTATTCATGGAGTTTGACAAACTCACTTTCTCATTTATAAAGGAGAACAAAAGGTCAAGAGAAGTCAAAACACTCCAAAAAAGAAGAATGAAGAAATACTTGCCTTTACTAGATATCAAGTCACTTAGGGAGCCATTGTAATTAAGATAGTGTGATATTAGTGCCCAGATGGGCACACTGAATGATAAAAATGGATAGACTGATTAGAAATAGGCCATTCATATTCGGAAATTGATAGTTGGTAGAGGTCACAAAACAGATCCACAGCCATAGAAACAGTAGTCCATGAATAAGGAAAAAATTGGTTAACCATGTGAATAAATAAAATAAAATTGGACACTTACATTGCACTATACCAAAAATTCAATTCCTAATGAATTAATCATAAATATAGATTACAACATTTTTAAACCTTTAGGAAAAAATATAAGGAAATACCCCGCTCACTTTAGAATTTCTTAGGATACACACACACAAAAAATCAACCAGCAGAGAAATTATTGGTACATGTGTTACACTGAAATTAAGAACATCTTGAAGAAACTGAAAACAGTGACTACAATCAAAAAAAAAAAAATTTGCATCCCAAATATCTGATGAAGTACTAATAACCAAATTCTTCAAATAACTGCTACAAATCATTTAAAAAAATCAATAAAATCCGCAGATACCAGCATAAAGTGGCTAAAATACATGGATAATTATTACACAGAAGGAGAAACTCATAATTGATGTAATTGGGAAGTCTGACCATTGCCAGTGCTGCAGACACCCATTAGCTGGATTCTTTATACATTGTTGATAGCTTATATGTTGGTAGTAATGCTTAAAAATGTTGGGCATTTCATTTTAATTACAAGCTCTGTAATGCAGCAATTCCAATGCTAGCTATGTATTTGAGAGAAAATTTTACTGAGATGGACCAGGAAAAATCAAAAACAAAATCCTTGTTCTTAAGAGCAAAAATTTATAAAAACCTAAGTATTTGTCAAATAGTGATATAAATTGTAGTATGATCCCACTGTGGAGAATTCAGTTTATAACTGAACATATAATATTTATTAAATAATATGAAAAAATTCTCAGAAGATAGGATAAAAAGTTAAAGACTATAAAAAAGACAATTCAAATTAGTTGTTATCACCTGGAAGGACTTGAAGTAGAGAGAAAGGGAAATGGCCTAAGAGAGGAGCCCATGGATAGATTTAAGTTATTGTTCATTTGTTGGTTCTTGTTTTGAATAATAAATCAAAGTTGGCTATTATATTATTTAAGTTGACTAAATAAAGTAAGGCATACATAGTTCAATAATACCAACAATCAGGGTTGATTAATTCAATCTAGTTTTGGACACTAGTTGCACAACTAGAAAGATAATAAGTAAATTCCTTCACAGGAAATCCAAAAGACCAGAAGGGAAAATAAAATATCTATATTGGATTTTAATATGTGTCCAGCTATTTTTCATTAAAAAATTGTTGGTTTCATGTAATCAGTGCTAAGATAATAATTTTAACAGTATTCTTTTTCTTTCCTTTATAGTTCATATTGTCATCTTTTTTCTCTGTATTATAATGCACAGTATTTGATTCAGAACTTGTATTGCTGACACTGTTTATACATATTTTATTTATGAGATGACCTCCATTTATAGAAGGTGGGGGCCAACTGAGTTTGTGCTTTTCCTGAAAACTGCGTCAGACAGGTCCGAGAACCAGTATAGAATGTTTGTTAAAATCCTACTTGCCTGAACTATTGAGATGCTTCCTTGAGCACGGTCTCAATTGCAAGATTGAGTCAGGAAGAGAGTTTGACCTAGTTACAAATTAGAGCAATTGTCATGGAGTGGAGTTATAATTAATATAACATGGTGCCAATTAATTGAATTTTCTCCACTAATTTTCATGTGTGTTTTAGGAAATGAATATTTCTTCTCAAAGAGGAACTCTGTTAAGGAAACAGAAAGGTATGAATGGATGCATACCTATTCTGGTACAAATACATAGAAATGCTGGAAAATCTATTAAAAACATAAAATTAAAAGAAAAATAAGTTAAATAAGTTAAATGAAAATATAAAATAAATAATAAAATAAAGTAAAAAAAAATAATGTTTAATATTACCAGGCTCAAGAGAAAAAAAGAAAGGTAGGGGACATTTCTAGATCTAAAAGATAAAAATGAAAGGAATAGGACTGAATATATATAAAATTTATGTTATATGTAGTGTGCTATATATCATGTTGCAACAACCCATAGGGAATTAGACATGAAGATAGGCCTTTGAATAAAGAGGCTCTAATTTTAACCAGAATATGGGCACAGGGCTTATTTCCTTGGTCCTGCACTAAATATTGGAGAGTTGCTATCAATATTTTGCTTGATGTTGAGATTTTGGAAGAGCTGCCCAGTCTATGAAGTGGGATTAAAAAATAACAGTTAAGGGACATGAAGATGTATTGATAACTTAATCTCATTGAAATAAGTTATAAAATTTCCCTTGAGAAAAAGCAAATACCAAGACATGGAAGTGAGATTTGATATTACACAATACACTTACTCTGGAAAACTCTTAAGTTATAAACATAAACATCAGTCAGAGTAGAAATTTAACTGAGTCACCATCAAAACAAAGAGAAAATAGTCTACATATTGTCATATGAAGGGCTGACTGGAACCTGCAATAGGCAACCTGCATTAAAGGTAATCTCAGAATTAAAAACTGATAAACCACACAAGGAAGGGACCCATCAGAAGGTTAAAGTCAACAGATACAATAATGGGAGAACTGACACTCTCAAAATTAGAAATAAAAATTTAAGAGTATATAGCTTACACTTGAAATTCTTCTGGTAATAAAAAAGAAATTGAAGCTATAATGAAAGAATAGAACACTGAAGAAGGAATGGACAGTGTTCTTAAAAGTATCAATTAGAACTTCTAAACATGAAAAAAATGGAAATGAACAACCTGATAGAGTCTGCATAGAGGATTAGTAAACTAGAAAATATAGATGAGAAACTCAGAATAAGCTATATAACCAATTAGAAGTAGACAAGAAGAAATCAGAGAAAAGCAGAGATGCAGTATTCAAAAAAGTAATGGATGAAAATTTTCTTGAATGAAAGACAAGACTCTAAACTGAAGATAGTCACTGATTTTTAAAGATAAATAAAACAAATCCTACCTAGACACATCACAATAAAGCCATAGAATACTGGGTGCAAGAGAAAGCTTATAGCATACAGAGAGAAAACACAATTATATGAAATTGACCAATATAATGAAAACAGATTTTATTTCTACAGACTCTCAAAAAGAACACTATTGTTGGAAGTTTGAAGCTAAGACCAAAACTTTGCTAACATATCATTTAAGAATGAGGTAAAATATGCATAAATTAAGCCGATTTTGAAAATGTTTTTTATAATCTCAGATAATTACCAAAAGTGTTACCTAAAACTGCACTTCAGTAAGCATGACCTTGAGTCTAGAAATATGAAGTGCGATTCAAGAAGCAATCATGTGTAAAGAGAATTGGTAAGTATATGAGTAATTCTATGTAACCATTGACTATGACAGCAATAACAATTACCCCAATAAGAAGTATAGTAATAGCTAATTTTGAGATTAAATGTTAAAAAATAAACAATGACGATATAAATATTTAAATACTCATTAAATATAAAATGTGATTTGTGTGATCACTTACTAACTTTTCAGTGTGCAATTTGGTAAGGAAATTATTAAGGGACCAGAAGTTGGAGGGAAAAATGGGATTTAACACCATAAAACAGAAAATGCCATCAAAAGTTATCAAGAAAATGAGAAAAATCACAGAGAAATAGTTTTAAGAGAATAAAATGGGCCATAAATACAGATACTTTGGAGATTTCAATAATCATAAGAAAACTTGAATACTTTTTTATTCTCACAAAATTTGAGAACTTGAAATATGCAACTTTCTTAAAAAATACGGATTACAAAAATTTGTCAAGAAGAAAGGAAAAAACATGAATAAACCTACATTTTTAAGTTGATACTTAGAAATCTATTAATAAATAATATGCTTATATAAACCTATATACCCTGCTTCAAATAAAATAAAAAAAAAACTTATCAACACATTTAAAGGGCTATTATTATCTTGAAAAAATGTGACAAACTGACTTACAAATTTAATAACAGCTAGCATTTACCTAATATTGTCATGTGCCAGATACTCTTCTAAATGTTTGCCATATATTAATTCATAAAAATCTTTAAAACTACTAAATAAAATATTAGCAAACATGATTCAGTAATTTATTGGATGAATAGATCATGATCAAATAGAATTGTCCCAGAAATTTAAGAATAAATCTGAAGTAATCTGTTCCAAGAGATGGATATTTTCTACCTTTAAGAATTCTAGAATAATTTACATTGATGTTGATTAATGTTTAATGACTGAATTTCCAAGAAAAAAAAAACTATCCCAATTTTTTGTAGCATTTTCTGATTTCTGGGTTGTAAATTCTACCCTCATAACAAATTTCAAGCTATCATTGTGAAATTAGTGAAGATGATTTGAGAAGAGGTGCTTACCTTTGAGCTCTTATGATCAGGATGAGCCATTACTACCTGTGTTAGTATCTGCCTAAGACATTAGAACATAGGGTTGAAAGATGAGTAGGATAACATCTTTCAGTTTTCTCTTCTGATGATTCTTTGCTGTCAACAGGCAGGTCACTAATGGAATAGATAATAATAGACCACATTTATATGATTTTTCTTGCTGTACCGTTGAAATAATAAAAAAAGAATTTCCATAATAATTGTCAAGATTGAAATTTCAACAGCAAACAAAAAGAGAATAATTAGTTTCCCCAAATACTGAAGCATAGTATCTAAGTTTAATGGCTAGTCAAGTGCAGCTTAGATTAACCACCATCTTCAATAGATAACTTTAGAATCAAAGTTTGCTCTCAGAGTTTTTTTTTATTCTTTTATGGTTTGCAATACTAGCTGAACTGTCATCACCATCTTCATCTCCCCTGTGGCTGCAGTTAGTGCTGTGAATATTAGACCAAGGTTCAGACAAAAGGAACAAAGATGAAACAACATAAATGTAAACTTTGATGCTGCTGCTTCTCAGTGATAGAAATTTAGTTTCATAAGTGGCAAATGAAATGACACTGAGCAAAGAAAAAAATATCATATGCCAGTGGGATGGCGAACACATAAAAGAAAGCTATTAAGAAACAGTTAGTAGCTATGTAGAAAATTCAAGAAAGTGTTAATATAATTTCAGCCAAAAGATTCTTTACATCTCTTAAATCTAACTTTTCAAAGTGGAATCCAGACTGCACACCAACTATTTTATCCTTTTCACATAATTCAATAAAAAGGAAGGGTAGAATGCTGTTAATTTGAAAATTCTAGGTTATTTTTATGAAAAATTAAAATATTAAATATTTCCCCCAGTTTTTCTCTATACCTCATTAGCAGAGGCTGTTAGAAAAGTGATAGCAGGTATTAAAATGAGTTTTGAAATCTAATTTAAGGGATCTAATAGTTTATTGGCTCTTCTATTTCTTAAATAAATAGCTAAAATATTCTCTTAGCAGATGATTGGAACACTTCAAAGTTGGTACTTGGCCTTATATTTCTAGTTTCAGGTATCTGATTCTGTCTTCAATTTATTTAGAAAATACTGAATTGCACAGCTTCTCACAAATGAAACTTCAGTTCCAGCTTAGCTTTCAATCTCAAAATGCAATATCATGCAAATATCATTTGGGCCTCCACTTTACAGGTGCCTAAAATTTTCAACCAGTGTTGAATTTGCAGCATGAACTGAACTATGAATATAGGAGCAGTAAGACAGTATTAACAAACATGATCATATACACTGTTCTAGTTTTCCCAAAATGAGGTTGGAATATAAAAAATGAAAAGTAAAACAAGCCTTGTTCAAATACTAAAAAAATATTATCAGAGAGGAATTGTTAAGAGATGATTATGAAAACTTCACAAGAAATACATTTAGAAGAAATAATGTATTGATTTCCATAGTGAATAATAAAAAAGGACATTATAAAATGTTAAAGGATTCAAAAAAGTATTGACTCTGATGATTAATGGATAAAATATTTGCAAATTTCCCTACTTGCTCAATTTTACTTTAAACACCAAAATCGATACTCATGCTGATTTTGTAGTTTTTCATGGACACGTGCCAATATTGAAAAATTTGAGTCACCAGTAATGTATGTTCCTCAGATTGAACAGAGTAGTACTCTGCCTTTCTCTTTCAGCTCTCAGACTATAAACGAATATCCTTTAATGGCCTTTTTTGTGCCATGTATTTTGAATACTGTCACTAATCCTCAGGAATGTGTAAATGAAAACCATATCTGTTGGAATGACTACTACAAAAAATCGCAAAGATAGCAAACATTGGCAAAGATGTGGAGAAAATGGACCCCTTGTACACTGTTTGTAAAAATGCAAAAGTACAGCTGCTATATTTTTGTGTTTTTTCTTGATGATCTCACTGTTTAAAATGGCCCCTGAACCTATTACTATATTGTAGTTTATATAGTGCAAGAGGGCAGCGATACGTCTTACAGAGAAAATGTATGTGTAAGATAAACTTTATTCAGGCATGAGTTTTAGTGATGTCGGCTATGAATTTAATGTTGATGAATCAATAATATATGTAACAATTATATATAGCATACACATAATGTACATTATACATATCTATATATAATATATATGTACATATATGTATACATTATATATAAACAACAAATACAAATCTTTAATAGAAGCACACATAAAACAAGATTATCTACTGATTGGTTGAGGACATGGTATGACCAGTCTTGTGGAAATTTAACCCTAAGTTTCCCTGTAGGAGCAATGATTCAATATTCACTAATTCATATTCACAGTAACTTTATAGAATCTAACTATCACAAAAAATGAGAATTAATTATTTATAATTTGTCATAAAAGGAAGCTTAGGGTGTTTGAAAAATGTTTCCACAACATTTTGAGGTTATTGTTTCAGAGTACCAGGTTACCTGAAATCACTTGAAATGACTTGGAAAACAAAGCAAAACAAAAAGGCTGAATGTGTTAGTTTGATGCCATAAGTGAAGCCTTTGTTTTCAAATGATTCTTTCAAAAGAGGTGATCCAAATTGCCTAAGGTCTTATTTGAATTACAGTCAAGCATAGAAGTTATGTGTAAGGAAGAGGTGTGGGTCTTGAATTTGTAAAGGGCTTGGAAGCTACTTCTTGGTCTAGAGATCTGACAGCGACTAATGGGGTGTTATTTGCCCCCTGGCATATTATTTATGGAGATATTAGGATTTTTCTTTTTTGGACACTGGCCTCATTTAAAACTTGACTTAATATCTACAATTACATTTTCAAATATAATTACAGAACATAGTGATAGAGCTTTAGCGCTTTGGACAAAAACAATTTAATTAAATTTTTCAAAGTGGAAATACGCTCTTAAACTAGTGTCATTAATATTTGATCTGAAAAGTGAACTTACTGTATCATTTAAAGGTGAGTGAGTATAACATTAAGGCAGCGCCTTCGGATGGTGAGAATACTGACAGCTGGAACTCAAAGGTAGAGAAAATAGCACTTTATTGCAAGCACAGGTGCTGGCTCAGGGGTATTGTTACCCAAAGCTGAGCAACGGGGAGTCTAGGGAAGCTCATTTTATACGATAAGATAATGATTAATTTCCTTGGCTACATGTGGTTTCTACTGGCATCTCTGATCATTTATGTACAGCTGCAGAATAGGAAGGTGATGCTTATTTGTCCTTGGTCATGACAACGGGACATAGCTGCAGTCTCCGTAGAACAGGATGTATCTACAGTCTCTGGAGTACCATGGAAAATTCCTGGCAGATGAACTTTTGTATTAGGGTCAGGAAAAAGGTCTTCTACCACAATTCAGTTATTAGTTTTGAGAACCAGAACTTCAAAACACATGAACTTATTTTAGGGATTCTAGTTTTCTAGACTATACCATGCTATATTTTTATTATTATCATAATGAATAACTTTATGACTCTAAGTTTATAATAGCAATGGAAAGAAGTGGTACACACAAATGATGTTTTAGATGAAAGTGTGACTCTAGAAACTGGTTAGCCCTTCCAAAGTCTAATAGTGAACAAAATCTTCCTTTGAGTTATGGAGCGAATTTTAGTTACAGTGAGGGAGAAATTAGTGAAAGAAAATATGGAGACTTTAATAGATGACTTCTAATTTTTGCATCATTTATTTTTCTCTGAAAAAAAAAAACAAACAAACCAAAAAACCCCAGTTTCCTTATGGAGAGTCATAAATCCCGTGCCACCTCCACCCTACTGAAAAACTATCACTCAATTTTTCTTTCAACTCAATAATTTATTTCTTCGTGTACTTTCCCCCTTCATATCAACAATATCAGATGGGTATTGAAATGTCCTAAAATTAAATTCAGTTCTGACACTATCCATTGGAGTTAGTGGCTGATTCCACAAGTTAAGTTCTCAGCCTTATAAGGTAAACCCCAGTTCTGATACCAATGGCAAGTCTGAGTTGTTCTCTGCTTCTCAGAGTGGCAATTAATCGGATATATAGGGAAACTTGGCTTTGATAGTTTGCTGGAGTGGATTATATAACTCAAGGAAATACTTATAGTTTACCGGTTTTTTAAGTAAAGGACAGCAATGGACAGCCGTAAGAGAGGTATATAGGCTAAGGTCTCAGAAGGTTCTGAGAATAGGAGCTTAGGACCTGTGGAGTTGGGTTGTATCACCTTTATGACATGGACATTTGTTTACTAACCTTGCAGCTCTCCAAACTTCATCATTTGAGGATTTTTGTGGAGGTTTCCTCATGCAGGCATGATCTATTATTAACTCAATTTTCTGTCCCTCTCTCTAATTTGGAAATGAGGTGGAAGTGGGTGACTGAAAGCTCCAAGCTATTTATCATGGCTTGGTCTTTCTGATGACAAGTCCCCAAACCAAGAGTACATGAATGTCACCTCAGAACAAAGACTTCTAATACCAAGGAAATTACAAGCGATTTAGGAGTTCTGAGTTAGACTCTCATTCAGAATATTTCAAGGCTTCAGGAATTCTGTGTCAAGGAACAGGATCAAAAGCCAAATATTAACAGAACTCTGGTTAGAGACCAGCATATACATATGTGTATGTGTGTGTGATTGTGTGTATGTATGCATGTATACGCACACAGAGATACACATATTTGCTTGTCTCTATCTATGTGCTGAATAGCAGACCTCTAACTCAGTCTTGGTTCCTCTGAACACCACACATCATCAGTGCAGGGACTGGTTTAATGATGCACTTGAAATCAATCAGAGCTAAAGCATCTCTGTTGGGACTATTGGGGGATTACTGGGAACTAATGACATGTGATTTCATTGCCCCAGTTGGGGCCCTGCCATCAAGAAGAATGCACGACTAGTTGCAACTAGTTCTCTTAAGAGCCAATGATAAAATCTGAGAATGAAGTCATGTAGGGGAAGGCAGGGCAGACCTGGGAGAAGTACACAGAATCTTATGACAGTGCTTCATACTCTGGGTTGGAATTTTCAGCTGCATAAGCAATACTTCCCTTTTAAAAAATGCTTTTCCCCCACAGTTTTCCCCCTTAGAACTCAAAGAGTTCTAATAGTTACAGATAGCCAACTGTTGCAAACTTCAAATTTCAAAGCTGATAATGCTTAGCATCATATCTCACGTTTTACCTTTCTCGGCATGATACAGGAGCTAGTGGACTGTGGTTCATTTTTGTAGAAGTGATACACTAGGAATCCTTCCTGACCTTGTGGAAAGTTTAAGCTTCACCCTATAGAGCTCCCTAAACACAGACCACCACCAAGGTGATGCTTAACTACTGCTTCAATATTATCTTTAACATTTATTCTGGTTGTTTAAGTTTCTGTTTAAGGCTGAAAATATTTCAAATAAGATATAGCTCTTCTCCTCTTGTCAGAATATTTTGACTACAAATACACATAAAATGCATTTTTATTATGTTTCAAAATTTTTATTTTGAGGGAAAAATGCTGACATTTTCATTCATTAAGTTAAAATAGGCTTATTTGATTCAGTCATAAATTATATGGGTAAACTTAATATACTCATATACAATATTGCATTGTCTCAGAGGAAAGGTTTAAATTTAACGGCTCTTGAGTTCTCAGTTTCTTTTTATCAGAAAGTTGAAACTTTTATACTATAGATATTTCTTGTACAACTAAGCCAAATTGGTTCTTATTTTTAGCTTCATAATCTGTTAGGAAAATGCAAGATAGCATTAGGTGTACTCCTCCTGGTAGAGCATCTGCTGTATATGACTGGGTTATCAATTCACATGATTGAATCAATACATCTAGATCTCATTGATAAAGTTGATGAGTAGACTTACGCCTTTGAGAGACATTTTGTAAATTTGACCTTTAATGTGAAAAAGAAAATTGTGCTTCTTTGATTTTGGAATTCACCTTGTCATAAACCAGCTGGGGCTCTCTCATCAATAAGTTTTATCACAAAATTCATATTAAAAATTTAACTCTATAAATTCAGAACAAGAAAATGTGTCTTAAAAGTCATCAAGAGAGAATATGGGCATGTTCATGAAATGAGAAATACTTGGTCTTTCAAGGAGCTATTTCCTTCTCAAACAATCATTCTTCCATGAAATTCACTGACCAGTCATCAGATTATAAAAATATTCTGCTTCTTAAAGGTTGGAGTGCTGAGATTATGATTAGCTACATTATACCAGTAATAATCTAAGGATGAGGCCTCGATGGGTCTTGAAAATAAACTGTTAATTTAGTAAATGAACTCTGGGAGCTATCTAAAATATGAATCCAACAGTTTATTTCTTTACACATTCATAATTCTTCTACACCAGTAGACTGAAATAAATTGTATTTGTGGACACTTAGACTCATAAAATAAATAATTAGGAGAGAACATAAAAGTAATTTGACCCAGCTTCTCATTTTACAGACAGGAAATAAAGTTCATTTAAAAAAAATAGGATTTTAAGCATTTAAATTGCTCTCCTTACTTTCTTTTATTTAAATTGCAATTTTTTAATAAAAAGAGCATAATTTAAAGTCAAGTAGTAGCATAAACATTGTAATTTTAAAAGGCAATTACCTATCCCAAACTTTGTATAAAATTGTTAACATGATGATATATAAATATTATTGAAAATCGAAATACATTGCTTCTAATGATAATTTTGCTTTGATGTATAGTTTTGCTTTCCTTGTAAAACATTTGCCTGATTTTGTTTTTGACCTAAAATTTTTATTATTACTTTTAAAAACACCTTTGTTGAGATACAAATCACATATTATAAAATTCACTTACTTAAAATGCGCAACTCAGTGGTTTTATTGTATTCTTAGGTTGTACATACATAACACAAACAATTTTAGAACACTTTTATTATCACAAAAAGAAACCCCATGTGCCTTAACCATCACTCTCTAATTCCCCATTCTCTGAAGCTCTTGACAAACAATCTACTTTTCTTTGTAGATTTACCTACTCTGGAAATTTCACATAAATGGAATTATGTACTACGTGGTCCTTTTTAAAATTTAATGTTTATTAAGGTAACTTTGATTTGCAGACTAACGTAGGCAAGTCCATATATGCAGGCTCACCATTCATCAACTACATGACAACATACTCTGCTCACCACAGAATTACCAAAAGGTGGTAACTTCTGATTTATTTAACTTAACACAAAGTTTCCAAGGTTGAACCATAATATGTATTGGTACTTCATTTCTTTTTATCACTGAATCATATTTCATATATGGATATAATATACTTTATTTATTCAATCATCATTTGATGGATATTTGAATTCTTTCTACTTTTTCGTTATTGAAAATAATGCTGTTAAGGACCTCTGTACAAGTTCTTGAATAAACCTACCTTCCTTCCTTCCTCCTTGCCTCCTTCCCTTCATTCCTTCCCTCCATTTTTGTATATGCCCAGGAGTAGAATTACTGGCTCATATGAAGACTATATTTTAAAAAAGAACCATCATTATGTTTTTCCTAGTGATTGCACCATCTCATATTCCCACCAGTGGTGTATGAGAGTTTCAACTTTTTCACATCCTCTCTAACACTTGTCATTATGTATATTTTGACTGTGGTTCTAGTAGACTATTTAACAACCCCAAAGATCTCCAGGTTCCAATCCCTGGACTCTTGTAAATATTAGTTTATAAGGGGAAAAATCTTTGAAGGTAGAAGTTAAAAGTCTTGGAGTGAGGGACATGCCTGATTATCCAGGTGAACCCTACACGCCATCACATGTGTCCTTAAAGCATACACTTACTACAAGGCAAGCAGAGATTTGATTATAGACAAGAGGAGAGGCAAGGCAATTATAAAGGAGACTGAATTAATATCAGAAGCCCAGGAATGCCAGGATCTACCAGAAGCTGGGAGAAGCAGATAGTAGATTCTCTGGAATATTTGGAAGAAGCGTGGTCCTGCTAAACACCTTGGTTTAGATTTTTGGTCTAGTGTTTGATTAGACTTGTAAAACTCATCTCCAGATAACCAGCTATGTCGCACACAAATATCCCCAGGGGGACATGACGCCCAGCGTTCAGAGACATCTACCTTCTCCTCTAGAACAGACTTCTGATCTCCAGCTCTGTTGCATAGTTGTCACATATGAAACAGAAATTTCCTGTTTTTCTATATGGACTCTTCCTGGATTCCTTATCTTCTTTCTTCATTTCTCTTGCTTTTTGTAAAGCATGTCCATTTGTCAGTCACTGGAAGGGTGGCTTTAAAAGCAGTTTCTGTGACCTTGGTGGTTTGAGAAGATCTTTATTATTCCCTTAACTTTTAAGTGTTTAGTGTTACATAGAATTCTAGGTTAAAAATTTTCGCTTCATAATTCCAAAGCCCTGAAACAATCACTTTTACCTTCTAAGATTACTGTTAAGTCATGTCATTCTGGTTTCCAATCTTTTGTCTGTTTATCTGTCTTTCAATCTGTCTGTCTGTCTATCTATCATTTATGCATCCATTCACCCTACTATTTTTATCCTGAAGACTTGTAGTATCTTTAATTTTCATTGTATTCTCAAAAACATTTTTCCTTTAAATTTACACATTCCCCCATGTCATATAATTACCTTTTTTTAGGGTGTGAGTGAGAAATTTTAAGATTTACTTCCTTAACTTTAAAATATACAATATAGGATTATTACCTATAGTTACTATGCTGAACAATAGAAACACCAGAAATTATTCACCTTATAATTAGAAGTTTCTACATTCTGACAGCCGTTACCTATCTCCCTCTTTTCCCTACACTTCCGTTTGACAGCCAACAATCCACTCTTTCTCAGTTCTGTATATTTAGATTTTATGTATAACATATTTTTTTTTGTCCTACATTTCATTTAGTACAATTCTCTTAGGTTTAATCTATGTTGATACAATTGGAAGAATTTTTTTATGTCCAATGGCTGAATAATATTCATATACATATATATGTATATGAGCCATTGCATTCATCTCTAGGATTTTTGTTTGGATTTTTTTGAGAATTTAATTTACTTATTGTACTTCTCATTTTGTCCATGCATTGTTTTTAAATGTCTATCAGTGTGGCCTTGTAACTTGTAGAAATTCTTTAAGAACATTATTTTAAATTTCTTTTCAGACAGCTCATAGATCATCATTTTTTTAGGGTCAGTTATTAGACTTATTATTTACCATTAGTGGTGGCATGTGCATCCCTGTTTCTTCATGATCCTGTGTCTTTGCACTGGTCCTTTGCATTTGACTAAGCAATGTCCTCTTCCAGACTTTACAGATTAATTTCATCAGGTAAAGTCCTTTGCTGTTAGCCCACTTTGGGGTACTGAAAAGGTCATCTGGCATTGTCTTTAGACAGGGAATCTTTGCTATTGGGGCCTCTTGCTGAATGGGGCTGTTGCCTGTGATTTGGGTGGGATGGTTCCCTGAGTTCAGCAGACATGAGTTGGGCTCTGTTTTCAAGTGGGTCTGCTGGGTGAACTTTCTGGTTGAGCAGGGCTGCTGGTTATATTCCATGGTCAGGTGGAACCATGACTGACTCTGCAATCACCTCTGGTAGAACAAGATTGCAAGTTTTGCTTTCTGGCAGGTGGCACCTTTGTTTAGATTCCACAACTGAACAGGGCTGTGGGTCATGCCCCATAGTTAATCCTATCTGGTAGGACTTTAGGCTTTGCTACCTGAATATGTGGTTCCACATTCAGGCAGGGATTCACAGTCAGATGTAACCTCAGGTCATTCTGTGACTGGGTTGTACCTCACGTTGGGCAAGTCTATTGACTCTGTGACTGGGCAGGTTGTTGACTGTGATTTGACTTTGGTTGAGGTCACTGGTTGGGCTTCCTGTTTGGACACAGTTTTCTGTTATACTGTCCAGGTGGATGAGGCTGGAGTCTGTGTTCAGCAATTGGATAAGGCCATATACTGGTCTACTGCTTGGTCTATTGCAGGCCGGTTTCCTCATCTGGTGGCACCACTACCATTATAGCAATATGTATTTAAAATGAAGACCACATGGGAGGAAATACAGAATGGACATGTAACAGAAGTGAGAAATAATCTTGCACTGTAAGTTATGGAAATCTTGGGGTAGTTAGTTAGCATCATGTAACATACAGAGCTGAGTATTGAATAGTCCTTATGTTTTATTGCCTGGATATAGTCAGGAGGTATAAACTTTTTTATTTTCACAAATTTCAATCCCTTTTAAAAAGTATACACTATTATATGTGTGTGTGAACTAACACTGTACAGTGAGTGTATCATTTTAATGGGCTTGGTTCTAAATAGAGAAAGAGATCTCAAATAGGCGTAAAAAGTAGAGAGTTTACTGGTTCACACAACAGGAAAGCACAGAAATGAAGAGGTCTTAGAGCCTGGATGATACAGTGTCTCATTCAGTTTCTTAAGGATTGAGTTCATCTATGTCTGGCCAATTAATGTCAACTGTATTTTTATTTAAGTAATGATACTTCCAACCATTCCCAGAAATACATGTTTTCTTGTCAACAGTAGACAAAGAAAGGTCTTTCTACATGCTCTCACAAGAGCAGTGGACCTTTCTTAGAACTTCTTATATCTCAGTCACAGGAAATGAGTCACCGATTCATTCTGAACTAACATATATAACCTGTTAAATAATTAGCCTCAACTTCAGACAGTGATTGAACCTCTTGAGTCAGGTATGATTAAGCCACCACTAGAGGACATGGGTAAGTGAGTTTTCTCAAAGCAATGGATACTTAGATGCACTGGGCACAAAGGTAAAAAACAAAAAGAGTGAACATATGTATTCACGAATCCCTGTACATGAATATGTGCTACACCTTGATATGGGAACCATTGAACTCTTTGCTATTTAGATCTATTTGATTGTTCCTATTTTTGTTGAATTTTTATGTGCATTTAGCATAGTCCCAAAGAAGTGGTATTAGAAGAAGTTGTGATCTGGTACATATGTAGCCTGTTTTACATGGCTGCTGGAGTATTCGATTCAGTTTTGTAAATGATCATCTGGCCAGTTCCTCACCCATTTAGGTCAAATATACCAAATCTTGTGTGTTTTCAGAGACTCTCATCTTTTCTCTTTTCATCCCCTTCTCTCTGAGGTATAGCTAAATCCATATAATCTATTTCTATAGATTCTTACCTACCTACCTACCAATTTTGAAGAGTCAGATACTAAGCTTTGTATGTCTGCTTCCTCTTCTTTTATTTCATAAGCTCTAAATTAATCTTTTTTTCTTTATTTTTAAGAGAGAGAAAGAAGGAAGGGAAAGGAAGAAGAATTATTTGATTTGATTTATTTTGAGTGCTCTCCCACTCCCACACACACTCCTGCCCTGGGTCTCTAGCCCAGGAACTCAGGGTTTATGTGGTTCACTTTCCAGATGTCTCTGCTGCCTGAGCCACAAGGGCGTGCCCCATCTCCTTTTAGAAAATATCTTTAGGCTTGCTCAGATTCATTTCATAGCATATTAAATTCCTGAAAATATAGTTGTTCTAATACATAATCTTAAAATAATTAACCTTCATAATTTTAATGGACCCTTTTTTATCTTATCTTCTTCAGTCAAATATAGCAAAAAACAATAAAAATATTTGGATTTGTGTTTGTATTGCTTTGTACTAACAACTAATAGGTGTTGGAAGCATACTAACAATCTGACCATAAAAACCCATTTAAAACCTTGATTTTTCTTCTTCCTTATTTATCTAATCCTCAGACAGAAATGGCCTAAAGATTTTGCTGAGACACCACTTCACTTTGAATAATTTATAATCAATGTGAGTTTCCTACTTGTGCTAGATGATTGATCATTTATTTATTATATGTCTGCGTGTTTTATTTTTCAAGAGAATTTTAATAGGCATTAAATCAATTAGAATACATTTGACAATCATTGTAGATTAACTGTATGTGAAGGTCTAAACTTTTTTATTTTGATAAATGTGCACTGATGAATGTAGCACTGAGAACTACTGAGAATCTCATTAACGTGAGAGAAAGTATTACAGCGAAAATTTTTCTACTCTCATATGAAATAGGCCCTTTATGCATGCTAAATTTTGAAAAATTATTTTTGGGTAAGTGAATGACTGGATTTCATGCCAGCAACATCATAGTGAATATATCTATGCAATATTAAATGCAAATCAATCTGTAGTATTTGCATTGCAAATAAAATGTATATGTTACGAGGGATTGCATTTAATTTTCCAGTCACAATACTATAAACTTCTTCAGTTGCTTTTTACCTCTTTTCAACCCTTGGCTAGTTCACAATGACTCTATCAGAAAGATGCCCAAGGGAAATCAAAGATGGTGAAACCAACTACGGAACTCAGCGGCAAAGAGATGGAGGAAGAATAGCATTCTGAGTGCTTGGATAAAAATGAAGTTTTTGAGTGATGTAGTCATATGTTTTTTAGGATTAATTGGGACCAAAGCCAGAGTGGCCAAAGGAAGCATTTGTCTACAGTGGAGAATAGGGGAATTTCCCTGTTGCTTGAAATTCTATTACTAGAATTTTATTCCAGGCTGAGAGAGTGGAAGGACTGCATATATCTTAAAGGTGTAATGGGAAAAGCAATTACTTTTGATCAGGCAGAACTAAATTCTAATCCCAGTTGTGCCTCTGAGCAGTCCTATAATCTCTAGGAAAATTATTTAACCAAGACGACTTCACCACTGGAACTTTACCAGGTGGTGGGAAAATGAAATCAATGAGTACGGCTGTGCAGCAATGACCAGGCATCATGGCTACCACATGGGAGAAACTGGGTGAGTGCCTGAGTCCTTGCCTGCCTGAGTTTTTGTTGTTTTTATTTTACCCACTCTTTTGCTAAAGGAAGTCAGAAATTAATGTAACCACATGGGTTAATTGAAAACTGGCTAACAATGGGACTGGCTCTTTCTAAAAAATTTTAAAAATACATTTATTGAAGTAATTTTAATTTACAAAATAATATAAGCCCATATGTGTAGGCTCACCATTTGTCAAATCTATGACAACATACCATTTCCACCACCAAATTACCAAAAATCCTTCACCACTGGCCATTAGATACCCCACGACTTGCTTCTGCCCCAAACCCATTCCCAACTGGTAACCTCAGTTCTCTTGTCAATGTCTCAGGCTTGGTTTTTGTCTTGTCTGTTTTAATTTGTTTCTTTATATCACACATTTGAGTGAGATCATCCTGTGTTTGTCATTCTCCTTCTGACTTACTTCACTTAGTATAATCTCCTCTAGTTCCATCCATGTGGTCTAAATGACAGGGTGTCATCATTTTAAGTGTAGTATTCCATTTTGTATATATATCACATCTTTATTCATCTGATGATGGGCTCTTAGGTAATTTCTAATTCCTCACTTTTATAAATAATGCTGCAATAAACATGGGGGTGCCTGTAATTGTGAATTTGTGTTTTTGTGTTTTGCTTTTTCTAAAATTTATAGTGAAACATGAAAAATGTATCATTTCTTGCACAAAGGATATACACATTTGACATTAGAAAATGCTTTTAAGCTCCAGGCAAATAATTTTACATAAAACTCTGACATGCTCTACAAGGAAGAAGCACTTTGGAATTAGAGATATCTGAATTCAAAGATTGCAAGTCCAAGACTTACGGTAAAACCCTTTAGGTTCTTTAAGTTCTGAATTCTTCCTTAAATTGTAGTAAAAGATGGGAATGAGATGAAAAGCCTGAAATTATCGTGCACAAAGTTTGGCACAGGGAGGCTCTCAGTAGATTTTGCTTCTTGAGGCTCTATTATCACAAATAAAGTGAACTGGTTGAACTGTGTCAAATGTTATTCCAGCAACTGTCAGCTGAAAGAATTAAAAAGTTGGCTGAGTTCAGGTCTTGCTTGGCATATCCCTGAGCTACAGCTGTCACTGATAATTGCTTAACAGCTCAGTTAGCATGGGGGCAAAGTTGTGACTTCCAACTTGTATGTTTGGAAAGAGACTTCAAATCATTTCTGAGAATGTACCTGAATTTCAATGACATCTAAAAGGTGTCTCAACTTTGATGACCTTGGGTTTAAACTTTTATTTAAATTGTTTTACATACCTGCTCTTTAAAAAAAAGTTTTATATGGAATGTAATGAATCATTTTGACAGTCAAAACACACAGTGGCAATTGTATTATAAATTCCATTGTTCAGAAAAGCATAAGTTTATTGCTGTAGTTAAAATAGTAAATGCTAGACATAACCATTAACTTAGTTTCAAATGTTTCAAATTCAGAATATATGGAACATGATTGGCCATGCTTAAAAAACTTAACTTCTGCCAGCAACTGATATATAAATTTAACAGTGGGGATCAAGTTTGGAGATTTCAGGTGAAGTGGTTACAGATAATTAGCGATGACTGTGAAATTAGCTCTGGACATGATGTGGTGGGTTGAGGGATAGGGCCGTTCTTGAGCCTGTAGCAGGACTTAAAACCTACATCTCCTCCCAGTAACTAAATTCTCCATAACTCATGAATATTTATACTTAGGAGGATAAGCCTGTGGCAAAGAACACATTGCTTCCAACTTTCATGATTAGGCCCTTAGATTTACGGTTGGCATTTTTCTAAGAATTAAGCATGCATCTCTACAATTGAAGTAGATACTCAGTCTTGCCCTGATAAAACCTACTTTTCAGAGTTAAGATTTTAGGGGGATTGAATGAAATCTTATCTATGTGCTCCTGCTCATTCTAGACAGAACAGTATTCTCAAACTGTAGATGCATTAACATCATCTGGAGGACTATTTATAATGAACTAAAGGACTTTATCTTCTGAGATGGGTGGATCCCAAGAATTTATATTTCTAAAGTTTCCAGGTGAGTGTAATGTTGCTAGTATAGGGATCACACCTTGAGAATCACTGGTACAGAAAAAGTGCTTCAGGTGGAATGCTGCCCCTACAAGTAGTAGGACACCAGACTAACATTGCTTAGACAAGAGAAATCATGATCTCAAATAATAAGAAAGTCAGAAGTAGAAAGTTCCAGAATTGGTTCAATAGTACACTGGTTTGTCAAGGGCCCGCACTCTTTCCATCCTCTGTGACATGCTTATTGTTTTGGTTATTTCTTCTTCATGTCATTGGGTATCTCTTCTATACATCACAGGATAGCTCCACAGTCAGATACCACCAGGACGGCATTAAGAACAAAGGTATGGAAGATTATTTTTATTATCTACTGTGGAAATACTATTAACTTAAAAAGGAAAGGGGAAAGAATTGGAATAATGCTTAATAAGTAACCAAACACCATCAGAAGTAAACTTGCAAATTATATTAGGAAAAGGTCATCTAGGCTTTGTTTTCTTCAAGGTATTTGAAATAACAAAACATTGATTGCTTAGATCATCCTGGTGACCCTTCATTCCCTTCCTTCCTTCCTTTTTTCCTCCCTCCCTACCTCCCTTCCTTCCAAACTGTTTACCTTATTGCCTTCCTGATTTTCTATTCCTCTGAATTCTCCGTGAAACATTCTTGTCACCACCATCTCATAATACTGTTTTCATTTAATGCCTTCCTATACATTCATATTTTAAAATCACATCTTGAACAATAATTGCAGCCTGAAAATTAAAAGTCAGATTCCCTTTTCTTGCTTTCTATGGAGCAGAGTTGGATTTCCTTTCTCCCTCATAACCAGACTAAATTGCTCACCTTTATCTTTTTGGGGAAGGAACTTTGGGATAAGACATAACAAAATCTTGGTTTGCCTTGCAGAGCTCTACTCTTAGGAACTAAAAAGTCATAAAGCCTATCAGATCTGATTTTGTGATTTTGGAGGAATCATCCCAGATGTTGAGAACCTCCATTATTTTACCTTACCCTTATAGAATGGAATGCATCTCCAAATCTACTCTTCTAGCAGTCTTTCCCACTTCTATGAAAGGCAACTGAATCTTTAGAGTTGTCAGGGAAATATGAGGACATCATTCCTGATTTCAGAAATAGTTCTTTAGCACAAATTGGCAGTGTAAACTTCAGAATATGTCCTAAATTTGACCATTTCTCACAACTTTCATAGCTATAGTATGGGCACAAATGACCATTCTTTATCTAGGTATTTTCTCATCTGAATGTTTTCCCTGTTTCCATCTTGGCCTCCTTCAATTTATTCCAAACATAGGAGCTTGAATAATTCTATTAAAATGGAAATAAAACAATGTCATTACTCTCTTTAAAACCAGTCAATGATTTCACATCTCATTTTAATTAATAGCCAAAGTTGTTACACTGCCTTACTGTAATGGTCTATTCCCCTTCCCAGTCTGATGCTCCTTGAGTATGCTGGATCTGCTTCCAGACTGGAGCATTTGCTTTTGCTGTTTCCTCTGGAACCATTTCTTACTTTCTTTAGGACTTGCCTCAAAATGCTACCTTCTCAATGAGTCCTTTATCTCTCGATTTCAAATTGTATCATCTTCCCTTGTCACTATTCCCTCTCTGTTCAATTTTCCATTAGAGCATTTGTGACTACCTCTTATCCTTTAATCCTTTACTAATTTATGTATATTTATTTGTTGATTTGTATTTTTACTTTACTGGAATGTGACCTCCATGACAGTAATAATTTTTATCGATGTTTTATTATTGCTCCATCATACCTAGAAATCACTAAGAAATATTAATTGAATGAATGAATGAATCATTATACTATAATTTATAATTAATATAATAAAGATAACACATACACAAAATAAGAACAACAGTATACTAAATGCCCTGTACCAATCATATAGTTTCAACGATGGTCATTATTTTGTCATTCTTTTAACACCTAACCTATCCATCTTTGACTGGTTTACAGTTGGGTATTTCTCTTTGCCAGATTGGCTGGGCTCTGATAAAACTCCAGTAGATTAGGTTCTCATAGAATAGTTTCTCTTGAACTCAGGTCTTCTTAAGAACAGAATGCTCTAGTATATTTCAAAATGTTTACTCCCTTCAGACTCCACCCTCCAGTCTATCAGAAGCCCAGTGTGATTTTTCTACCTTCTCACTATGAAAACAGAATAGAGGTGCTGGAGGTAAAACAAAAGTGTGAGGACACTCTCTCCCCATAACTGTGTCCCCTGGAGTTTTTAACTCTTAGATTTGTCTATACTGAGCCCTAGCAACTAAACATTTATGGTTCAAGTTTTCCTAGCCTGGTACTAGTTTTCCTGGTGGTGAACTTTAGCTCTGGTAACTTGTAATTCTACATTTTCTTATCTATCTCCCCAGTTTGGAGTGGGGAGAAGTTTGTATTGTGACAGAAATTTCTCTGACAGTTTTAACAGGTTTTGTTGAATTTCCTGTATACTCAGCATATTAGAGTTGTTAGGATGGAATGATGACTTCTAATCTGCTTACGTATCAGACCAGAAACCAGAAATCTGTCATTATTTTTCAAATATTTCTTTCTATCCTATTCTCTTCCTTAGGCTTTTGGGACTTCAATTATATATATGTTAGATCCTTCATATTATCTCACAGGTTTATTAGTTCTATGTTCGTCTTTCCCTCTTTTCTAGCAATTTTTTTCCTAATCTGTATATTGGATCATTATTTTTAGTCTTTCCTCAGATTCACTAGCTCTTCTGCTATCTCTTATTTTCTGTTTAGCTGATATAGTGAATTTTGTAGGTCAGTCATTTCTAATTTCTAATTCTAGAATTTGATTTGGTTTGGCTTCATAGTTCTGTTCTATAGCTTTATAATTTAAGTTCTCGCCTGAGATTTTCCATGTATTCACTCATTATGAATATTCTTCCTTAAATATATCTAAAATAGCTCTTTAAATTAGATGACTCATTTTGGTGTATTTTCTCTTTCTTTTTTTTTTTAAAGGAACGGTAGGCAGGCAGAAAAAGAGAGAAGGAAGAAGCATCTTTATTTTATTTTTATTTAGTTGTTCACACTGGTTGTTTCTTCTCTGGTCCAGGACTGTAACTCGGGTGTGTAATCTTGTGCTCCTTCAGAGGTGACTTGACCTAACCACTACTCCACCAGCATATATCCCTCCTCTTGGGGACATTTTCTGTTGACTTTTTGCCATGGTACTTTGCCTGTTTCTTTGCATGTGAAGTGTTTTTAAATTTGATTTACGATTATGAATCTGGTGTCTATATTCTGGATTCCATTATTTTCTCTTGAATTCCCACCCCCACACCCAAATCAATCCACTTGACTGGATTCAGCTCCAAATTCTGCCTCATTTTTGATAGGAAACAGCTGAAACGTCAGCTCTAAGTTTTTTCAGTTTCCAGTTAATCCACTTTTATTTTTATTTATTTATTTATTTTGTGAGTTTTCTGGGTTGTCCTCACTCTCTTCTCAAGCATATATAATTTAAAAGTGGGTCAAGGATTGGGGTGAATTTGATAATTATACTTTGGGGTTTATCACCTCTATGACTCCCTTATCCTCCTTTTCAGGTTTCTATCTCCACTCCAACTTTATAGTTATTCTAGCAATCCCTAAACTTTATCCTTTGATATCTCAATCCAATATATCTGTGGTTCAAGTTAGTGGTCCATATGAGCAATGCAGCCTGAGTAGTGCACTCAGAAAAAAAGACTGCAAAATCACAAATCTTATGTCTTGCTATTCAGCTTTCAAGAACATATTCCCTTCTGATTTCTGGTTTCTGGCTCATTTTTTTTTCCCTTTAGAATATCTATCCTTCTGTTATCTATAGATTCAGTTGAGTTCCCCTTTCCCAACAGATATGCTGAAATACTAACCTCCAGCCCTCAGAATATGACCTTATTTGGGAGTAGGATTGTTGCAGGTGTAATTAGTTAGGATAAGGTTGTACTGGAGTAAAAGAGACCTTAGTCTAGCATGAAGGATGTCAAATGCAGGGAAAGGAAACCCTTAATACAAGAAGAGGGACATTTGGAGCACAGATCGAAACAGAGGAGAAAAGACCATATGAAGACAGAGTTGAAATTAATTATAAGGTTTTAGAAATAGAGGAGTCAAGGAAAGATCCTTCCTGAGGAGCTTTGGAGGAAAAGTGACTCTGTTAACAATCTGACTTTTTACTTCTTGTCTCCAAAATTTGAAACAATAAATTTCTGTGGTTTAAGCCAGTTTGTGATACATTGACATAGCAACCCTGGGACACACATATATAATAAAAACATGTAAAATTTTCTCTAGATTTAAAAATACACGAGAAGGTTAGTCTGGGAAAGCTGTTTATAATTGTTGCTCAGTTTTTTGAAGTTAACTTTCTGATACTCCTGAGGGAGTTCTGTGTTAATATTGTGTATTAAAATCATAGGTGATTATGCTTCTGCTTATATCACTTAGAATCGTTACAATTTATTATATAATTTATTACTATGGTGACCTTGGGAGCAAGCACATGGCTTTTGAGAGCATGACATTCCCAATTGATTGACAAAACTTGCGGCAAACTCAGCTTCTCATTATCGAGTATGTTTTCCAACTGACAAAAATATCTGTCTTTCACTAAAAATAACTTTGTCCAACATTTTCTTAATTGATGCCAAATAATAAAATTGAGAAAAGAACTATTTAATACCATATTTGTTGAGTTATCCAACAAACAATAACATATATACCATGATATTAGGGGAACTGGGAAAGCTAAGGTATCAGAAGGTTATGTCCAATCAGGGAAAGTGTAGTGGTTAATTTTATGTGTCAATTTGGATGGATCTGGGGTTGCCCAAGTATTTGACTAAGCATTATTTATGGGTATATTTTGGGGGGATGTTTCTGGATGAGATTAGCATTTGAATTGCTGGACTCTGTTTTAATTCCTTCCTCAATGTAGATGTGTACCAAGCAATTCACAGAGACCTTAAATAAAGCAAGAGACAGGGAGGGAGAATTTTCCCCTTTGCCAGACCTCTTGAGCTGGGACATCAACTTTTTCCTGCCCTTGGACTAAGACTTGCACCATCAATTTCTCTAATTCTCAGACTAAACAATAACACCAGTTTTCCAAGGTCTCCATCTTGCAGACAACTGATAATGAGACTTCTTAAGCTTTATAATCACATGATCCAATTCCTCATACTCCCTCCCCTCCCTTCTCCTCTTCATTTCTGTTTCTTTGAAGAACACCCACTAATACCAGGAATAGGCAATAAACTATTAAGACTAAAAACTAGAAAAAGCACATTGTAATAAGTGATATGAAGAAAATACAGTTAGATAATGACCAGAGGGTGACTGTGGTATTGTTGCATATGCTCACAGAGGCTGTCCATTGGAGTACCCCAGGCCATAATTTTGCAGACTCATGGAAATGGGCTGTAAAACATATGGAAACCTGATGGAAGTACTCAGTGTGGCTGAAATACAAAGGGTGAGGGAGGGCTAGACTAGGACTAGATTGGTTGGAGTTTAATTTTCTTTCTATCTTAAATCCTTGAAAGGCTTAAATTGGGAGTGATTAAATCTTTTTGATTTAGAATTTTAATAATTTTTTTCTGACTAATTTTTGGAGACAGGAATGTAGTCTGGTAGTCTGGTAGTTTGTCCCCTCCTGGGACAAACATAGATGATGGGGAGCCAGCAGTCAGTCAAAGGAGTGTTGATGTGATGTGAGTCAGTTACACAGAGTGTCTCTATCTTGGATTCCAGAATATTTCTAAAAGCAGAAAAGATAGATTCTAGACTATTTGGTGGTCTCTGAGGGCAATAGATCATTGATACTCCAGTCCAAATCCCTGGGATAAATATTGCATACCAGAAAGCAATGTTTTACTTTTATTTTCATCAACCCAATGGTGTTGTCAAAAGAATTATTTGTTACTTTCTGATGCTGCATCATATTTTACAATGCTGTGTTTCTGCACATGACATTTCTTCCTGTTAGAAATGTATTTTCTTTACATTTTGAAACATTTGTTTTGAGATCTAGTTTAAAGATTGCTGAGGATTTTTTTCTCTCAGATGCAATTTTATCCATTATATTTTCCCAGGTGTATGCTATATGCTTGTAATTGTGATTTCATATTGTCAAATACTATGAATGGTAAGAATTTATCCTAATTGTATGCTAGTAATTTAGTAATTCACCATTTCATGGCAGAAAACACTGGACTTGGGTCACAAAGGGCTTTAATACTTAATATATAGCCACAGTCTATTTTATTAATTATTCTTAGTCGCTGAGCCCCATAAATACAAACAGAGAAGGCTATATGGATACTGTATGTTCAGAGGATTTGTGTCACAGCTGAGCATCTCCAAATTTAGGGAATCTGAATATTTTAAAATGGGCTTCAAATAAGTCTCCTTATTTTTATCTCTGAGGGGAAGCATTATATTTTTTATACTAGAAAATCATTAAGCTATCCTCTCTTCTCTCTGTTTCCCAAGAACATTTGTTCTACAAACATCCTGAAAAGGTAGTCTGGAACAAAGAGGAAGTTAGTCTTCTGCTTGCAAGCTGTATGGAATTGTGAGACACTGATGGAGGTCTGTCTTCCAATGTCAAGTGCAAGGACAAAGTTCTATATATGTTATTAAGGACTGAATATTTGTGTCCATCTAATATTCATATGGTGAAATCCTAACCCCCAAGGTAAGGGTATTAAGTAGTAGTCATTGGGAGGTAATTAGATCATGAGAGTAGAACCCTCAGAAATGGGATTAGTGACCTTTTAAAGAGATAAAAGTGAACTTCTTCTTTCTGTTCTTTGCCCAGTGAAATCACTGCAAGAAGATGGTCATTTGAAAACCAACAAAAGGGCCTTCTTTATCAGGAACTGACCATGCTAGCACCCTGATATCTGACTTCTAGCCTCCAAACTCATGAGAAATAAAATTTTCTTGGTTGAATCACCCAACTTACAGCATTTTTGTTCTAGCATTCCATGAGACTGATATGTAGTCAGTAGTCAGTCAAAGGAGTATTGATGCATCACCAATATTCCTAATCTAGTACCTCAACCCTTAAGAGCTCAAGAAAATATGTATTGTATAAATGAAATACCTAATAACATTGCACTTTTTTCTCTCTGCATCTACCCAAATACTACTTAGGTAGGTTCCAATTGAATATATTTTTCAAAAAAACCTTATTTTTAAAATTTTACTTTAAAACCTATAATACTGTTAGTTCAACTTCTTTTGAGACAACAGAATGTGGGAAAATTTGACTTGTCATATTGTGTTACTAAAATGTTAGGTTGAAAGGCAAGAGATAACACTACTGGGCAGCATCCCCTAATCAGAAGTGAGGAACTCTTGGAGGAGGCAGTCTTCAGGAAATATTTTTGGTTAAGGTAAACGTGTCAACAGAAGGAAGAGAATTCTTTCCACAGAAAGCAAGCAGGCATAGTTGTTCAAAAAGAAATCCTAACTTCTCAGGTTCTCAGTCTCAGCAGCAGAGGAAACAGTGAAGTTTAGCTCTGTCTGCAGTGACTCTAAGGGAAGCACTATTGGTATTTTCTTCAGGCAATTCTTCATGGTGAAGGATTGCTGAATGCATGTCAAGGCATCTAGTATCTCTCACTCTCAGGTCTCATGTATCAGCAGAACTCTCTAGGTACTATTCATTGGATATATTTGTCAAAATATACCCTACAACCCAAACAAAATAAAACAAAACTATATACCCTCAGGGCATGGTGCTGTCCCTAGTCAAGAAGTACTGGGTGAGATGAAAAGGTCTCACACTGGTGCCAAGATCAAGATAAATTCTAATGCTGTATGGCGACAGAAATTATTGCACTGGCTTCTAAGACAAACTGTTATTCTCTTTAAAGTGAACCCCACACATACTATTAAGAGTGTACATTGATGCTAGATTCTCCACGAAACTTTTGAATTTTCTATATCTGATTTATACTTTTGTAATCCAACAGTATTTATTTATTTGTTCAAAATATTTGTTGAGCTGTTACTGTGTGACATGTTTCTGGGTGTTGAGATAAGTTTCTGCTAAGAAATGTCAATGGTTTCATAATGGCTACCTTCTATTAAGAGGAGAAAATTAATAATATTATATTATTGAAATGTACAATTTCACATAAGAACAAGCTTATAAACAAAATGAAGCTGAGATAATGCCATCAAGGATGGGTATGAAGAGACTTCCTTAGACTCAGGGAAGTTCTCAGAGGAGGGCTAATTTAATGGAAATCTGAAAAATTGTATGAGGATGGCCCTGGGAAGAGGAGGTGGGATTATTTCCAAAGGAAAAGAACAATGATGCAAGAGAAATATGAGCACATTTTAAAAAGATACGAATAAATAAACATTTGGCATGTAATTGGGTATAGTCCCACGACATTTTTCATTTTCATGATAGTAATGGTTATCATTTCCCAAGCCCGTTCTACAAAGATTTCATATTCATTAGCTCATTTAATCTTCACAACAATTTCATGAGTTATATTGATTACTATTTTAGAGATATGACAAATCTCTCTTGGAGTTTAGTCACTTGACATATTGAGATTAAAAACCAGGTTCCTTTATTTAATTCTTCTTTTTCCTGACTTACTGTTTTATGATTCTGTTTTGCTTTCCTAGGTAGATTTTGAATTTTATAAAGAGTGGTATATTAGTCAACTTAGGCTGCTATAACAAAATGTCACAGCCTGGGTGGCTAAAACAATGCATATTTATTTCTCACAGTTCTGGAGGCTGGGAGACTAGGATCAAGAAACAGCTGGTTTGATCACTGAGGGCCCTCTTCCTGGCTTGCAGATGGTACCTTCTGACTGAGCCCTCAAAAGGTGAGGAAAGAGACAAAAAGAGTTCTGATCTCTCTTCCTCTTTTAATAGGGATATTAATCCTATCATAGAAGATCTGCCCTCTAATCTCCTCTAAACTTGATTGTCTCTCAAACGTTCAATTCCAGATATTATCACATTAGGGTGCAGAGCTCCCACATGTGAGTTTAAGGGTGGGGGACACATTTAGTCCATAAGAGATAACACCATGTGTTATATATGTTGGGTAACCTCTAAAATCCACTTACAAATACTGAAGCCATATTACTTAAATGAAAGAATGATGCCAGTTTAATTCTAACGAAGACTTGGATCTTGAAGTCCAGGTAATCCCAGCTTTAAATATATTCCATTTCTCTGTCTGGAATATCCTTATCCTAACCAATTGCTTATCGCATTTCTACTTGCCTTTTGGGTTTCAATTTAGCTGTCAGCTTTCCTGGAAGCCCTGGTTCAGTTACCCCTTCCAAATGCTACCTTAAACCCAGTTTATCCACTATTGATTCCTTATCTTTTCTCTTTGAGGATGAACTCTTTGAAAACCATCACCATCGTATTTCCAGTGTGCAGTACCTGGTAGATAGATGCTGCTTGATAATTGTCAATTAAATCCATGTATGATCTTTGTCAAATTAAAAGCACTCTGATCTGTATGATCTTTGTCAAATTAAAAGCCCTCTGATCTGTAGTTTCCTCATCAGTAAAGTGATGCTCAATTTCTATTCGGTAGTTCAGTAAACTGAATATGAAAGCATTGTTTCCTTTTTCCCTCTTTCCTCACCATCTACCATTTATTTATTCTCTTTTAAAGTCTTCACTTCCAACACATCTTATAATTTAGCTATCTGAAAAGGTTAGGCAAACTGTGGCAGGTGATTTCAAAGGGATCTATATTTCTAGAACAGTAGCTGTATTTCTTTAAATGCCAAGGCTAGACCAGCAAGATGATTGTTTTGTCTGAAGGTGACCTTTATCATGCAGAAGATATAGGCAATAGATTTTTTTCTGTATCTTGTGAAAAGTTTCTCAATAGCACAACTTTAAGGTTTTTGATTCATCTGTTAAATTAACGATAGGAAAAAGATAAAGAATAAGCGTATTTTTCAATCAGAAAAGTAGGCTACATTATCTGATAAGTATCAACGTGCTTTTCAGGATAGTGAGATCTAATATTTGATATTGTGACTATTCTGAAAAAAATAATGATGAACACTAGGTTAGGTTCTTTCAAAGTACTTCATTATTTCTATTAAACAGGTTATTTCACAAAGCTTGAAGATAATGAAACTTACCTATATACAAAAATAATATCTATCTATATATCTCTATACATATATACACATATATGTATATATTCATTAATAAAAGAACATATTAGAAGTACTAGGTCATTATGTTTTTATTTTGAAATTCAGTTTATTTTTATGAAAGCAATATATGTATTTAAGTAAAATGCCCAGTTTGCCCTAAATAACAAGGGTCTACCAACCTAACCCTCCTCAACCCTTAGTCTCTTTCTATAAAACCATTAACTTTTAACTCTCTTAACTCTCTTCCTGTTTCTTCTGGAATTTGCTCCATATTTTTAACAACTTGCAAATGTTGATTTTTTTTTTTTTTGATGGTCAATTTTGCACTTGACTTGCTTCCTATTATGGTACTTGATGACATGGTGGCCTCCCTTAGACTTTCCTCATTTGCCATAACCCCAGTGTCTTGATCTGATTGTATTATACTTTTTACTTACACCCATAGTCAGTGATCACATTATCATTATATATTAATACTATTTTACGGTTTTCTTTCTGGTACAACCTTTTATCTTTTTCTGGAGTTTTCTGGAGTTAATCGTAGTCTCTCTCTCTCTCTCTCTCTCTCTCTCTCTCTCTCTCTCTCTCTCTGCCTCTTTCTCTCTCTTTCTGTCTTTCCATTTGCTTAGTTTTCTATCTATCCATCTCCTTTTTCCTCCAAATATTCAATCAGTTTATATATTTCCAAATGTTCAACTACAGAAATTAACCACAATTTCCTTTTTGTGTTCCCTGAAAACTTTCTGTTTAACCTTTAACCCCTACTCCTGCTAGGATTGACTATATTGTATTCACAACTCTAAACCTAGAACTTTCCATTGGTTAGGCCCACTGTTTGAAATCCTGGCTGTGTTTGGTCTGGGAAAGTTCCAGTCTTTTGTGTCTGGAGATTTGTGATTTTCAGCTGAAGTTTTTCATAAAATCACATTACTTAAATTAGTTCCCTGTGATTCACTCTTTTGTTTGCTCTGCTCTTCTTTCTAAAGCACCTATTAGTGGGATGTTGCATGTCCTGGGGTGACACTCAGATTTTTAATCTTCTCTCTCCCATTTTCCTGGTTTGGTCTTTTTGTTCTACTCTCTGGTAGAATTTCTTAGTTCTGTTTTATAACACCTTCATTGTTTTAATTTTAGTTCATTAAATTTCAATTTCCAAGAGTTGTCTGATTTTTTTCTTTTATCTAGCATGCCGTTCTTGTTAGATGTGCTATCCTGATATCTTCTCTTATTTCTGATATTATTTTTACATCTTCTGTTCCAATGTTATTAACTATTTTTAAAGATATCTCTCTGTTTGATTTGTTCTGTCTCTTTCAAGTCAGAGGCTGATTCAGCTAGCAATCTGGTAGCTAATAGCTAGAGCTCTCAGGGAAAGCATTGAAAGATTTCTTTGAAGGGTCTGCTTGAGGAATTAAGAGTAAACAATAAGCAATGGTGAAAAACAAGAGGCCAGCAGGAGCAAAGAGCAGTTACTATTCCAGGGCCTAAAGGGCAAGGGAAGGAAGAAATTATTAGGATTTAGCATCACCGCAGCTGGAGGATAGGATTTCCTGAAAGTACTTCAAAAAATCATTAGTATGTTGCTTAATATATGGGATATCATTTAAGAAAGGAATGTTGCTACTGCTAGCCTGTGGCCCAGCAGGGAAAGAGACTTCACTGCTATCTCTGGCTGGTACCTGACACACATAATCCGTGTAAGGGTGGGACTAGGAGCCCAGGTGATACTGTTTTAGGACTCTGGGTCAGACTGCAGGCTAGGGAAGGGAGGTGGTTCTGGAGAGACAGTGGAGAATATCCCACACAGATCCTTCCTAAAATATGAGTGACCTGTGGCTATCCAATATTTATAAATTTATAAATGATTCAGTTGATTACTGATTGGAATGAAGACTTTTTTTGATGAATATAATGCAGTATATAAATGTTAGATGTTCATTTATAATGCTGTACACTTGAAGCCTACATAATGTTGTAAACCAATGTTACTTGAATAAATAAATAAATAAATAAAATAAATGAATAAAAGTGAATTGGAAAGTTTAGGGTTTTTTAGAGGCCCATCTTTGGTCTTCCATAGCATGAATGGGGAGAGCAAAGATTAAAGGACAGTATCCTGTCTGTGATGGATTAGGGTACAATCTGAGAGTCTAAGTTTTGTATATTGAATTTCTCATAAAGTTCTAGCCTCTCTTTCTGCAACTCAGCTCTGTTTTCTAAGAAACTGATGGTTCCCATGGCTGAAATTCTTAGGGTTTCTGTGAGACCAATAATTCTCCTCTTCTCTGCTAAGTCATTTGCAATTTCACTATCTCCTTTTTCAACTTTCAACATTTGTTGAAATCTAATTTCTGTTATTATTTCCTTTCCTAATCTCTCTGTAATTTTGCATTTATATCTTTTAGCTTCAGAACCAAAGAGTCTCTCTTTATCGTTTAATTTAAATCCTTACCTTTTTTTAGATAACTATTATTAAAGCTATTAAAAAATAACCCAGAGAGAATATAAATTTCATAGTTCGACTCAATTTAGTAAGTTAAGTGGTGATTAATAACAATTAAATCTACTAAATATGAGACTAGAAATTCACTAATCTGAAAACTATATAGTACAATGAAAATACTGTATGATGTTACTGTTTCAACATGGACATATACACCTGGCAAGATGTATGTATATTCATCACTTCTTATTCTGTCTACTCTAGGGCAAAAGTGCTCATATGTTGAAATTGTAAAGATTGAAGGAAAATGAAGGAAAGAAACTGAATTATTCATTCTTAAATGATTGAGCATTGGCTGCACCAGATGCTACCAAAAAAGAAATCCGCCCAGGGTCCATTTTAATCAAACATGTTTATAACTCAGCCCTTTACATTTGTAATTTAACAATTGAATTCATTCCATTTAACAGCAGCAGATGGTGTGTGATTATTTCTTTTCTAAAAATATAAACATCCAACCTGTCAATACTTGTTAAATATGGATTAAGCCAAGGGTTACTGCAATTGCTTGGATTTTCATTAATATAGTTTATTCAATTTAAATTTGGCAACTAAAATGTATAGAAATCACATAAATTACATATGTATTATGCATCTTGGCACCTCAACTTCAAAATGAAGTAGTTTGTTAGTAAATTCTTCTGGAAATATAAATTATTTTTGCTATTTTTAAGTTAAAAAAATAAATAAAATTGTCCCTGTAAACACAGGCAGAGTTTGCATATTTTTAAATTGATTATGCTTGTGAAATGCTGTCCTCAAGCAAGGTGCCCAGGGACACTTTGCAGACTCCACATCCAGCAGGTACTCACTCTTTCCAGTTAAAAGGAAGGCGGCTTCAGGATACAGCAAACACAGGCTCCCTTATAAAGTGAGCAGATTGAATTTAAATAATATTTTCCCTCCTCAGAAACTTTTTTAAAAAAGACAAATTATTATCCAGCAAGTATATAAAACTATTTAGCAGAGCTTAGATTCTTTCATAATTGGTTCCTTTGGTTGAAATTGGAGTTAACTGCAATATTATTTAGAAGTTTTTTTTTTTTTTTTTGATTGAGTAGAACCTATTACATTATGTCTTATTGTAGGAAAAACAATGAAAAGTCATTTTGTCTCAGACTTGGGCTTAATTATTTATTTTTTATTAGAGCCGACTGCTTTTAGAGGTTGTTCTGCTATGTTTTGTTTCTGGTTATTATTGTTTTCAGGGCTCTGCCTCTCCTGGAATTCATTGTTCATCTTTGTGCTGTTTTTCAGGAAATCTGTGTTTCAGGCTGGAGCCTCGTGGTGGTATCTGCTGAAGCTCCCTTTACTCCCTTCAGGGTTCAATTGATGTTTCTGCTGAGTGGATCCATCACTTTCCTGTCAGCTTCTGAGAGCTCATCATTCATTTTCCCCTGATTCACTTAGATGCCTTTCTTTAACTTAGAAAAATACTTTTTGCCAGTTATTTTTTAAAAGTTTTTAGAAGACTGTGTGTGTGTGTGTGTGAGAGTGTGTGTGAGTGTGTGTGTGTGTGTGTGTGTGTGTGTGTGTGTGTGATGAGGCTCTACAATAAAATAGGAATAGATACAGAAAGAAATATAGAAAGGTTGCAAAAGGCAGATATATTTTGGCACTTCAAGAAACTGGACAATAAAACACTCCAAAATCCCCACAGTCTGATATTAGGGCTTGGGCTCCTCATTAAAATTGGTCTGACACAAATTAGGGAATATAATAGACTGAACTGTGTATAACTCTCATAGAAAGTCAGCCATTTTATATGATGCAATGTCATATTTGAAATTTGTTGTTTTTTAAAGTGAGAATTAACAGGCCTTGGTAATTTATTGTATAAGGTAGTAAGAGAGGTAGGAGTTAAGTGACTTTGATAAATGTTGATTTTTGCTGCTGTTGACCGAAATGAATTACTGCTGTGGGAACACACCTGGGAAGGTTTGTAAAAGAGTTTTTCAGAGGATTCGAACTTGGGCAGTTGCACCAAAAAGGTCTGGTAAATTTCGACAGATTTCGCAAGGTTTCATTACAGTTTATATGTGCTTGTGGAAAAAAGGCTACCTGCAACAAGGGGCACATTAGTTGTTCTACATGTAAATACTGGTTATTTTCCTACATGCTAGGTTAAAAATAAGGGGTATAAAAAAATGCTGTATACCTTTAAGAGATTCATTAAACTTAAATCCAGAATAATCTGTGGAGGAAGGAGCAAGGATCAGCTACTAAATCTTTTATCCTAAAGAATGTTTCCTATGGACATTTTGGATCAGGCTCTGCCTGGTCACCCAGTTTGGCCTTTGCATTTCATCATTTTGGTTTCTTCCAGCAACTGTCCCCTGGTACCAAGGGGTCAGTTTATGGTCAGTTATAGGACATCGTCACAGAAAATGGCTTTGTTAAGCTGACTACGGTCTCTGTAACGATTTCACTGCCCAAAGCTGTTTGAGCTCTGCTTATTTCAGTTTGCAGTGTTTATCTTGAATTTAAATTCTTGGTCATTAACATAAGTAGAGATCATAGCAATCACATAAAGCTTACTCTGATTTCAGGCACAATTCTGTCATGTATACCATATATATCTATGATCATCTAATCCTCTACTCCTTGAGGAAAGTGTTATTATCCCTATTTTATGGAGCAGGGATAGGTAGGGTGAAAGGATAAGGCATTAGATCTCATGACTAATTCATGATTAGGTTCTCCTCCATGGTCTATGTCCATATGCTCCATGCCATTTCCCAGCGGCTTCAGAATGCTGCTCTGCTATTGTATATTGGTCCCCAATGTATTTACCCTTCTCTCCTCTCCTGTGGGATCACTATATACTTTTCCTTTCTCCTTGACCCTCCAGTGCCTCCACTCCTGTGCTCATTGTCAACTCATGACTTCACTTTTTATAGCTCTAAGAAAATTGATGTTGTTGCAAAGGCAAGATTTGGTTTTTAAAATAGTCGAGTAGTATTCCGTTGAGTATATATACCATAGCTCCTTTGTCCAGCCATTCATTGTTCAGCATTTATGTTGATTTCATGTCTTGGCTATTACGAATTGTGCTACCATTAACACAGGGGTGCATATATCTTTTTGTCTTAGTGTTTTCGTATTATTTGGCTATAGACCTAGAAATGGAATACTGGGTCAAATGATTGTTTCATTTTCAATTTTTTTGAGGAATGGCCATACTGTTTTCCATGAAAGTATACTAATTTATATTCTCACCAATAGTGTGAGAGAGTTCCTTTTATGCTGCACTCTCAACAACACTTGTTTCCCATTTTTTGGAGAACAGGCTCTCTCACAGGTGTGAGGTGATAGCTCATTGGTGTTTTGATTTGCGTTTTCATAGTAACAAGGCAAGGAGAAACATCTTTTCATGGGCCTGTTGGTCATCCTTATGTCTTCTTTGGAGTAGTTTGCATTCAGATGAGCTGCTCATTTTTTAACTGGGTTGTTTTGTTGGTGGTGGTGTTATTTTTGAGGTTTATGAGTTCTGTATATATTTTAGTGACTAACTCCTTGTTAGACATGTGATGTGAAAAGATCTTCTGGTAGTAAATATTTCCTTTTTCATTTTCATGTTGGTTTCTTGTTCTGTAAAAAACACTTTTAGTGTGGTATAGTCCCATTCGTTTGTTTTTGCTTTTTTTTTCCTTTTCCATTCATGTCATAGGGCTTATTAACTATGTCTTCTTGCCTTTTTCAACAACTTGAATGGACCTTGAGCAGATTATGTTAAGTGAAATAATTCATAAAGAAAAAGAAAAATACTGGATAGTTTCACTCGGGCAGAATATAAAGGAACACAATGAATAAAGTAACAAAACACAACAAAATTCTCTTAGATTCTGAAATCAAGACTGTGGTTACCAGAGGGTGGAATGAGGAGGAAGAAGGGAAGGAAACTGGGGGTGAAGGAGTAAAAAAATGATACACACCAATGATTCAAGAACTCTTGGTGGTAGTTGGTGTTATATAATACATGCATTAATAGAGGTATGAATCTATTTTTTTTGAGACTTTCATAATACTATAAAAATAATGAAACACTAATGAAAAAGAAAGAAAATTGAAGTAATCCAAAGAGAATTTCCTTACACTCCGTTATTCCATTAAACTATCCACCTACTTAAATCTATATCTGTTTAGACCCTTCCTCTTCTCCAGTTAATACAGATCAACTACGGTATTAACTGAGCTACTCCTCCTTTGGGCACTAGAGTATAATCTCCTTTTACCCACTCAGGAAAAATCCTACTACAATATTCTCCTCTTTTGCATGTTTAATTTTCCCCTTTCTTCTGGGTTATTCTCATAAACACACAAAAATGTATTTTCATTTCTTTATTCTTAAAAATAAAGCTCTTTTGACCTCACATCTCTTTTTATAATAGTTTTCTCACATTTTACTCCCACTACGATAGAACTCTTAGAAAGCATTACCTCCAACAATGTTCCCAAATTCTCACATTCAGCCTTGAACTCCAAGTAGGCTCTTACCTGCTGCTCTTCCTAGTCACCAACAGCTTTTACATTCTTGCTGTCACCATCCTTTAGTTCTTCGCTTAGTCTCTCAGGTGCATTTGACGTAGTTACTCACTGTCACCTCTTCCATTCCTTACCCGTTAGTTTCTGGAATGCCACACTGTGCTGCTCTCATGCTACCTCTCCAGTGATCGTCTCTTCACCCCGTTTTTCATTATCTTCTGACTTTGAAGCGCAGTGGAGTGGCCCCAAATTCAAATTCTCTCTTTCAGTGTTTTCAATATTATTTGTGTCAACTTTCTATGGTACCATTTCAGATTCTTTTTAGACTCATTTTCCCTTGTTCTAGTTTCTTATTACCTTCAGCCTACACCCATGCCCCTTTTTTGTTTTGGTTTTTGATTTTGGCTTCCTGGATGCCATAAACTGAGTGTTTGTGTCCTCCCTAAATGGACACATTGAAATTTAATCTCCAAAGTGATGGTGTTTGAAGCTAGGGTCTTTGGGAAGTGATTAGGATGTACTATATGAAATTCGTGATCTTATAAAAGAGATCTCATGTTACTCCTTCCTCCCTTCCCCTGTGTGAGAGCACAGGGAAGATGAGTGTCTAGGAGCCAGAAAACAAACTCACCAGACACTCAAGGTGCTGGGGCCTTCATCTTGGAATTTCCCACTTTCAAATTGTGAGAAATGAGTTTCTGCTGTTTATCGACTTCCCAGTCTGTGATATTCTGTTACAGTGTTGTAGAAGAGGAAGATATCTCAAGGGGCTGCTCTGTTAATATCACCTGGAGACCTCTCTGCTTGAGCTACCCATTCATACTCATGAAACCCACCAGGGGGTTAACACTGGAGGTGAAATCCGGGGGATAAATTCATTATCCTTTTCCACTTTTGGGTCTCTTGTCACAGGCAACTTTGCTGCTTTGTTCCCTGATGTTTTCATTTTCTTTACTCCTTCACAAATCTTTTAAGAATTGAGTGAACACATTTTCATTTAAAATACTCCAAACACAGCCATGGGAAAACTATTATATGTCTTTTCATTAGAGACCAGAATTGGTTACAGTAATGTCATTCAGCATGCTATCTCCAGCTAGATGCTCTGTGTCTATCTACTGTGTTAGTCATACTCATGGTCACCTTGCGATTGTTTCCTAAGCAATTTCTCTATTTCTACTCACACATAATAAATGATGATGTTTCTCCCCTTTCTTAATTTCTAGCTCAACAATGTTAGGTATTATTCCAACTTCTTGTTTATTGAATTTTAGTTAAAATCGTTCTGATTTCTCTACCAGTCCTGTTTGCTCTTGTTAATATCTGCCCTAAATGTCTTGCTGTCAGTGTCTCGGATTACCTCAAACCCTTACCATCTGCATCTTTTATTCTCTGACTTTGGATTTTATTCAGCTGAAATTCTGAGAACACTGAGCATACTTGAGCTTGTATAAGTTGAAGCCAAAGTAATTCAAGAGGAAACAGAATGGTGAATAGAGTGAGAAATACCAGGTAAGTCTTTGTTTACCACTAAAGAGCAAAAAAGAAAAAAAAATTCTTTGTTATTCACTAGAACATCTTCCTGTTCTCCTTTAAGCTTTTGAAACTCCTTTCTATGGAGTTTTGTAATAATAACAGGAAGCTTGTCCTGTGGCTTCTTTCTCTCACTTCTACCTCTGCACTCTTGCCAAAGAATAAAGGGGAAAGGGCAAGTACAAAAGCAAATGTTAAGGAACTGTGCTTCGCTAAGATTTTATCACAGCATTTGGCATATTCCAAGTCTGATTTATCTGTATGACTTCTATCTTTAGGCCTATAATGCTAAAGCCTCCACATGTTGTATGGAGGCATAAGAGTTTTAGTAATTGATTACATAAAAATGTAGCATAATCCAAATTCCACTTTTTTTCTAAACACAAATATACGTGAATCTTTTTATAATCTTGTACTTCCTAAACTTGCCACCTTAACATCAGTGTCTGTCATTGTTGAGATGTTGCTAAGTTGTTCATATTTTATACTTTGATCTTCCCTTATTTATCAATTTATGATTCCTCCTTCTTTTATAATTATTGTTTGATGTCACCCTTGTTTAGGTGCCTTTGTCAAAAATGGCTCCCCAAACATCACCAACAAAACCTATTGATGAGACAAAGTTTATTTATTACTTAACCCAGACGGGTAAAGACTATCCTAAAACTTTGGCTCAGAGAATTGGAAATTTGACCTAAAGCAGGTCTGTCAGTGCAAGAACTGAATTAAGACTGGGCAGGCATCGTAATGCAACAGTTCAGGGTTATTTGAAACAACTTAGAAAACAACTTTCTAATTCTTAGTTTTGAAATTGAAAACAGCTTTAGAAAATTACATATTTCATTGGATAGCGTGAGGATTCATGTGAAAAAATGCATATCAAGTCCTGAGAACAGTGTCTCACGTTTAATAAATGTATTAGCACTTACTGTGTTTTAGGAAGCTCTGTTTTTCAAAATGAACAAAAATATTTATGATAAACATAATGCATGTGGACTTCCAAAAATCATCCTATAAATGAAAAGAATAAAGTAAACATACAATTTCATCTCTTTAGATGACCACTGTCATACTTGTACTCATGATCAATTAGATATTTCAGTGCATATACACATACATTTGCAAAATTTTATAAAATGCAGTACTACTCATGCTGTCTTGTGGACTATTTAGTACATGAACATCTTTCCATGCCAATTTTTGCCAGTCTTTATTGGAGGTCAGCATACACTTTGGATAATGGGCAGCAAATATTTTATTAAGGTTTTCTGAATCACTTGCAGTCTCTGGTACATAAGATTCTTTGTTGGTTTACTGCACTTTAAACATCTAAAAACAAAATTTTAACTTGCAGGGTACACAAATACAGACCACAGACTAAATTTGCTCTGTAGTCCAAAACTTGACAATCCTGACTTATATAATGAGTTCAATACCTAAATTATATAAATGTATCATATTAACTCTTCTATTTACATTTTCCCCTATTTTGAGAACTCTGCATTGAAAATTTTATATTAGAATGTCTGAGTAATTTTTCTCTTTCAGGGAAAATTGTGGAAGTCAAATAGCTGGGCTACTTTTTTTTTTTTTTTGCTAAGCATCAACAATATTGTCTTTTAAGTATAAAATATGAAATTAGGGACCTGACTCTGTCATCTGAATTATTACCTGTTTTCCATAGCTTCTGGTTTTTAAAAAAATTCTTCAGAAATCCCTCATGTAAATCATGAGGAGGTCAAAACAGAGTAGAGTAGCTGAAATTTCTTACTTATTTTTGCCCTGACATCATATATTTTGGAATTGTTTGAAACTTTTTAAATGAATCCTGAATATTAAATAATTATAGTAACATCAAACACATTTTCCCGGATAAATACCACTAACATCAGAGATTTTCAAAAGACTAGTTGAAATTGAGGATTGTTTTCTTTCTTAATGGCTTAGATATTTTCTTTCAACTGCTCTGAAATATTTTGCTGGGTTGGAATAAAATCCTAGTCTGCAGTTTAAAGAGTCTTCTTTGTTTGTGTGAACACTTTTTTTTTTTTTGGTGGGTTACTGTCATGCACTGAGGATAATTGATAAAGATCTCACCCCTGTCCTTTATTCAGCAGACACATGGGCTGTTATAGTGCTCTCTGAGAATTAGCATGAAATTCAAACAAGGCAGCCTTTGTTCGTGTGTAGTATATTCAAGAACTAACCAACTTTAAGTCTCTGCAATGATGACTGATTGGGCTGCTTTCCTGGAGGTGTCTCAGTACCCTGGGCGATCTGAACTGATATAGAGGTATTTGATTATGTCACTGCCATCTATCAAATGGATGCAGAGCTAATCTTATGGATGAACAGAGGTTTTCAACATAAATGGATTGGGCAGAAAACTAGAAATCATTTTAATGAAATAAGCCCACAGCAATAGTACCTCTAAATTCTAAAACCTTCAATGATTTTTTTTTTTTTTAAGATTTAAACAAATGGGAAGGGAAAAACAAATTGGAACATTGCGATATTAAGAGAAGTGTTCAAAAGTCATATTTCAAGAACATTTTGAAGATATCATTACTTTAGGAAACTCTGGTACTTTCCATTTTTTCTGGTGAATTTCTGATTACATAGCTAGCTGCATTTTGTGTACAGGGTATCATTTATGTCACTCAGTGGGGCTAAATCATTCAAAAGTTTCTGAAAGTATTGTTTTGGGTATATTGTTATAACTGAACATACGAGTGTCCATATCAGGGAGACAGTGAGTACTGGACTTCAACAGATGGGTTATGTAGGAAACTTGATAGAGATGAAAGTAAGCTTCCTTCCTGCGATCTATTTCAGTTTTTGAAATTATACTTCATCCTTTGAAAATAAATCTGATGTCATATAACTTTATCTCCCAAGTTAGAACCTAGATTCTCAGCACTAACTCAGAATTTTAGAAGATTTGTAATGATTATCATTTCTTTAGATTTGATTTTATGTTGTGATTTTTAAAACTGCATCATGTAATATAAAATAATTAAACTTATCCTGTCTTTGTATTTAAAATATATGTATTAACATTTGATAAATTTTAAAAACAATAAAGTTAAGTGAACATTAATTTGGAGGGAGTTATGACAGCTAGAAAAGAGGGTTTTATCTGTCTTTAAAATACCATCTGCAGAGGTCATGACTATTTTGTTGTTGGTATCCTTCTAAAGAAAGTCTTCTTTTTATCTTCAAAGAGATCCAAATACATTCTGAATATAGACTGAACTCATTTAGTACCCTGTATAGAACACATTGATAGATAGTTTTTGGGGTGTTTACTGTCATTTCCAAGAAGTTATATAATTATAATGCTATAATTAATTCAATATGCCTCGCTCAAGTAGAATGCTAGATGAATAGTGGATATTCAATAATCACTAATTGGAAGAATGGAGTTGTATTAGAGGTCTACATATGTAATTTAAGTACAAAAAGACATAACTTAGAGACTATTAGAGTAAGATTCTTCTAATTTGCATAGAATATCTTTGTTAAGATTTGTAAACATACATGAATTTTGTTTTATATGAAAGATTTTCAGTGTCCCAAGTTTAAGGACTTCATATACTACCAGTTTTTCTTTGGTATAGATTTTGCCTGAGAATATCTAACATACCAAAACAAAGTGTTCTTTCCCTATGTATCATAAACAATTTGATGCAGAATTAAGTAAGTGAGGTAAATGCAGTTAGAATGATATTGAAGATGACTAATTTTTCCAATGTAGCCACCTGACTAAATCCTACTACAGGATTCAGGTAGGTGTGTCTTCTTGATTGTAGGAAATCTGAACAGGCTTCTGTTTAAAGTTTCCTTGCTGCTTTTGCATGAGATACTTGAGGCTTCAACCTCAAGTATTCTAGTTTCTGCTTTCCTAGGGTCCAAGACCACTTGTTGTTGCTCAGCCTAAGCTGTGCACTGACCACCATGGTCACAATGAAGCCAAATATTACATGGGGTCTGCCCCTCCTAGGGTAAGGGGTCCTCTCTCCTTCATTTTGCACTTACTACTTTTTGTAGTCTCTCTTCTCATCTTATTCTACCAGAGAATCACCTTTTTAAAAATGTGTAGGCAGGAAGAGCATCTTCCTGTACATCTTGACTGCTTCCCCAGCCCCAAGATGCAAACCCAGGTCCTTGAGACTATTGTGAACTGTGCTTGGCTGGAGGTGGAAGACCTAACCACTACTCCACCAGCAGCATGTCAGACAATCACTTTTAGTTTCCAATAGCAACATTTCATTTGGAAGCATGAGGCTAGATTTCTAATGAATTTTCAGTAAAGCCAACTGCTATTGGTATCTCATTTCTTATTGAAATCTGATCTTACATAAAATAAATTTTTAAATAGTCTTAAATTTAAAGCCGTAAGATAGTCTCTGGTTTGATTTTAATTTTTAGAAAATATGCCTTTAAGTTTAATCATAGCAAAATAGTTTTCTTAAAATGAACTGAATAGTAATCAGAAGATACACTTTAAATGTCTTTTTCTTTAATATTGAAATCAATATTTCATCCTATTCCTTAAGTTCACAGTCAATATTGAATACATATGGTAAAAAAATAAAGTGAAACAAAAACCAAATAAGCACTGTGTGTGTTAGTCCAACATTTTCAGTTGAGCCAGGAGAGAAATGCAACCAAGTCAAAAATTCTGTCAGCTTATAAGTAAAGAATATTGGGTCTGCCAGCTCAGGTTTCAATTTGACTGTATCAGGGATTTACATAAGGTCATGGAAATGAGTTCATTTTTCTTGGCTTAGCTAGTGTCTATAGTGACTCCATTCTCAGGGAATTCTAAAGTGGTGCCTAAGAGTACACCAGTATGTTTACCTGTGTTGTCTCAGCAGAGGAGAGCACTTCTTTCTGATAGCTTCTGAAGTCTAGGAATTGCTGCTCTGTGGTCTCACTTGGTCAGATGTTTATTCCTGAGCCAATCTCATACTGAGACCCAGATGATTAAGTGAGTCTGATTGTTGAGGACTAAGTCCTGTGTCAACACCTCTGACTCCTCCTATGAAACCACAGGCATTTAGAAGCATTTTGGTTGGTCTACCAAAGAAAAAATCAGTGTGCTGTTACCAAAAGGGGAAAATGCATGCTGGACAGGGAACAGGATAAACAAATAATAAAACTCTGTGAGAATCTGAGGCAGCAATTATAACGTAGGATCATTTTTGTGTGTGTGTGTGTTTATAAATTCAATGAAAATGTATTGGGAACCAATATGTGACAAATACTATACTTAGTAGTGGGGATAAAGAGATGAGTAACATACAGAGCCCTAAATACTCACAATTTAGACATTGAAAGTAACCAGGAAATATTGAAAGTGAATATAGTCTCATAGAAATGTAAGTTAGCTAGGTGCTCACTTTACTTCCACTTTGTTCCTCTTCAACCCATTTCACAAACTGGAGCCAAAATTATCTTTAACAATGTCAGTTAGATGATGAGCTGCATCTGCAAAAAATCAAAAATCCCCCAATGGTTCTTCTTTACTTAAACACTGGAAGGCAAACTCCCATGTAATATAATTTTTTTCCCATTTCTCTGTATTTATATCTAGCCCTTCTTCCTCTTCCTTCCATGTTCTCACAGACACTCATAGGTTGTCTTTTCCTCAAACATGACACAGCTTTCCTATATGTCCTATGGAGCTCACATCTGTTCCTACCACAGGACCTTTGTGCTTATTATTCTATTCTTTGCAATGTACTTCCTCCAGATCTTACCCTGGATGGCTCATGGTATTTAAACCTCAGAATAGCGTCTTTTCAAAATCACCTCACCGTCTACTTTCTATCACCATATTTTTTTTCTTAAGACTTAATAGTATTGGAAATTTTCCTATTTTTTCTCTTGCTCCTTTCCTTTTTTTTTCCCTTTCCTTCTCTTCTGTCTTCTCTTGCCCCCTCTCCAGCCCTTCTTTATTTCCATATTATAAACTTTTTAATTTTGATTGGATGGTTATATTAAAATATTAGCACATGAAAAGAGGAAATTCATCCGATTTCTTAAAAATTATTTCCTTAATACTTACCAAAGTGATTGGTAATCAACTCAAAATGATTGACTAACTCCAACTCTAACACATATTTCCAACAATCCTCCTTCCTTATCCATCTTTGGAGGTGACTTGATTAAAGCTCTGTTACTAGCAACCCAAAGCACTGAAACTAAAATTCCTTTTGTGCTATTGAGAATGATACTGTGAAACAGTTTTTTCATCTGTGCTGCAACATTAAGTCTGGTTTTATGAGCAATTCCTCTTGTGGGAAACATTGTTTTCCCCAAATAGCTAGAAATTCTCTTTTCAATATTGTTTGAAATTCAGCAAATTTAAATGTATCAGTTTATTAAGCTCCTTTAAATAATGTAAATTCTCTAGAATGTCATCTTTTCAGTATGAGTTAATTAGAGGGTGAATATCTTAGTTTTAGCAGATACCAGAAAGACATTTCAAAGATGAAATGAAAAAAAAAAAATTAGGCAACTGAGTGTTGAAAGGGGTGGAGTGGTTGGTAGGGTGCTATGCTAATAGATGACTCTGTATCTAGGGTGCAGAATGGAAGAGGAAAAGGTGAAGAGACCACCTTCCAAATTCTGAACTGAGCTGATGTTGAACTTCTCTTTATCCTTGCTCTGTCTTTGGGTAGTGAAGGGATGGCGGGTGGGGCAAAGGGATTTCAAGGACAGAAGCTTTGAGGCTATGAGGTCATGAGGATACCACAAAAATTATTCAGAGTTTGACATAACTGAAGAAATATTTTTTCCTAGGCTTCCATCTTGTGGCATATATCCTCTAACCTGGAGACTTGCTACTGCTCAGCTCAAGATACTGTTTTTTTTTTCTGGGAAGAAACTTAGGCCAGAAGTATTTTGTTGGTATAAGTTGTCTTTTTCTGGAGAGAAAAAAAGTCAAAATGTCAAATACCCCAAACGTGAAGTGGCTGAAAAAGTTTGACTGTGCTCATAGATATCTTGCAAAGAGAAACTCTAACATTTGTTGGAAACCTCTTTTACTTCTCTTCATTTCTGCACAGTTAGCTCTCCATAGAGCTGTATTTATTTTATGGCAGAAGCCAATAATAACAAACACCCACCCCACTGTGGAGAAAAGCAATAGAGCCCTGAAGTTGGAGAGATCATACAATTTTGATTACTCCAGAGTCTCCAGATGGCAGTTTTTCAACTAGGAATATGATCATCACACCATATGCTCGAGTCCTGTGGGAGCAAAATTGTCAACAAAACATTTTCCAGTCAAAGGCAAAAATTATATGTTTAGTTTGGGGAAAAAATGGTTATAACACAAAACTGGTTTCATTAGCTTGACTGTAACATCTCAGCAGTAAGGGGTGGCTTCTAGAAAATTCTCTGTTATAGTTCCAGATTCCTGCTTTCCAATCTCTCATTCCCTTCTTTTCCTCTAAGGTATTAGGAGACTCTTCTTTCTTCTCCAGTTCCCAACTCTTTACTCATTATGTGGGATGAAACCCAATCAAAATTGTGCCCTCTTATTTTTAGTATCTGTTCATAGGGGGCCTGAATAACTCAGGTGATGGTGGGGTGAGGTACTGAGAATGCTCTGGGAAAACAGGTGGTGAAAGAGGTTTGGGTACTGGCACACATATGCCTGGAGGTCAGATGAATACCATCCTAATTGATATGTGGGGTAAAAATAGTACCTGGAACAAGGTGATAGTCCAATTGCTAAATATTTGACCAACCTGGGAGAGAAATGCCTTCAACCGTGCCATGATCAATGTATATAAAGCTAGGAGAAACAATGGAACCAGTGGCATCCTCAGGTCCAATAACTTCTGAAGGGGACTCACAGGTCTTGGAATATAGTTGTACTCGCAGTTAAGATTTACCACATTAAAGGATACAAAATAAGATTAGTGAATGGAAAAAATGCATAAGGCAATGTCTGGGGGGAACTGGCAAATGGCTTTCAGGGTCCTCTCACAGTGGAAGTCACACAAAATACTATTGGCATCATCGGGAGTCCCTAAGACACTCAGTACTCAAGGTTTAGTTAACGAGGATTGGACATGTTGGCAGCTTCTGCCTGGTGCTTAATAAAATGCCATATTCCAAGAAGAAAAGCAAGTGTTCAGCATAATTCAAGATTTTATTTGTGCAACCAGGTTGGACACCAGGAACCACTCCTATCAGTTAGGGTGATTGGAAGCCTCCAGAAATGAAAGTAGCCAGATGCCAATGTTGTGAGCATACCTTTCTAAGAATAGCAGTCAATCCTGCCATGTTAACTCTTTTCTGCACAGTTAGGAATAAACAAAGGAAAGCCCAGCCTCTGGGGGAATTGCAGAGGTTTATATCATTGGTATGGGAATTAGTATTCCTGTCACCTCTTAATTTGATTTGCTTTTTTGTCCTTTGTAGAGGTGGATAAGTTTTGGAAAATTATTGAAGGTTAATGACAGTATAATCATATTGTGACTCTGATAACAGATGTTCTTCTAGATGTTTCTTTACTGAAACAAATCAGAAAAGCCTCTCTAGAGTCATCAGAATGCATTAATTTTCTTTATTCCAATGAACAGAAAATTCTAGAAATATTTTAAATTGAGAGGGATAGCAGTCTACCTTCACTCTCACATTTTAGCACATGATCAAATCATTTGCTCTGAGTCATAAAGTGATCTGTAGATGACTTGAGTGTCTTACTATTGCATAGGACATCCTGCTTATCTACTAGAGACACGGCATTATTCTGACAGAATACAGTAAGCTTAGAAATTTCCCTAAAAACTTTGATGAAACTCATATATGACAGGAGTTAGGTGATAAACAAAATGGATCTATAGGATTCTGACGCCTTTATGAAGATACTGGAAATAAAGACAATTTTCACAGAAAGAGGCAACTTGCTAGATGTTACATCTCATATCTATTGAAAGATATAGAAAATTTGATTGATCTATTTGTCTTTTGGAAACTAGCTATATATCAAAGAAAACAAAGTTATATGGCATCTAAAATAAGGTAAAGTTCTTGGGTTTGTTAAGACCATAGTGCAAGAATCTATGGAAGATTAACATTTTTGATAAGATTATGTCCAACTCTGTAACACTGTCTCTTTAGAGGGCTTTATAATTTTGCAGTAAAGTCAGCAAATAGCTGTTTTTCTCTTGAGAAATAGTGATTGGACCCAGGTTAAAACTAAAGTCCATAAGACACCATACATCTTGATCTGCTTAATGCCATGATTTTGAATGTGTCAAGGAGCTCACTATCTTCAATGGAAGAAGTATATGAGGACAAGAATGGAGAAGGTCCTGCAGTCTTAAATTCCAGAAGCAAATGGTTCACATTCCAGGGCATCATTTCACAATATTGTATCATTTAGATATGATTTTAAAACCACTTTTTAGCCTTAAAAACTTTGCTTTTTATTGTCTATTTTTTGCACTAAATGTCATTGTCATCATAGAAAATCATTTATTTATATAACACCCAGTCTTTGAAATACATTGCAACTAGTCTTAGGAACTAGTTTTTTATTTCCATGTGTTCTGGTTGAGGGCAGAATTCAAAATATATCCATCAGTTAGGACATGTTGGAAATAATTTTAATCATCTCAAAATGTCTTTTATTTATAAACACATTTTATTGAAGGAATGTTGCATCATGACATTATATAGGTTTAAAATGCGGTCTTTCAAATCAGCATTTCTATGTAATACATTAAATTTACCATCAACAGTCCAGTTATCCCTTCGCCATACAATTAAATATTTTTTCCAATTTTCCCATCCTTTCCTTCTTGTAACTACTATGATATTTTTTTAAATTTATTTTAAATTAATTTAATTTTTATTTGAGTTGTTCATCTTGGTTTTTTCCCCCAGCCCCAAGACACGAACCCAGGTCCTTGGAATTTATGCTACTTATCCTGGCCAGAGGCTGTGGACCTAACTGCTACTCTACTAGGGCATCTCCACTAATTTAATTTAGTAGACTAAAAGTCTATTTTTGTTTGATTTAGTTCATTTGAAAATTTCTTTATTTGTCCCCTCTCCTTCATAAACATTTAGGTTGCTACTAAGTTTAAGTTCAATTGCAATTTTTTCTTATCACTATGAAAATTTGATGTATTGTCTTATGTTTATTGCATTTGCTACTATCTTATTTGCTTACATGTTGCTGTTTAGAAGTTAACTGTCAGTCTAAATAATTTTTCTTTGTAGATAATGTTTTGTCTAGTTGATTTTAAGAATTTTGCTTTTCTATGGGAATTTTCAGTTTAACTATAAATATCCAGCTGATTTTAAAAATTTATACAGCACCTTAATGCTTAAAATTCATGACTTCCATTTTTGAAAATCATTACTTCAAATATGAACTCTTCTTGGTTTCTCTTTTCCCTTCTCTCTCACCTGCACTTAGTTATATGCTGGACCCTAGCATTTGGGGACCATTTATGTCATGTTTTAGGCTGTTTTACTAAAATATTTGCATATATCTCTATGCAGCATTTTATATAGTTCATCATATCTGTCTTCCAGTTCATAAAATTTTGTAATCATTATTATTTTCTCCCTTTTTAAAAAATAATTTTTTTAAATTTATTTTAAAAGCAGTCAGGAAGAGACAGGAGGCAGGAGTGTTTATCCACCCATCTAGTTGGTAATATTGGTTGTTCCGCATGGTCCTGGATTGTGAACCTGAGTCCCTGGGCTTTACTTGGACTATGCCATTTGGAGCCACAGACTTAACCACTGATTCACCGAGGCTGCATCACTCCCCTGTTCTTACCATTTACTTTGTTTTCATTTTCAGTGATTATATTTTTTCCATTCACTTTTGCAAAATCATGGCTGGTATCTTGTTTCTTGTGCTTATTTAAAATTAAAAAAGCTTTTAAATATGTGATAGATAATACTTTATATTTGTTATTATGTAGTGTCAACATATAAAGTCTTCTAGGTATCTAATCGTGCCTTTCTTTATATGTTTGTGCTGGCTTTGAGTCATAGAGTATTGATTGTCATTTGCCAGTTAATTTTTCACTTGAACTCTTATTTGTATGATCATAATCTATAGGAATCCTCAAGTGCCTTATTGAAGGTACTAGGAATTTTTTCCTAGAAAATCATCCTTTAGATTTATGTGGTATATCAGTTCTATTCCTGATCTGATACAGATCCAATTTTTTTTTTTATCACCTTCCCCTGTTTATCTTTCAAGATTAAGATTCTGGGTTGCTTTTATCTGCAATATAGTTTAGTTTTTGCTCACCACTTTCTGCAGCTGATACATTCTTTTATTGCATTATTTCTGGTGTTTTCCATAAAATATTATTTTTAGAAAGTTTATTTACTTATTTTTAATTTTACAGAAGGGATATTTATCATGTCATTATATAGGTTTAAGGTGTTCATCATTGCAAATGAACATCTGTATGCAATACATTCAGTTTCCAACCAACAACCCAATTCTATCTTTTATCATATAATTGACCTCTTTTAACATATTTTCCCACCCTTCCACCCTCTAATTTGATTCTGTAGACTAAAATTCTACTTTTTAAAAATTTGGTTCATTTCTGGATGCCACATATTAGTGAATTCATGGTTTTTCTTTCTCCTTCAGACTTATCTTGCTAAGCATAATTCTCTGTAGGTTCATTTGTGTTATTAAAATGCAGGGTTTTATCTTTTTTAAATAGCTGAGTAGTATTCCATTGTGTATATAGACGACATCTTCTTTATTTACTCATTTGTCAATGGATATGTAGGTTGCTCATGGCTATTATAAATAAAGCTGCAGTAAATATACACATATCTCCTCAACTAAGTGTTTTTTTTTTGTGTGTTTAAATACCTAGAAATGGGATAAATGGTTCATATGGAATTTCCATTCTCAATTTTTTGAGGAGTCCCCATGCTGCTTTCTTTAATAGTTGCATTAATTGACACTCCCATAACGGTGTATCAATTTTCTTTGCTTCATAGTCTCTGCTGGCCACTTACATGTCTTCTTTAGAGAAGCATCTTTCAGATTTTCTGCCTGTATTTTAACTGAATGATTTATTTGTTGTTGCTTTATGAGTTCTTTATATATTTTGAATATTAAGTCCTTGTCAGATGTATGATGTGCAAATATCTTCTTCTATTCAGTACATGTATTTTTGTTTTATGAGACTTCCTTTTCTATGCTTTTTAGTTTCATCTAGTCCCTTTTATTTATTTTGGCTTTTGTTTCTCTTGACTTTGGAGTCCAGATCTTCCAAATATCTTCCAAGCATGCCTAAGCCAATGTCATGGTATGCCTTGCATATGTTTTCTTCTATGTATTTTATGGTTTTAGGTCTTACAACCAAGTATTTAATTCATTCCTTAAACTATTCTTTAGTGTGGTCATATACGATAATTCTCTTTGTGTTGCTTTTACTTCATCCCCTCTCCCTTTTAACTCTTAGGACTTGCTTTATATTTTAAAGACTCAGGACCCAGTTACATAGTTAAAAGAATTTCATAGAGTACACCCTCTAATATCTAAGTTTTTAATAGAAAATACAATCCTCTATTTTTGCCAGAGCCAGAAGTAATATGTGTCTGTTTTTTTGTAGATATCTTACAGCACTTTTCCCAATTAGTAAATTCTTTAAAGTCATGGATGTTGTCTTATTCTTTACTGTATGCCTCTAATCTTCCTAACCCCTGGTGTCTAGCATAAACTGTGCTAAATCATCTAAAAAAAAGATAAAACAATGTTTTGAAACCAACAGGTTTACGCTGTCATGTCTGAGTAATTTTATATTTTGGAAGTATCACCCAGGACCCTTATAATGCCTCAAGAAAATTGTTGTCAATATAATCAATTAAAGTTATACAGACTTTTAATTTCTGTCCTGAGTTGCATTTAAGCTCCACCATTTCTTAATCCTGTAATCTTAGACAAGGGAATAATAATTTACAACATAAAAGTAAGGAGCGATGCAGGAAGGTGTTTTGGACATGATGAGACAGTGTTCAGAGTACCTGTCATAGTGTTGGAGCACTGGGATCTATAAGGTTTTCTTTCCTTCCTCGATGAACTAGATAGAATTAACCCTAGTTGTTATCAGTATCAGTTTATTCCTTATCCCTTTGGTTCATTTAGACAAAATGTGACAAATTACCAGCTGAAAATGATTTTATCTTTTGACAACAAAACATGGATTTTCCTTATATAATACTTTACTACTAGATCATACTGATGTACTTTGAATGCCAACCATTTCAACTCATTTCTTGTCGAAATGATGAATAGCACTTGAAACAGTATAGCGTAATGTTACTTTTAGTAGGCAGTAACATTTAATAAAGGATTTTGCCAGCTGCAACTAGGCAATAAACAGCAACAAATATCAGCAAGAAAGTATGGGACTTTTTTTCTAAATGGAAAACAGTGAACATATAATATGTTGCAAGACCTAAATTCAGAATCAGGGTATAAAATTGAAGCGTTTTTATATTTGCATGCTTGTTTACTCTTTTTTACTTTTAATCCCTCTTTTTCCCTCCCTCCCTCCCTCCCTCCCTTCCTTCCTATATTAAAGGGGAAAACGTGAAAACTTTAATGTGATACAACCATTTACTTGGTTAGTGTTGGGGAGATGGTGAAGAACATTGCTAATGTAACACAAAATTGCAATTTCAAAATCTAGAAGAACTTTTAAAATAGCACAAATTTAGAAATAGAAAAACAACATTGAGCACAATAATTGTAAATCTTTTATATTGTGGCTTTTAAAAGAAACTTTGCTTCTTCATTTTCTTTACATGTGCCTGGCAAGAGTCATAATGTTTGTAAACCCTCATTAATTGTATTTAATTAACAACTACTTTTTGAGCAACTGCTCTCGGCAAGGAACTATGCTGCTATAGGGAATACAACAGTGAAATAATCACAGTACTGCTTCAGTCTTACAGGGGAAAAAAGCACTGGCATAAACAGACAATGATGATACCATATCAGTAGAGGCTAATAGGAATGTACTAGATTAAATATAATCCTGGCTGATAGGGCAAATTATGAATTTTCCTCCTGGACTCATGAATGTCCACAACTTAGAACTCTGTAATATATATTGGGTACTTTTTTTCTGTCATATGGAGAAAATCTTGCTTTTTATTTTTGCCATTTTCTTCGAAAGTGCAGATGCATTCCCTGTTCCTGATCTATAGTCCTTTGTCACTCTGCATTCTCCAATTGCTCCCTTTAGTCTCATTGGGTCTCTTTGTCACTTGTAGTTCTAGTGCAGAAATTAAGAGAGTACTTGAAAAAATACTTTAATATGACTCTAAGAAAGCAAATATAAAGCAATGTTTTGAATATTTAACTTCACATAATTTCTTTAATTATTCAACTTCAATGAATTTTATTAGTAGTATATCAGTGTGTTCTGAACTGCAGTAAACTGTTTGATCTGCATATGCATCCTGAAATCATGTGTTTCATTTGTAGAAGCAAAATGAGATGAATTGGTAGGTCAGTGTGCTGTAGAAAAAAGAACAATGCATCTGGCAGTAGGGTCTTTAATTTCCAGTTTCTAACACTGTCTTACTGTATTTCTTCATATATTGTCCTTAATTTTCTTGGGTCCAAGTTCTGTGTTTTGTAAAATAATAATCTCTAATATCCCTTCAACTTTAAAAAAAGATTCTTAATTTATCTAGATAAACAATGAGAGATTTTTATTCAATAAAAAAGAATATGCATTTCCTTCTCATAGAGTGATTCTTTTCATTGGAACTGAAATATTTGAGTAAGCTTAGTAAGCATGATAATGTTCTAAATCACATGAATGTGAGTAAGTAAAAATGTAAATTAATGTACTTGTTTATTTATTAATTGTTTATAACTTTATTGTGGTCTCCCCTTCTCCTCAATTTTGTACCTTGCCCTTTATTTTTAAAGATTTTTTTTTTCCAGGACCTAGCAGGATCATAAAGGCTTAAATTGTTTAAATATGTTATACATAGGGCAATAAACAGCCATGGTGAGATAGATACAGAAATGGTGCAATCTCTCAAGTTAAACATTTTCTAAAGACACACCTCTGAAAAATAAATAGCTGCCCTGGGAGTCATTTGTTAGAACTGCACATATTCACCCATAGTAGCCAGTCAGAGCAAGCAAATCTAGAAAACAAAGAATAGAGAAAGGAAAAAGAGTGTTATAAATTATGGGTCCACCTCTTACAACCACCTGATCACCAACAGACAAATCAAGAAATGCTCGTCTGCCTGGCCAAAATGGTAGCTTTTCCAAAGCATGAAGCTTTTTGCATCCTTTGGCTTTCCTGTGCTTTCATCTCTACACTGGCTCACCCAGGCACAGAAGAAGACTTTCAGTGTGACGATCGCGTCTCCTTGCCTCCTGACAATATCTGTGACTTCACAGATCAGTGTAAGGACAAGAGTGATGAACAACAATGTAAGTGCCATTCCACTCCTTTCTCCAGCTTCTGTTCCTGGAACAACTTCATATCAGGGTCCAATGAGCAGCCAAGGGAGATTTAGCTAGACACTAGGCCCTGTGTGGATTTTACATGTAAATGCCTTTGGTATAAGTCAGAAACAAAAATTACTTTTTAATAACCATATGGGTCTATATAGAAAATCACCCAATTAAACAAAATCATATTGCTGAGATTCTCATTGATGAACATGTTTTAAACCAGATTTTACTGGAAGTAATATGCAGAAATCTAACTTTTCGTGTTATATCAGCAAGGTAAATTTCAAAAGAAGCTCATTGCCGTAGCTTTAAAATGTTCTTATGGAAATCCTGAACTTCAGTTTGAATTCAATTGGAAGTATTTGAAATAACTTTAAGGTTGGATGGGTGGATTTTATTTTTGTTTATAGGACAATATAGAACACAACTCTGGCTTGTGTCTTTTGATTCCAGAGTTGAGGAAGAGTACAAGCGTTAGAGAGGGCAGGACTGAGATATGGATCCCAGCTAAACCATTTGATTAAGAGGTCACAAAGTGAAAATAATCAACTCTCCTGGGTGAGAAAATGCTCTGTTACTTTCTGGTACAATATTGATAGGATTAAAACTGTTTACTAAAAGAAGACATGGCCAAGATCTCTTTGTGTCCTTAGTCTCTGTTGCACTCTGACATCCTGAAGGAATACGCATTTCACTGATGGAGACTGATGTCATTCTCACCTACCATCACCTTTTACACACATTTTCAAAAAACAAGATAGGTTTATTGTTAGTTCATAGTAACTACTGACTCAGTGAATTATCTGAAGGAACCAATTCTGCTATATTAGAGCACTTGACTCAAATATCTATTCTCTGTTTTGTATTCATACTATATGAATTACCGTTTACAGAATTCTTCCTTTTCTTTTGCTAAAAGAAGCGTCTACATATTTTATTTTGCTGTTGTTTACCTTCTGCTTTCATATTCAGTTGTGAAATTAAAACAAGAAAAGTGATTATTGAGAAATTTCCTGTCTGTAGAATAAAATGGACTCTTGTTTTTTCTACTGTAGTTTGGGAGAGCTATCATACTTCGCACCTGGTAACTATTAAATACAAAGCACAGCTAAAGACAAGGATTCATTTATATTTGTCCACTTTCCCCAGAGAGGCTAAAGGTGGGTGCGCTGCCCTTTCTCTGGCCCGTCGGAGAGTCTTTCCTGCTCTCCTATGAGCAGCAGAGGGGAACAGTCAGTTGGTTTGACAAGAAGTGCAAAGTCCCTTCATTATGAATCTCTGCGAAGCTGCCTTATAGCGTGCACGATCCTGCCGTGGGGAAAAGGTTAATGTGGAAGAAGGAGAAAGTCACTGAGTGGGAAAGGTCTTGGCTGCATGAAAAATTCTAATAACTGCCTTGGAGGAAAGTGAAGGAACAGATCTATCGAATAAACAGATTTCCTTTTAAATGTTACATTGAGAGATCACCTTTTGACTTTTTTCCTTTTCCTTTTCATTTTTGAGAAGTTTCCACTTTGGTATTTTATTTAAATGTGGACCATAACCTGTAGATAAAATCGAGAATCACTTTAAAGTGTGAGCTTCTTTTGTATAGCGTTTGGGGGTGGGAGGGAATACTGTGGAGGAATAATGATAACCCAGTGGGTTCTCTCATGAAAGTTTGTGATGCTGAATTAACAGATTCAATTTTTTAAGCTAATTTATAATGATGTTGAAGTAGCCACATTAAAAAAAATCAATCTCTGCCTGCCTCCCTACCCTTTAATGTCCAGAGGGTTAGACCTTTCAAGAAATAATATGTTGACTTTTCTTAATGAAATTGACATAGTTGAAGTTGAATTTCAGATGCAAGTGACTCTATTAATAGGTTTTTGAGAATGTTCCTATTTTATATTATGAAACTTTTTGAGAATACTTGAATCTGTTATTTTTAAATCAGTGATTTCTTTGAATGATACTAGATTTAGAAAAACTGAATTCTGACAGTGGCATAAATTTCATTCATGCATGATATTGAGTAGTTGGTTCCTAGTGAGCAAGAATAATAATTTTTAGGTGTAACAACTCTGTTGTGCTAGTGTTGACAAGAATCCCTCTTTAATATAATTTATTGATATCCTGCACCAGAAAAATAAACATTGTGGTATGGTTCTGGTTTGGGTATTTTTTGTTTGTTTAATTATGTTTATTTTTAAATTTTTTTTATTTTTTAAAGGAAAGGTACAGGTAGGAATGAAGGTGAGTAGGCAAACAGGAAGGAAGGAAGACAGAAGAGGAGGAAGAGCTTTATTTAGTTATTTTTTCATTTAGTTGTTCACATTTGTTGTTCACCCTGGCGCTGGGTCTTGAACCCTGGACCTTGGGATGTACGTGGGACTGCTCCGAGGTGTACTAGACTGCTAGGCCACCAGGGCACACCCTTAATTATGTTTATTATGCATTGTCTGCTACATGCAGAGTCTCATTTCTAATTTCCCTCATTTTATTTTATTTGTATTTGCTTATTTATCTTAATATCAAAGTCTTTATAGTAAGTACCAAGCTAGTCCAGCTTCTCTTCTAGTAATTGCTCAAAAGTGTTTGATATACAAAGAATTTACTCTTCTTATTTTTCATAGCAATAGAGAAGTATTATTTCATAGCTTCCACTCAAATCCAAATCAGCTAGAAGATAATGAAATTTACTGTTGATACAGTCTTAAGACAGATCCCTTGCAGTGGCTCCTCACCAGTGGAGTATTACCAGAAAAATATTCTCAATTACTTTTGCATATCTGAATTTAGTATTAATAGTAACTAGTTCATCCATTCACTTTTAGAACTAAATTTATCATGACTCAAAGGAAAAAAATATGTTCAGTTAATATGATATTTTTCTCCCCTACCTGTATGTCATGTTGAAAAACTTCGCCATTTAGTCTAGTATTTTGGTAAGAAGATAGGAATCTTTTATACTTTGATATGGTGGTATATATCATAAAGTTTTGAGAAATTTACCTAATTTCTTTTATAAATTTTTTGAACTTAGTTTTTCAGAATATAGATTTATAGATGAATTATATAAATGTATGCATGAAATGTGGGAAAACTTCTTTAGAAATAAATTTTAAAAATCTAGTGGTATTAGTGGTTAAACAGATGCTATTAAGTAAAACATTATTTCTTCAATAGGATGACATAAATATCAACTAAAGTAATCGTTTCATTGAAGTATTTGAAGCTAAGGTACTACTAGTGTAAAATATGATACTTTGTGTGCAACACATGTCTTACTACTATATGCTTACAAAATTTTATTTTCATGAAAAAAACTAATAAAAATACTTAAAACTTAAAAATACTTAAATACTGTTTATAACAGCATCTTAGTTTGAGCTACTTTCACAAATATCAGACTGGATAACTTAAACAACAAATACTTATTTCTCATAGTTCTGAAGACAGGGAGTATGAGATCAACGTGCTATCAGATTTGGTGTCTGATGAGTGTCCTCTTTCTAGTTTGCAGGTAGCTGTCTTCTTACTATATTCTCACATGGTAGAGAAAGAGGAGAGGGAGACAGGGAGGCAGAGGAGGAGAGAGAGAGATCATCTCTGTGTCTCTTTGTAAATGACACTAATCCTATTATAAGGACTTCAGCCTCAAGACCAGGTACCTTGAAATATCATCAAAATGGGGATTAGGGCTTCATAATATGAATTTTGGTGATCTGCAAACATTCAGTCCATAGCACAATAGAATTATATATGTAAGAAATCTAATAGTAAAAAGGTAGTGCCTATCTAAAGAAAATCAGAAAAAAGGAGAGATATTATAATTTCTTAATGGAATACTTAATGATTTTATTTCTTAATGAAATACTTCAACAGTGTAAATATGTACAGTTGCATGAAATCAATTTATATGTTAATTAAAATTTAATACAAAGTCTAACTAGGATAAATTTTGGAAACTGATAAAGCGACTTGCAAGTTCATCTTGAAAATGATTGAGAATAGCTAGAAAGGAGGAGAAGAAGAAAAGATTAACAGCAGAGAACTATTTTTTCTGTAGGTGGACGTTTTAATGAACAAGGGAACTTAGGCATTTTCTGAGCGAGTTTTGGGAAGAACTTTTATTAATCTATTTATAATAATGTATCATGTAAACTACTTTAACATGAAAGCATGTACTTAGAAAAGAATATGGTTATTAAAAGTATTACATATATAACTATATTAGTAGTGACATTGCAAATCAGTATATATGTCTTACTATATGCCAATGTTCAGAAATTTCCATCAAATATTTAATTTAATTTTCACCAAACTCCAAAATAGTGAGAACAATTATTTTTCCTATTTAGAGCTTGAGAAATGAATTTCAGATTAGATAAAATACAATACAAAGGATATAGCACTATTCAGTGAAGCTAGAATTCACAACAAATTCTTTCTCATTCTAGAATCCTTGATACTAAGCACTACAAACAATTACTGTATTTAATATATACAACAAATGGAAATGAAGCAATTACATGAAATAAATTTATCTTCTCCACAAGCCAAAAATTTCTAAAAGAGGGAATCTTAAGTGTTGAAAATGAAATCATAGACTTATTATTCTTTAATACGTTTCTTAAAATCAGAGTCAGTTTCTCTTTTGCTCTAGTAAATCTTCAAGATATCTTTGTTGAATTGGATGTTGAATAAATATTGGGTTGGGGAAGGTATTTTATGCATTAAATGAAAAGAAAAAATACAAAAACATCAGTAAATTAGGATCTATAAATTAAAAGCTTCAATGAATCAAAAGCATCGTAAATAAGATGAATGAGGAAATATGTTTTCCATATATTTGACAAATACTTCTCTTATGCATATATAAATCAAGGAAAAGATGCATTTCTCATTGAAATATGGGTAAAAGTTCTGAAAAGGAAACTCACACAAAAGAAAAATAGCCACGCATGAGAAATAGCCAACTTCACTATCAATTATAAATAGCAATTGAAAACAAGAAACTGACATTTTAGAAATTTAATGAACATAATGTTTAAAAAAATAGTTCATGGGTATGAAAGTTATGTGAACATGAATACACATACACTGCAGGCAGGAGTATTATAAGCTCTGACATTTTTATAGTATCTTTGAAGTATGAATAAATAATTTTAAAGTGTTCCTGTTCCTTGACTAGTAATTTCCCTTTTCAATATTTATTCTAAGAAAACTATTAGGAAGAATTCATGTAAATGATTTCATCATAAAATTATTTATGATGTTGGACATTGGAAATAATGTGATTTCATAATATTAGGTTAATGCTCAAATAAATTCTGATACCCTTGTATTATGAACATCTGTGTAGAAATCTGTTGTAATTTTGATGCTATTTAAAAAAGTGAAAAGGTCTGTGATATATTGTCTAGAGAAAAATTTGATTCCTGATAAATATATACATAGAGAGAAGTAAACTTGTCATTTATTTAATTCCCACAAAGTCATTGTATATATAATTTCGTGATGTCTGTATAGTTGGAGCAACTAGATTGTATTTAGGAAAATAAAAAAAATTAAATTAAATACATGTATTAAAAAATATAGTATGTCATTGAATAGAAAATACCAGATAGAACTATCTCTGTTGGTTAGATACAACTCTTGTGTTTTGTACATCTTTATTCTCCAACTTTACTAAAATACTATCATTACTTTTAAATTCAGAATAAAGTGCTATTCTTAAATTATCTGATAATAACTTCCCAGTTAGTTGCTATATTGTGGTTATTCTAGAAATTAGAAAATGTAATGTTAGTCATGTAGGCCATATGATTCAGAACAGAACACTTTTTATTGATAATGAAAAGAGGGTTTATTTCCCTTTTGTCATAGATGTGTTTTATTCTGAGTAAAGAGATTAGGAATTTGCAAGTAAAAGAATATGTAAAAGTTATGTTCATGAAAGAAATCAATATTAGCAAGAAAAATGGGTAGTAGAGGAAAATCCTCTCATTCTTCAGTCCTATTCATGTTGAGGGAATGTTTCTTTTTCCTTCCCCAGAACACCTGACCATCTGGGCATCTCCAAGTATAGTCTACAGCATATGGGGCTGTATTTTATTGGTGTTTCTTTGAATGCAGTCTGCACTTCGGAGGTGAACTTCTCTGTTGTACCCTACACTGAATTCAGAAAATGCTTGGCCATCACATAAGGCTGAATACTTTTTTATGTTGTTTCCAGAATTCTTCCCTCCCTCCCTACACTGGCCCCAACTGACCTCATACATGGTTGTATCCATTTTTCTTTACCTCTTCTTGGGACATTTCCTTCTCATAGAGACTTCCCAGGGATGTGGTAGTTTAGCTCCGCCACTGTACTGTTGTTTTTCTCCCCCCATCTCTAATTAAATGTATGCTTTTCATCATGTAAACCTCTCTTAGCTATTCAAGAACTAATTTTCATTCCAAACTTAATAGTGTCTATTTCCCTTAACATTCCAGTTACAATGGTTATAACTTTTCTAGAGACTATGGCTAGAGAAGGATCACATACAAGGAAAGGAAGAAAAGAAAGCACAGTTACTAAGATTTCAAGTTTTATCACCAAGCGATATACTCTGTAGATTCTGAAAGTGCAAAAGTAAGTTCTTCAGATGTTCAAAAGAATGTGATGTCATATCTACAAGTTTGTTCAGAAGGAGCAGAAAAGCAGGTGGGAAGGAGTCAGTATCTGAAGAACATACGTGATTACATGGAGGGGGAAAAGCAGAGAGAAAAGAGTCCAGGTGAAAAAAAGGGTTGACTGAAGATGGGTTTTGTATCATCTGAAAGATCATCTGATGAAACAACTAAAGATGAATGTATAGCATGTACTTATGCTACCTAAAGGTAAGTTTTGTTTGTTTTTTTTTGATCATGCAACTAGACCTTCAAGGCCTTCTGGACATTGCAGGCATGACTGCAGACTTCATCAGAATATACAGTCAAAGTCACAGGAAGGGAATCCTGCCTCTGTGGCTGTAGTGCAAATTGCAACACAGTGAGATATGAAGAATCATCTCCTAATTCTGAAATTTAGGTTGGATAAACTATTCTAATTTGGTTTTAAAAGGGAATATGTCCTTATTACTGGACACCCACCTTAAATGATCAAGTAATTCTGGATTCTAAATTCACAAATTTGTGCACAAAAACATCTCATATCTCCAGTTTTTGCCTATATGGATGCTAACATTTTGGCACCTGTGACATTTACTCTCATTTCATGGAACAACAGACTGAGTTGGGTGTCCAATGAAAAACAGCAAAATAGCTTTTTCATATGTGCATCTGTTAGATTCCTTCTATTATTTTGATAATGATCTTCATAACAGTTTTCATGTCAAATAACAGTGTTAGGAACTCTTCACTCTTGGTAGCTGTTGGATGACGTGTACGCTGTTTTACACAGTTGTGTAGCATAAATCATTTTTCTTAATAGCTTTTGATGACTAGAATTGTTTCACAGCTGTGGACTGTTTTTGTTCATAATGGGCAATCAAAATGTGAAAGAAAAGATGACCTGTACAAAACGTGAATTGAGCTTTCATCTCTGAGTATGAGTGTACAAAAAAAGCACTGCTCTCGCCTATGAAAACATGAAAACAACAAACTGAAGATGCACACTCAGTGCAATCTGAAAGTTAGCTTTCTCACAAGGAAAAGTTAAAACTTTACTGGAATTTTATCTTGACCCATTCTACAAAGTGTCCATCATGATTCCAACAAAAGACAGCATACACCAATTAGAGAAGACTTGGTAGGCTCATAACTTTGTCAAACTTTAAACAAATAAAATAGGTGAGCTTTTGTGAAAAGATGCCATTATTCTAAAAATATTAATAGTTCCTTTATTATTTTGAAGGAAGTGATAAAAAAAGAAAACATTAGCTCTATGAGGGCATGAAATTTACTTAGTTCTCTCCGTTTCCCAGAAGACTGGCTCATAGAGTCAATACATGTTTGATAGGATGATTAAGTCCTGGTTTACTGGCTAGCTGAATTTATGAGGTACACATTTTCTTTCATTCTGGAATTGATTTAATCTACTCAGTCTTACAATGCAGTCTGTTCTCGTTTTGTGGCTCGAATGTGCAAACTGACATCATCTAAGAAGGACATTTCATTTGTGAGTTCCCTTTGAAAATTTCAAAGATAACGGTGACACAAGAGGTGAACTGTTTCTGCTCAAGTAAAATATCTTTAATAGAACTCCTGCCATGCTTATAATCCCTATATCTTTTTTATTTGTTATAAGCATGGTTCTACATGAGTATGTTGTCACTAGAGCCTTGGATAGGAATCCTAAGAGAAGGTTTATATCTGTGGTCAAATTTATCGAATTTATGAAGGCAAGGACCTTGAATCACAATTTTTAATTGCATTTCTATCAAATAAATAGGAATAGAATATGATGTCCTCTACTACTACAAAATAACTGTGACTTTTCTATAAATATGTCTGGAAATGCTTGATTGGATTAGGAAGAGAGATTTGCTTACTTTGCAAGCAATTGAAAACCTATTTGGGAAAAAAATGTCAGGCATTTACTTGTTCCTGACTTAGTTTACTTGATGGAATGTTGCTCCATGCAGGAGACATAGCTTCCTTTCCAAAGCACTGTATTCACCAATATAGAAACTATGCAAAAGCCACAAGATCTTCAGGACAAGCTGCTGTTCTGGAATAGAGGATTATATGTAAACAGCTATGCAGCATTAAAAATACTCTAGTGAATACTACTGCAGACTGGAGTGAATGTCATGCCTTGTCAATATTTCTGCAGAACTCACTAGACACTGACAAATAATGGAGACCTCCTCTGAAAGCACCAAATCTCAGAACAATGTTAAAATTAAAACATGGCTTGTTATTCTTTTCTCATTGACAGAGATACCATTAATGACACAATTTTTGCAAGCGATTTGTGTTTAATGAATTTAGAATAGAGGCAACAATAGGAGAAGTAGTCAACCTAGGTGATACTGGATAATTCTGATGTGAGCTATGAAAATGCTAATTTCATTTGTTATCACATACCTCTGTGAGTTAGGCTTTTTTCTGTCTCTATCTCAATGAAAATGTTAAAATTAACTCAGTGTGAAAGATGAATATTTCCTGATAAAAACGAATTAATTCTTTCAAATTGCTTTGCCAAATAATAGCAAACTTTCATTGAAATTTACTTTTGATAATATTTAAATTTTGCTTTCATTTAATAGGAATATTTTGGATTCATGTCATCCATTGAAGGAACTGGCCATTAGGCTTTATTTTAAATAAGAGTAAGGGAAATAATTCTCTGTGAAATGTTTTTTATATGTTAATCTACTTGAATGATGTAATTTTGTGAATATTAAGATAAATTATATGTCAAATTTTATAACCGTGTAATACATAACTTTTCTCAGAGAGAGAAGGAAATACAAACACTTAATAGATTTGGAATAGAAAGAAATTATATCAACACACTAAATCCTAGATATGAAAAACCCATAGCAGGTATCATATTCAATGGTAAAAGGTGGAAGGCTTGATCTCTCAGGTATGAAACAAGACAAGGGTGCCCTTTTACATTACTTCTTTCAAAATAACTCTGGAAGATGCAGTCAGAGCAATTAGTTAAGAAAAAGAAATAAAAGACATTAAAATTAGAAATAAAAAGTAGAATTATTGCTATTCACAGAAAACATGATCTTAGATTTATAAAACTCTAAAGATTCAATCCTCTTCACCAAGAAAAAATCTCTTGAAACAATTAAGTCCAGCATAGTTTCAGGAAAGAAAATTCACACAAAAATCTGTTGTGTTTCTCTACTGAACAATAAATAATCTGAAAAAGAAAGTAAGAAAATAATTCAATTTATAAGCATCATACAGAATAAAATACTTAGGAGTAAGATAATCAAGGAATCTAAAGATATGCAGAGGGAAAACTACAAATTATTGCTGAAGGAAATTGAGTTAGACACAAATAGAAGGATGCCTTATTTTCATGATTTGGAAGTATTAATATTGTTTAGGTGTCAGCAATACCCACAATAATCTGCAGATTCCATATAATCCACATCAAAATCCCAAGAATATTTTTTTACAGAAATAATGAAACAATTCTTGGAACATCAAGGGGCCACAAGTAATCAATACAAACTTGCAAAAGAACCAGGCTGTGAAATAAACTCTCCTACAGGGTCAAATGATTTCCAACAAAGATACAGGCCTCTTCAGTGAGCAAAAGGACAGTCTTGTCAACAAATTGCATTGAAAACCTCCATATAGTTACACAAAAAAAGATTAAAATTGACTGTTTACCTGACACCATATGCAAAATTAATTCAAAAAGGACCTACATGTAAGAACTGAAAGTATAAAAATCTTAGAATAAAACATAGGGAGAAAGCTTTACACTTATACTTTAGCAAGGAATTATTTTTGAGATATACAATAAAATACAGGCAACGAAAGAAAAACTAGACATTATAAAAATGAAAAATTTATTAAAGGATACTGTCAGAATGAAAAGGCAAATCATCAAATAGGAGAAAATATTTGCAAATTATATATGATGAAAGATTAGTTTGCAGAATATATGCAGAACTCTTCAAACTAAACAAAAAACACATAATCTGATTAAAAATAGACAAAGACTTGAATAGGATTTTCTTCAATGAAGTGCACAAATGTCCAATTAGCATATGAAAAGTGTTCAACATTAATAACCATTAGGGAAATGTACACCACAATGCTATACCACCTCCCAACCATTAGGATGACTATTATAAACAAGCAAAATCCCAGAAGTTAACAAGTGCTGGCAAGGATGGTGAGCAACTAGAGCACTGCATTGATGGGAATGTAAAACCTTGAAGAGTATGGCAATTCTTAAAAAAAGCAAAAGAAAAGGAATGATTATGTTATGTAGCAATTCAACTTCAGGGAATATGGCTTTTTGTACACCCATGTTCATAATGACGTAATAGCCAAGTGGTGAAAGTCACCCAAGTGTTCATCAACAGCTGAGTGAATAAATGAAATGTAGCATAAATGATACAATGTACTCTTATTCAATCTTAAAAAGGAAGAAAATCCTAACACATGCTTTAATATGCATGAATCTTGAGGATATAAATACAGTATGTTTTAACTTACATTAAATATCTAAAGTAGTCAAAGTCATAGAGACAGAAGTTAGAATAGTGATTTCCAGGGACTGAGAGAAGGAAAGAATGAGGAGTTATTATTTAATGGGTATGAAGGTTCAATTTGAAAAAACAACTCTGTCCTGGGAATGAATGGTGATGATGGTTGCATAAAAATGTTGATATACTCAATTCCACAGGACTGTACACCTAAAATGGTTAAACTGGTAAATTTATGTTATGTATACTTTATCACAATTTGAATAAAGATATCAGAATTTATAATTAAGCAGAGGCTACAACTATGTTTCACAAAATTTTTGAGAGGAAGAGATGTGTATTCTTAATATGAGCCAAGGAAAATTTGTGACATAAATGGTTTGAGTTTAATACCTTCTACCTCTCTGTCCTAGATTTTTTTTCACTAATTCTAGGTAGATTTTTTTCTAGTTATAGACTATATCCCTTTTTGCCATTGGCCATGATTAGTGAACTAATGCACTCTTTAATTAAGATAACATTGTTTTTACAATATCATGTAAGTTTTAAGTATACAGGTTTATACTTCAACAAATATTTGACATCTTACCATGCCCACTACCAAGTTTTTCTTAATCCTCCAGATAGTAGGAGGGTGGGAGGAAATGGTCATGGGGATTCATTGGACAATGGTGGAGGAGTACGCCTTTATTTAAAGAATTTTTTTTACTTATTTTTATTTTACTTTATTTTTTTATTTACTTATTTTTGTGTTCAGCCCCATGTGAACCTGGGTCCCTGGGTTTCGCATGGTCTACAGTCCAACCCCCATCTTAGTGCCTGAGGTCCAGGGAACAATAGCGAACAACAAAATAGCATCTTTTAAGAACTTCACATGGTGATAGTCTACACGTTCCATTCTTTCCTGAGTTGATCCTGAGTTCATCACCATTTAGCACTTACAAATTTATTCTGCTCCTTTACATTTTCTCAAAAGCATGTCCTAGAATAACCATCACTTGGGGCTATACAGTAATATTCCTATTATTGCATTAATTAATTAATCTATGTGGCATTCTTCAGTGCATTTTAAATGTGAGAATCTGACACTGTGGAAGTCAATTCGGGAGATAATTTGGTCATTCAAAAAACTCAAATCACAGCACAGAAACGCTTCTTCTGATGGCAGTCCTGATCCTTGGTATCAGAAAATTGAAAACAAAATATGTTCCGCCAAGTTCAGAAATCCCATGAACATGGATCGGTTCTGCATACCACACCTCCTTGCTGCATACACTGGCCAATGGTGGCATTTTACAACAAAGCTAGTGATAGCTGTGGTAACAGAAATCCACATGGAACAGATTGTAGTAAAACAAAGTTTCAGATTTCAAAGATGTGTGGCATGTGGAATTAAAGGACATATCAGCCACAATTCAAAGAAAATTGTTCAAATGATTTAAAACATATGATTTTCCTTCAGAGGAAAAGTGAAAATTTAGAACATTCTGATGTATTTTTGAATAATCCAGCAGCTATTAGAAGTTTATGATTTCTTTCTTAATAAGAATTAGTGAAAATGTGTGCTCATTAGATTCATTTTATAACAAAAAGAACTCCTGGTGAGACTATTCAGAGGGAAAAATGTTTTATTTAGCTATATTTCTAGTTCTAAAGCTTCCAGAAATTATCATAAATATACTGGTATATTAAAAAGAACAAAGAACATTGGAAACAGACATCAACTAAGATTATATTACAAGGTAATATCTTGGTATTTGAAAAAAATTGTGATGCCTATGTGAGAATATGTATACATTTCATATAATAATTGCTGAAATATGGTGACACAATAATTCAGAATATTTTGTAATCACAAGAGATCATTGTAAAAATAAAGGAATCTTGAAAATGGTTATATATGTAGATACAGGTGTAGCTCACTGAATGATACTAACACATGTAAATACTATAAAATTTAGCTCATTTTTGTTCAGTCAGATTTCTTGAACTAGCAGGAATTCATGAGGTAATAGTCGGGATACTCTCACTATTCTAAATATTTCAAAGGCCTTAATGGCAACTGTAAATTTAACAATAGTATGATTCATAGACTAATCAAGTTCCTTAACTTTTAGGTAGAATGATATAAATTCTATCTGGAAGTATTGGTTTCCTCAGGCTGACTAAAAACTCTGGTAGATCTCAACTTCTAGTCTTTGATAAAAATGAACCACTTATTTAGCAATTAGGTCTCAGAATACAGCTTTTAGAGCTCAGGTTCTGAAGTTTAAAAACCTGGGTTCCGTTTCGGTCTGGCACACACTGGTTGTTCTCTCTTGGATGAGTTACTTAATATGTCTAAGACATGATCTGTTTTCTCATATTTGAAACGGAAAAAAAATCTTCGTTCTAAGAAAAAGATCTATTGCAAGCAGCATGTCTAGCACAAAACAGAATTAAATTAAATTGTAGCTATTAAGATTCCTGCTATTATTACAGAAGACAGCTGGTTCACAAAACCTTTCAAAATAAGAGATCTAGGAGCAAAATTAATAAAATAAGCAATTTATTAGTAATAAGTAGGTTTGTTTAATGTTTAAAGATGACATCTCTAAATCAGTTTTCAGTACTCACATGAATAATCTCAAGAGCATGTATCAGATGTATTATTATTTAAAAATATTTTGCCCAAAATGTGATTCAGTAAAAAAAAAAATGTTTTTGTGACTGAGATGCAAAGCCTTGACTATTAATCTGCATATTTATTTCCACTATAGCTAATGAAACTCATTAGGGTAAGAACAAGATTGTCAAAGGAAAATCTTTGTAATTGCTGAGGACTACAACCTAGGGAAGAGAAAATTTGCAGTTGATATTGTCTGATTTTTTTCTTAGAGCATTATGTTTGTAGATATTTGATAAGGGAATACCACCCTACCTGGAGGGTGACTGTGAACAATCAAATTCAAATCTTCTGCTTCTCCCAACTCTTTTGGATCACTTATACCCAGAAATAAGAAATAAGAGTCATAAAATGCTTTTGTTATGGTAGAAGAATTTCAAGAACATTGAGCCTAAACAGGAGGTGATACATCCAAAGCAGGAGTCCATCATAGCCATGAATGGTTAGTTTCAATCAAAGGAACTTCTGTGATTTGGTATGCCCAAGACTGAAATTCTGATGTGGCTGGGTAGGAGGAATATCAAGGTTGAGTTGAAGATGTAACCTTAATAATAATTCTTAGTGCCTATAAGTTATAAAGTATTTTTATATACATGATGTTATTATACCCTCCTAGGGCAGAATGTCCTTATTTTAACCTCACAAGTGAAGAAGTTTGCTGTGGTCGAATGGTTTAGCTAGGGCAGTCAGCTAAACAAGCGACAAAACCAGGACTCAGTCTTCTGACCTCCTGTGACATTCTTTCTATTTGAACACACTGGTTTTTCTACATGGTGATTTATTAGAATGTCACATACAAAAGTCTTTGCATTAATACAATTGACTTAAAATATGAAAAATAATACTTATGTTAATCTATATTTGTCATTTTTTGCGAATTTTTTTTTTCTACATTTAGCTTATTTCTTAAGATGTTAAAAGGCATTTTGAAAGCTAATTTCTTTTTCTCCCATTAGGCTGGAATTATGAAAGATGTGATTTTGAGGATGGGCTCTGTAATATGACACAAGATCAGAGTCTGCAAATTGGTTGGAAAAAGAGGAATGGGATGCACAGTCAATCACCTCCATTTTATGATCACAACCGTGACATGTCTGGTAAATGCTCTGAATTTCCTTCCTTTCTTCCTTCCTTCCTTCCGTCCTTCCTTCCTCCCTTCCTCCCTTACCCCCTTTCCCCTCTTCCTCCTTCTCCCCTTCCTTCCTCTCTTCATTCTTTCCTTCTCTCATTCACTCACTTTTTTTGTCAAGTTGTCAAGACAATAGAATCTCGGTTGTTCAGATATTAATCAGTGTAATGTCTGATATTATGCATTTAAACCATTTTAAAAGTTATTATGATTCTAAAATTTCACATTGTATTTCCACAATTGGGTTCCTGGTATCCAGAAGGTCTATTTCAATAATAATCAGTGTTTTCCGGTCATTTTAACTTCTTATGAAAGTCATAACATTTAACTATAATACTGTATTCATTAATTAGCCAAACTTTTTTGCCTTTTGTTAGAATGATTTCAGTTCTGTGTAGCAGCAAATGTATTTCTAGTGTGACTAGAACTCTGATGGATTGGTCTCTAGTCTTTGAGGTGGCTCTGGAATCAGATGATTATTTATTTATGCATTATCTAATGAACTGAATTAATTCACCATTTTGTAAAGGTGACTAAGATATTTTAGTGAGCAAAAATCAACTCCATACCTGTCCTCACCTGATGGGTCTATGCGTAATATGAAAACAGGTATTATATTTCCTGGCATAACTCATTGAAGACCAATGATTTTTATGAGTGATACTTCTCTCAAAGAAATGCAATCAAATGTTCAATATGAATATTTTCTAAGAGATCATTTAAAACAACTAAAATTTCAGACATTAGGTCTTTGTTGCTTGAAATATTTACATAAATGTTACACATATGGATTAGAATCCTAGTTCCATCACTTACTAGCTGTTAAGACCTTAAGCAATTTACTTTGTAAATCTTTGTTGTAGCAACTTTGTGAAGGAGAATAATGATCTTGGCTCATGGGATAGCCAATATAAGAGCTAAATGGATATTGTTGGTAAAACCTGTCATAAAATATCGGGCACACAGAAAAGCAAATAGTACATTTCTGAATAATTTTCATGTTCCTCACTTTAACATCTACATAATTAAGATGGAATTTCTTATTTTGCTTGATTTTTGAGGTGAAAGTTCTTTAAAATTTTTTTTAAAGAGGCACAATTTTTTGTGGTTGTTGTTGTTATTCAGGTTGGTTGCTCCCCAGCATCCCTGGGTCTCGAAACCAGGACCTTGGGAGTGTGTGTGGGACTGCTCCCATGGTTATTTGACCACTAGGTCACCAGGACATGCCCTCTTTTTTTTTTTAATGTTAAATAACATTAAAATAACATTAATGTTAGTAATATGTCAAGTTTATGGAAAAAAGGAACCAGCTTCCCAAATAGGACCAATAACTCTGTGTACTACATAAATATTTATTATGGGTTCAGTTACATTAGGTGGTGATATTGAATCTGGTTCCCAATATTTGGTCATTGCAATGCCTTGTGAATTGCTTCAATTTGTCTATTTCTCTTTTGGAATCTTCTCTTTGGTTCCTTCTTTTACTTGGAAGAAACTTTTCCTTAGCATATGATCACTTACAAAGGTCCTTTTCACAGCAGTATGCCTAACAATGTCTCGTATTTTTGTATGTGACTTTTCCTCTATTCTTTGTGCAGTTTCGTTGTGGAGTTTGACATCAGTAACTCTATTTTTATACTCCCCTCTTTACTCTTATCCTTTTCTTCCCTCACCCCTTTCTTTCTTCCTTCTCTTTTCTCATTTTTCCATGCTAATTTGTGCAGTCTAAAAAGATTAAATGAAGGCAAGTCACTTCTAAATTGAGAGGTTATCATATTTTGCCATGTGTGTATGATCTGCTCCCATTCATAATGCAAACCCATGTTTGGGCCCAAAGTATAAGGACAAAAATCTTTCGTTTTAATTTTTTTTAATTCAAATTTTTATTTTTCTATATTTAAATACTTGTTTTCTGTATTATAAAGGAATTTTAGCATTTATTTTTGACATTATGGTACAAAAATTTTATGTGACAAATAACTGCAAAACACAAGAACAGGTACAAGATATAAGAATCTTTTCTTCCTGTTACCTCCACCATCCGATGACACTCTCTGTGGGAGGAGGGCCATGGTGTCTCTTGGCAGCTCTGCTGCCACACTCTTTAGCATATTTAATAACTGTTAACTTAAAGCTTGCAGTGTCTGTGTTTTTCTAAAGATATCAGCTAGATTGTCAGCTCCTGCATAAAGGGTATAAAGAGAAGTGTAACTCTGTTCACCCTCTAATAATAGAGTCAGCATCACTTACCTTATCATGTCAAAGTCACTTTCTCTGTGGACAATGATATGTTTCTTTTCTTTTCATTTCATTGAATCCTGGCCAAAATTGCTTTCACTGTAAGTCCGTCCTAAGTTAAAAAAAAACTGATTATCATATTCCAGGGCATTATTTTCAAATGGATATTGTTATTGATTTCTAGAGTTATATTTTTAATTCATAAGCTTAAATAAAATAAACAAATCATTTATATAGATGCAGAATTAGTACTGTCCATGTATAATGCACATCTGTATTTTTCCCTCACACGTTTGGGCAAAAACCGTGCATTATACAAGGCAAAATATGGTATATAGGGAGAGCATCATTTGGCTAGAACTTGTTTTTTTTTAGGTTTCTGTAGTCAGAAAAAATAAGTTTAAACCCTGACACTATCAACCTGCTCTCTGTGTGGTCTCAGTTTCCTCTTCTGTAAAATGGGGATAATAATTAATAATGATACTACTACCACTACTACTAGTACAAGCCTCAAAGGGAAAGTGGACAAAGTATAGCTTGGTCTAATTACTGAAGGCTGGTGATTTTTTTAATGTATATATTTCATAACTACTTTGAATATTGAAATATGAGGACTTCTTTGGAGATAATTTTAAATAAGAAAACATTTTCTGCCTTTAGAGGCTAGCTGTTTGAAAATATTTATAGAAATAGTCTTATTGGAATCTTGTCTCTAGTCAAACATCCTTATTTCAAGAGCATTAATAAAATTTTTTGATTAGCTTACTCTTGAAATAATTTTCTAGTGCTCCAAAATAATATTTTTCATCACGTAATCAACGCCTTGAGAATTTTTCAGGGCTATATTTGGAGCTCTATTGGAACACTAAAAACATCACTGTGTCAATATTTGAAGTCTACTGAAGTTCAGGATGGAGTGATTGAGATGTAGTTTGGTTTTTTAAAAGAACTTAACATTTACTTTAGACAAAATAGTATCACCATAAAAATTCAGTACATTTTGGCAATGATAGTAAAACTTCAATTAAAAAAAAAGAATGATTTTCTTATTATAACTTCTATGAGTTTTAAATAATCTAGAGTTCAGCTGATTTAAATGTGGTTTTTAAAATGTTCAATTCACTGTAAATAAAATTATGCTAGAAGAGAAAAAAATAATTTTTTTGAAAAAGTGGCATTTTCCTTTTATAATAAAGATTTCTTTTTAATTTAGTTACTTAAAATCAATTTTAAATAGAAATATTAGAACTTTTGTTATTTTGACCAGTTATTAAATTGACTCTAAACTCATATATTATATTATGAAATACACAATACTAAGCAACATCCACTCTAGAAGGGTGTGATGATTTTCGCCTAAGTCTCAAAAGCCTTTGCTAGTCTCCAAGCTAATTCTAATTCCAACACTTACTGTGAATCATTGCTTTATTGGAGAGTTTCTTTGGTCATGTGGGATTGTTGGACAGCACATAATAGTTTTGAAAATTTCATTTACACTGTGTTTCTAATTAGTGACCATATTAGCAATATTTTTTCTATCAAATTATAAGCAAGACTTATATGCCACGTATTTATATTTGTATACCCTCCTCCCCAAATATAAGGTTTTATACATAGGAGAAGGTTAAAAGATAGTATGAAAGATTTAAGAAAAATGAATTCTCTTTTGGCAGCGGGGGTCATATCCACTGTTTGGAATTTAAAAGTGTGTTTTCATGTTCAAAGGGAGGTGGTCTGACCAGGAAATACCTGGTTGCACTTCCGGTACTGGAAGAGGGGGTGCTTGGGGTATTTGCAATAGTATCGCATCTGTTCATCTGAGTGAGCTAATTTTCACCCACAGTTGTCCCAGTCACATTAATAAGGTTTCTCACTTCTGTGGATTTATTCATGTGCCTTGAGATGAGAACTCATCATTTAAGATTTTGCCTTTCCAGGCCTAAGAAATTTCCCTTCTCTTTCACTTTGGCTTCTCCACCATTCAGGAACCGGGTAGTATAAGTTCTTAACACTGGAGCAGTGGCACTTGAGGTTACCTCTGGTCAGGAAGGAAATGAATAGCTGGGTCTGAACTGGTATGAAATCCCAGGAAAAGTAACAGGTAGGGTAGGAAGAGAGTAAAGTCCCTACTGTTCAGCAGTCAACCCCCAAGAGAGTTGCAGTCTTCTTGGGGAGCTACCACCCCAGGGGGAAGTAGTTCTGGGGAAGGAAGCCCATATGGGACTCCTGGAACCCCCTGAGGGTGCATGAAGAGACCACATTCTGCTCGATCTTGAGACACATGAGTGGACAGCCTGATGCTCTGTTAAATTTCTCTACAACTTTATCTTTTCACCACTATGAATATATGTTTATTTACCTTACTGAGCATAATATAATCATTAGTTTTAGAATCATTGTCTGCATAATCTTAGAATTGTCCTCTGTTGATTGTCATATTTTCTTGGTTCTTTGTCAAGTACTTTTGGAACTTATCCTTGACATTGTGAATATTAATATCGTGAAGGATCTAGATCCTGCTATACTTCCTAAGAGACTGTTAAAGATTTTAGTGGGTGATTAGCTTGTTAGACACAAATTGCAAACTCTTTTAATTTTTGTGGGCAGCAATTCAAATACAAACTAATTTCTTTTGGCCTTAGCTGAGAGAAGTTCTCCTGGCACATGCGTGTTTCAATTCTAACCAGAGATTTGGACATCTTATTTTTTTTCACATTTTATTTTAATTATTTATTTATTTTATATTTTGTCCTTTAATTTTTTTAAAATTTATTTTGTGTTGTAGTAGTTATTCTACACATTAAAATAATTTCCTGTGTATAGGTTCCCCATTTCTTAGCTATATTTCAACACACTATGCCCTCCACCAAATCAAGTGTTCTTTCCCATTTCACAGTGGTCTCTAACACCATTTGTTGAGCAGCTTATTTATAGAACATGGACCCATCCCTTTTTCTGGCTCTGGCTCTTCTTCCCTTTTCTATAGTGGGTCTGCCTGTCATAGGTGCCTTTCTTTGATTCTTCAGACCAAGGAGACAACTCCATCAGAGTTTTACACACACACACACACACACACACACACACACACACACACACACACACCCAGTTTTAACTGTTACCTAACCTGAGGCTGAAAGCTGAGAGGATTTAACTTGTTCTGATTCTTTCCTCTAGTTGCGTAAAAATATGTTGTTTGGTTTATCTTTGAAAGCTCCTAAGGCCCTGTCTTTCAAGTTATTTTTTTTTAAATAATAAAAGCACTATTTTAATCACTGGGTTTTCTCGCACATGCTAAATAAGACTGCTAATTAAACTGCTGTATGTTGCCCTTTATGAAGGACATGAGGAACCATATCCTTTCCTTAATACTTTTTTAGATAGTATTATGGAGATAATAGGTAGAATCATTTTATTAAGAAGAAACAGAAAAAGAGAAAAAATGGAGAAGAATCAGCATTATCATTCTCTAGGTTGAGTTTTTGGTTTTTTTTGTTTCTTTTTTTGCAATTTTTAAAGTCTTATTTGTATTTTTAAAAATCAGTAAAAAATGAATGTTTATTTACTCCTTTATATATTTATTATTTCAAAAACTTTAACACTTGCATTGTTCCAAATAATAATCTAGAAAGAGCAAGTATTTCAAGTGACCAAGAAAATTTTTAGTCCCAAGTGAATTTGCAATCTAGTGACGAAGACAATCCGTGGTTGTATATACAGTCAGAAGCCACAAAACTGAGTGTCACATTTTTTTGTATGTATTTGAAAGCTCACAATGTGACAAGCATAAGGTATATATGAGTGTATATTTTCTGTCAATGTCATTTGAATTAATCTATGTTAATTATACCTGAAAAATTTAAATTTAATGATGTATCTATTCCAGAGATCTGCGTGCTTTTTTTTGTTTGTTTTTAAAGAGCCTGTAGTAAAACCTTTGAGCTTTGGGGGTCACATAATCTATATTCCAATAACTCAGTTCAACATTATATTGTGAAAGTAGCTAAAGCCAGTACATAGAGATTAAGAATGAATGTGTGATAATAAAATTGTACTTATGGACAATGAAATTTATAATTTATATAATTTTTCACATCATAAAATTTTTCAGCTACTTAAAAATGCAAAATCCTTGAGCTCTGAGGCCATATAAAATCAATTGGTAGTGGAATTTGTCTGTGGAATGTTATTTTCTGTCTCCTAATGTTCAATAAATAATAATTGAATATTTTTTCAATGTATAATATGAAATATTGGGAGGTAAATGTGTAAAGGATAAAATTCCTCTCCTCTAAAAACTTACAGAGAAATTATATCTTAATTTTAGTGGTCATTGTTCACTTTCATAGCACACATAAGTGAAGTACCATCTGATGTATATCCTGTTTCTGTGAAAAAATCAGCCTTATTATACTGTTCTTTAAAAATTTACCTGATTCTTCAAGTCAGAATGTGTTTTTATAGTTGGAAGTTAAGCCTGTTTGAAAATAAAGACGAGTTGTATTAGTGAAGTGGAATTATGGTGTGTTTTTCCACTTCTCTCATTTTCTATATTGTCATTATGCTTCTTAAACAGTTAAAAGCAATTTAGAACTTAAATTATATATTTATATACATGTATTTTATATGGTGGTGACAATTATTAATTTAAGTTCAAAGCATTTTATTAACACTAATGTTAATGACTAATCCCAGGCAAATTGTGGCTCTGGAAAGGAGACAGGCATTTGAGAAAGGACTTCAAAGATGAATAGTATTTCAATAGACAAGGAAGTGAGAAAATTGATATTTCTAACTGAAAGAACCACTTAAGGACCATCTTAAGATACTTAGTGTGATCAGGCAATGATATAACAGTTCGCTATGACTAGAGGATACTGTCTTTGGAAATAAAGATTAGACTGAAAGTATATTTGGCAATGTCAGGAATTGTGTTATATAAAGGTTACTGACTTTGTTCATCAGGAACATTTCCTTTACTCTGTTGTCTTCTATACCCATACACTTCACAATTAAGCCAATTTTGCTCCTGTCCACCCAGGCAGCAGAAATGAGAGACATTGATAGATGTGTAGCAATGACTAAGGAGTTGCATAAAGAATTTCAAGGACATACATGTTCAATATTTAGTGATTCTTCCTCAAGTAATACTTGCAGAGAGCTTTAGTTTATTCTACAAATTCCTTGCTTGTCAGGCGAATAATATCAAGGTCCAGGATGTATTCATGTGTGTGTGTCTATGTGTGTTTATGAATTTTAAATGAGTAAACTATGTGAGGCTTTCATGGTTTCTCAATAAACTTGACGCCTGTTTTTTATTGGATAATATAATATCTATTTATTATCCCATTTCTTTTCTTTCAAATTCAAATTAATACATTGGTAAGGAAATCACAGTTGACAACATAGGTGATTATTTGAATTAAGCTGATGTCATAGCAATAAAATGTCTTGACAAAAGTAGTCAAGTTATTGAATATCTTGAAATAAATATTGTTCTACTCATTAGAGCTAGATAAATACATTCTATAATTTCTCTGTGGAAATATAAAAATTTTCCCTATGTATATTTGCTTTCATTTGGCAGGAATTTTATCTTTATGGGCAAGTGATTTGTTTACTTGTCCAACATATGGGTATATATTCTTCACATTAATTCAGCCACAAGTGAAAAATAGAAACATGTAAAATAAAAAAATACTATATTCAAATAAACATGATATAAATTCAATGAATATGTCTTCTGAACCACAGCCAAAGACTGAGGTGATCAAGGAATTTTTCTTATTAAAATTCATCGGAAAGGACCTAAAAGATTTCAGTTCTCTGAAAACGATGTGTTGGAACCATGGTGAGAAGTCACTTTGATTCAGTATGTCCTACAATTGAATTACTCAGGAAAGAACATAGAGCAACTCAACTACTTTGAGGCTTCATCATGGTTTGGCCAATAAACCTTAAAATGTAGCAAATAGATAAGAGAACTGAAGTAGTATCTACCTAATTATGGAAGGTAGAGTGTAGAACATTTTTCAGGTGTCGGTAGGCCACCTGCGTGTCTTCTTTAGATAAGTGTCTATTCAATTCTTTTGCCCACTTTTTGAGTGGGTCATTTGCTTTTTTTATTGTTGAGGTGTGTGAGCTCTTTAAATATTTTAGTGATAAAGCTCTTATCTGATGAATATTGTGTGAATATTCTCTCCAAATCTGTGGGTTGTCTTTATGTTTTAGTAGTGGTGTCATTTGCTATACAGAAGATTTTCAGTTCGATAGGCCCAATTTCTTAATTTTACTTTGACCTCTTTTGCCATAGTTACTCCTTCTCCAAAGACCTTTCTGAGGTTGAGGTAGTGGAGTATTTTTGCCACATTGCCCCATGTCTAAGTCTTTGATCCATCTTGAGTTAAGTTTTCTGCAGAGTAATAATGAGTAATCTAGTTTCTTTTCTTTTTTCTTTCCTTTTTTTTTTTTGCAGATGTCTTTACAGTTTCCCCAACACCATGTGCTAGACTTTCCTTCCTCCACTGAGTGCTCTTGAACATTTGTCATAGATTAACTGTCCATATATGTGTGACTTTATTCCTAGGCTCTCAATATGATTCCACTGATCTGCGTGTCTCTTTTTGTTCCAGTACTGTACTGTTTGGATGATGATCACTCTGTAATATAGCTCGAGATCAGAACGTGTTATTCCCCGCACTGTTATTTATTTCTTTTAAAGTAGCTTTGAGTATTTGAGGCCTTTTGTGATTCCATACAAACTTCAATATTGTTTACTTTACTTCCTTAAAGAATATCACTGGGATTTTGATGGAAATTGCATTAAACCTATATATTGCTTAAGATTGAATTCCTGTTATTACTATGTTGATTCTTCCAATCCTTGAACATGGAATTTTTTAAAATATCTCTTTGAATCTTCCATTTCTTTTTGAAGGTCCTATAGTTTCATTAAAGAGGTTTTCTCCTTTTTTGCTAAGTTTGTTCTAATGTATTTGATCTTTCTTCTTAATGCTACTGTGAATGGGATTTCTTTCTTTAGTTAATTTCTTTTGCCACTACTTCATTGTTTGTATAAAGGAATGCTACTGATTTTTTGTGTTGATTTTATATCCTGCTACTTAGCTGTATTCATTTATTGTTTCAAGCAGTTTTTTCATGGAGTCTTCATGGTTTTATCATATCACCTGAAAATAATGTTAATTTTATTTCTTCTTTTCCAATTTGTATTGCTTTTATGTGCTTTTCTTGCCTTATTGTTCTGGCCAAGACTTCCTGAACTAAGTTGAGTATAGTAGTGATAGTGGGCACTCTTGTCTTGTTCCAGATCTTAGGAGAAAGGGTCTCCATTTTTCACTCTGATGATGATGTTGGCTGTGGGTTTGTCATACATGACTTTTATTATGTTGCGTTATGCGTCTTAAATTCCTATTTTGGCAAAGGATTTTATCATGAATGGGTGTTGCATCTTGTCAGATGCTTTCCTGTATATATTGAGAAGATCATATGGTTTTTCATTTTCACTTTGTTGATGTGGTATATCACATTGATTGATTTGCATATGCTGAACCATCCTTGCATCCCTGGAAGAAACCCAATGTGTTTGTGATGTAAAATTTTTTCTTGATGTGCTATTGAATTCTGTTTGCCAGGATTTTGTTGAGGATTTTTGCATCTATATTGATCAGTGATATTTGTCTGTAGCTATCTTTTATGGTGCTGTATTTGTTTAATTTTGGAATCAGGATAATATTGGCATCATGGAATGTTTTGGGGTGTTTTCTCTCCTCTTAAACTTTGTGGAAGGGTTTAAAGACGATTGAGATTAGCTCTTTGAATGTTTGATAGACTTCACTAATGAAGTCATCTGGATCTGAGCTTTTGTTTTTAGGGAGACTTTTTATTTGTGCTTCAATGTCTGTGCTTATGATTGATCTGTTTAAGTTGTCTGTGTCCTCCTGTTTCAGTTTTGAGAAGTTGTAGGATCCTAGAAATCTGTCCATTTCTTCACAATTGATGAATCTGTTAGCATATAAATGTTCATAATAGTCTCTCATGATCCTTTGTATTTCTTTGATGTCAGTTGTAATTTTATCTCTTTCATTTCTTATTTTTGTTATTCAGATTTTCTCTTTTTTCTTAGTGAGTCTAGCTAGTTATATCAATTTTGTTTAACTTTTTCAAGAACTAGCTCTTGAATTCATTGATCGTTTGGATAATTTTTGTTTGTTTTCAGTTCCATTTATTTCTGCTCTAATTTTCGTTATTTCCTCCCTTCTGATTTTTGTTTTGAATTCTTCTTCCCTTTTTAGCTCCATAAGGTGTGAGTTTCAAGACTCAACTTGGGCTTTTTCTTGGTTTTGATGTGCAATTTTATGGCTATACACTTTCTTTTCAGAACTGCTTTTGTCTCATCCCATATGTTTTGGACATTTGTCTTCTAATTTTCACTTGTTTCCAGATAAAACTTAATATCATCTTTAATTTCATTGATGATTCAGGATTTGTTCAGAAGCATTTTGTGCAATCTCCACATCTTTGTGGTTATTCCAGTTTTGTTCTTTTGGTTCATTTCTAATTTTACCCCCCCTGTGGTTAGAGAAGATACTTTTTATAATTTCAGTCTTGTATTAACTGAGACTTGTTTTGTGTCCTAGAATATGGTCTATTCTTGAGAATGTTCCATGTGCATTGGAGCAGAATGTATACTCTTTTTTGGAAGGGAGGGTGGAGTAGAATGCCCAGAATATGTCTATTAGGTCCATGTGATCTGTTGTTTCAATTGGGGACCTTAAGTTTTGTTGATTCTTTGCCTGGATGATCTATATATTTGTGTCAATTGTTGAAGTCCCCTACTATTATTGTGTTATTGTCCATCTTGGCTTTTAATTCTGTCAGTTTTGTTTTATGTATTTCAGTGATGCTGAGTTGGCACATATATGTTGATTATAGTTATTTCTACTATCTCGACCATAATGTATGACCATCCTTGCCTCATAATACACTTTCTAGCTGGAAATTTGTTTTGTCCAATATTATGTTCCTGATTTCCTTTCATCACTATTGCTTTGATATATTTTTCCATAGCCCTTGACTTTCAACCTGTATTTGTCTTTGGATTTGATTTGTGTTCTTGTAGGCATAATATTGATGAGTTCTGGTTTTTGATCCATGCAGCAAATGTGTCTTTTGATTGATGAGTTCATTCCATTCACATTTACGGTGATTAAATTTAGGATTTTATTACTGTCATTTGAGCTTTTGTTATTTGTTGCTTTTCTCTGACTGTTGCTTCATTTCCTTTTTGTTTATGTTTGTTTTGCTTTTTTTTTTTATCCTTTATGTGGTTTACAGTGTTTATCAGTATTGTCTGCTTCATGGCTATGTATTTCTTTAAAATTGAGTTTTGTGCCTGTCCTATGAGTTTTCTCTAACTGTACTACTCTATGCTAAACTTTTGTGAGCTGATGCCTCTTCAAATTTATATATTGGATTACCTGTTTTCTTTCTTCCTTTAGTATTTTGTATTCTCTCCTGTTGATTTCATCTTCTTTCCACTTTTGCTTTTCTGTTTATCACCATTAATTTTTCCTGGCAGGGTCACAGTGCAAGTTTATTAATTCATTCATTAAAATTTTTTTTAAGAAAAGAGCATAATTTATCACAGTAAATACTTATTTCAAAAGAAACTCAGAAGAGTACAATATATTGGATATTTCCAACAATTAAACTTTAAAATGAACATAATGGAATATGTAAAAATTCATAATATAAGTTTGAGTCATACAATTCCTTAATTTAGAAAAGTTAAAAAATTGTAATAATTTAGAATAAGCTAACTAAAAGAAAATCTCAGCATGATGAAAGTAAAATTAGAAAATTTTGTATAGCATTACCTTTCCAAACAAAACAATATCAATGAAAATAAAAATAAACAGGATAAAATATTAAGCACACAGGATTGGGGCATAAAAATAAATTTGAACCTTGGCTCTGACACTTGTATACTATATAAATTTGGCAGATTTCTTAGTTTTGGTTTTCTCATCTATAAAATGGTGATAGTAAAATCTACATAATCGACTTATCTTAAATAAGATAATATATGTCAAGTTCGTGAATGCACATGTGTGTGCATTGCTATGTGTAGCTCTTCACATGTGTTGCCTGCATTTCTCCAGTTTTTTCATCATTTTTGAGGTTTGGTGTGTCTGTGTTTTCATTTTCCCTGTTAAAATGTCCTGTAATTTAAGCTTTAGGATTTCATTATTTCTTGAGTGATAGGCTTGGTAATAGAGAAATTCATTAACTTTGTGTGTCATTGAAGACCTTTATTTCTCCATCATATTTAAATGATAATTTTGCAAAATAGTATTCTTGAGTGATAGTTTTTGCTTTTGAGCATTTTGAATACATCATTCTAATCTCTCCTAGTCTGCAGTCTGTTGAGAACTTGATGATAGCCAGATGTGTGTGCCTTTGTATACTATATTTTTCTTTTTTCTAGCAGCCTTGAGAAGTATTTCTTTGTTGTCGAAGTTTGCTAGCTTTACTATGCTATGTCTGTTAGAAGGTCTATTTACTTTTAGAAATATGAGTATTTTCTCTGCTTTTCAAACATCCATAGTTATATTTAGTGAGAGATTTGGAAAATTCTCTATTCTTTAAATAGGTTTTCTGCTCCTTTCTCCCTCTCTTCACCTTCTGGGACACCTATCACTCTTTTGTTTGTTCTTCTTATAGTGTCTCACATTTCTCATAGGGCTTCTTCATTTTCCTGTGTCTTATTTCCCTGGCCTCTTCCATGAGTGTCACTTCTGTAACTTGTCTTCAGTGTCTGATAATCATTGCTCTGCAGGTTTGAATCTGTTTGTGGAGCTTTGTATGTTTATCTGTATTTTCTTGACTATAATTTCGTCTCTAGCATTTTATGGCCGCAATATCCTTGGTGAAATAATACCTTTGCTCTATCATATTTTCAGAGGTTTTCCAATTGCCTTTGGTTAGTTGTGTGAACCTCCTGCATCTCATTCAGCTTTTTAGTAACTATCCTTTTGAACTCTTTATCCGTTGAGTTGTCCTAATTCATGTTGATATAGTTCTTCTCTGGAAAACAAATGGCATTGTCCTCTTCTTGGCCATTCAAATTTTTTTTGGTGACTTAGATTTTAGCATGGCCTTTGTTTTAGTACTGCGGCTTTCTTTTGTTTTACTCCAGACCTTTTCCTATCTGTATGATGCTGTGGCAGGTGCCAGCCCATTGATTTAAATTGGGATGGGGCTGGTTCTGCTTTCTAGGTCCCTTTGTGGTGGGTCCCTGATGTCTTTTCAAGTGGTGCTTGAAAGCTTTGCAATCTCCAGAACAGGGTGTTTTACATGCAACCCAGGTTCAGTATGGGACTATATCTCTCAGGTAGCCCAATTATATATTTCAAGATTGATGGGTATGGGTCTGAGTTGAGGCACTGTGGAGGTCTTAAGTTCTTGAAGCCTGGTGGATGCTTGTTCCTGTTGTTACCTGAGCAGGATGGGCATGATAGCCTGCAAGTCCAGAGTCCTAGTGACCACTGACTCCTGTCCTGAGGCCTAGTAGGCCAGTATTGGTTCTGGTCTACTGCAGGTGGGTCCAGTGATTTGAGGTCTGGGGGAATGAAGACCTCAAGCCACTAGAGTCTAGTGAGTGTAGTGAAGTTGGGCAGGAACAACTCAGGGCCTCTTTTGGCTAGGTCGGGTGATCCAGAGATCTCAGGGAGTGGTGGCTTGGGGTTGCTTGAAGCTGGGTTGGTGTAGCTCTGTGTCTCTTCCAGGCAGGGATGGTGCTATGGGGTCTTGGCAGCTGAGTTCTGGAGTGACTGGAGCCTGGCAAGTGCAACAAAGCCAGGAAGGTAGAGCCTGGGGACTCTTCTGGTGCAGTCATTCATAACTTGAGTCATATTTTATACCATATGCAAACCTAGGACTTTTGATTAGAGACTTTAATCTATTTAAAAATAATATAATTGCTGAATAAGATAGAATTTATAAGAGCCATATGCTATTTATTTGTTGTATATCATGTCTTTCTTATAACCCTGTTCTTCCATTAATACCTTCTTTTGGGTTAAGTCGCTGTTTTCCAGTGTATCATGCTAATTCTCTTGCAATTTTTTCACTAGGGATTACATTTAACATTTTGCAACAGTCTAAATCAGATTAATACCAATTTGATTACAATAGTATAAAATTTATTTTTATTCTGTATAGCTCTATGCTTTCCAACTTTATGTTGTTACGGTCACCAATTATATTTTTGTGTGTCCATCAACAACCAAATTGTAATTTTATCTTCTATTTTTATAATAGCAAATTATCATGATTATTTTTATATTTTCTGTGTGTTTATTGATATTCAGTATTTTTTGAGACATCCTTCTCATGGAATCTTTAGTCTAGACTTAGAGCCCTTTAGCTCATTGAAATATTTAGACAGCTGATTTAAAGTTTTTGTCTAATAAGTCCAGTGTCTTGACTTCTTCAGAGACACTTTCTGCTAGTTACTTTTTTCCCTGGGCTAAATTTTCTTGTTTCTTTGCATATTTTATAATTTTTATTGATACATAAACATTTAGAAATATATACCATGGGGTCCCATTCCAGATCACTGCAATAAAGCTAATATTGCTGTAAACTGAATCACATGAATTTTTTGTTTCCCAGGCATAGAAAAATATTGTTTAACACTACACTGTAGTCTAATAAGTGCATAATAGTGCTATATCTAAAAAGTAAATTTACATGTCTTCATTAGATATGACAAAAAGACAAGAAGCGAGAACATTATTGCATAATGGCACCTATCAACTTGTTTGGTGCAGGGTTGCCACAAACCTTTAATTTTTAAAAAATACAACATTTGTAAAATATGAAAAGAAATCACAATGAAATGAAATATACCTGTAATGTAGTAAATCTGGAAATCTTATCCCCTCCTTTCCAGGTATTTGTCACTACTTGTTATATTTGCCATTTTTTAATTTAGCACCTTTTCTGAACAAATTCTCTAATTCTTTATTTTTGTCATGAATTTCCTATTTGAGTGGATTAGGGGTCAGTTAATGTTGAAGAAAGTGTTCCTTAAATACCTGGAACCAAGCTCCTCCTCCTATTTGCCAAGGAACTGTGTGTGTGTAAGGATCCCCCTTCCACACTAACCCAGGCAGTCTTTGTATTTCTTTCCTGCTTTCATAAAAGTCAGGTCTTTGCCAAGCACGTGCGTAGTCCCATGCATGCACATTTCCATCAAGATTTGCAGGAATATTTTGGAGCATTTCAAAGTCCTTATAGGACATATCATTCCCCAACTTTTCCTCGAAGCTTTTTGGTTAGTCTGTTATTAGACCCAACTATTATACATTGCCACAGGCAACTGTGAAGTTAGAACATTTGCTGGGGATTGTTTCAACAAGCCTTCCCTAAAGAAGTCTTGTTGCACTGACCAAGCTGTTAATATGGTCAATTTCAGACATTCTTGTAAGTGGGGTCTTTCATGAAACATTAGACAGGGGAAACAGTGGCAATTACTTGGTAAAGAGTTTCTGAAGCATTTCTAACACTGTTGTACTCTTTCCTGTGGCTGTCATGCTGCATTAGGAGTTAGGTTGCCATTTTTCAAAGTTAATGTGCAGCTGGAGACTGGGCAGTAAGAATAGGGTAAATTAAAAAAAAAAACCCGTAAAACTCAGGTTGTTTTACTGAGAGTCAGACATTTTTAATAAAAATTCTCTAATTTGCCCTAAGCCTTGCTATGACCATTTTTTTTTTTTTTTTGCCATTTTTTTTTTTCATTGCTTTATGGCAAAGACAGTTTTCAGAAGTGTTTATATTGCCATTTTCATTAAGATCATAGAGCTATGTCACCTTATGCTTACCGTGTGTTTATGCTCTAAAGTGACTCACCTAGCCCTTTGTCACTGAAGCAGACAATTCTTATGAGAGCATTCATTTACAAATTACTAATAATTACAAAGGATTATTTGAGGATGTCCTTTAATATGCAGTTTTTGAAAATAATATATAGTTGTGCTGAACTTAGTTTAATGAATAGACATTAGACAAAACTTGTCCATCAATGGAAATAGTATTTAATAAATAGAAATGACCAATGTGAAGAAATTCATATCTAGAACCATTATTTCCTCTCTGTTATCTGAATTGATCCATAATTCTGTCATAGATGAACACAGTTTTCCTTTTCCAAAAGTTTTGGCATTTTAACCTTTGCTTCAGGCTTTGGACCTTGTCATGATGATCCATTCCTGCAGTCTGAGTTTTTGAAAAATGTTCTTAAGATGTGATATTATCTCCCTGTTAAAATTACTCAATTTTTTAGTTCATTTGAGCCAGTTGGCTACTCTGTGGCAAGCAACAGGATTTATGTTTCTCCTCACATTCATTCCCATTAATGATTGAGAACTTGGGAAATGGAGAAAAAGCAAGACTGCCTATCAATAGCTAAGGAAAGTGAGACTGAAAATTCTGCCTTATCTTTCCTAAATAACAATGTTGATGGAATTTACTGTCAAAGTTATTGGATTTAACCCTCAAAGCTTGAGCCATGGTATTTACTGCTTTCATATTTTATATACTTCCTTTTTTTTTCAATCCTCAAACTTGATTTATGTTGGGATTTTGCTCCAACACTTTTGCACCAACCAAGAAAAAAAAGTTTGAAATCTCCTTTCACAAAAACATTTAAGATTATAAATAAATTCATGCTGCTTGTGGTTTATCATTTGAATAACACTTTAGCACAAGATTATTTTATACATGTTTTAAAGATACACCATGCTGTGACTTTTATGATTAGCATTTATGATTATATAAAACTGAAATGGTATAGAGATTAATAGGAGATATGCGGTGATTATGATGTGTGTATATATGCGATAGGCGTATTACTAGACTTTTTAAGGAAGAAGAGGAGTATTTAGAAAGAACACAGGTATATTTTTTGTTAGCAGTTTCCTAAGTCTCTTCTCAATGGTTAGAGTCAGTAGGAGAATGAGTGAATGGGAGTGGGAAAAGGTTATGATGCCAAAGACCTGCTTCTTATACCCCAAAACAGGATGACTGAAGTCCCATTGAATGCAAGCAAACTTTCCATAAGGTGATATTCCTTTCTAAGAAGCATCTCTATCTCTGAATTTAAAAATCCTGTATTCTAATTATAAGGAATAAGGTAAAATTGAGTGCCCATGTTTTGAAAAAACTTGCTATTGTTACTAAATCAAAATTACAGGTAGAAACAAATATATTATGGAGTCCTCTCTGAACACTATCTTTTCACATGAAAGTTTAATTTGTACAGCAAATATCAAAAAATTCCGAGCTATTTCTGAATTTGTAACTTTACGTTTTACTGCAAGAGGAAGATTGCCCTTTATTTAATTTTTGACAAAATATAGAGTATATTAGTGTCCTCATGCATGCCAAATGAAATAGTGTATATTTGTAAAATGCCCTGCTTCAGTATTTAATGTATTCATTAGTGATTTGAAAAACTCATTGCAAATTCTGCTCTATTATTTAGTAACTCAATGTGTTAAATCTGATTTTAAGACAGACTTTTTAAAATCAATATCATTATTTAAGTAATTCCCTTGGCAAATGAAAATAATTTTTTCTATATATCTCATGGATCTTTTTAGTAGCTGAATATTTAAAAGAATAATTTAAGGCCTGTTGAGCACTGTTACCATTTGTATTGCTAATAATATTTAAAGCTTAAACAGTATATCCACATAGCTCATTACACTTACTTGAGAATTCTCTTAGCATTTGATTTACCTGCTGAATATGAAACAAGAGTAAACTAATGACAGCCCACTTGTACTACCATGATACCAGCTCTTCATCTAAATTATGTTTAGATAATTATAGCAGATAGTACATTCTTAGAACAATTTTTAGTTATTGCTGGGATTACAATTATGCCTGTGACTAAATCTATAATCAATCATGAATGTCACTATTTTCTGCTTAATTAGAGCATAATTTGAGAATAAGAATAGGAAAGAAGAGGTTTCTTAGATTTCCTAATTTTACTGTGATTCTTTCAATCATTTGGCAACTAGATTTTAGCTTCAATCCTATTTTCAAATTACACTGAATAATGGGTAGAAAATGTCCTCATAATCATCATCAACACCATATTTTCATTCCTTTTAATAAGCAGCAGTGTACCAAATAGAGTAGGAGAACACAGTGATTCCAAGATATATATGCTTGAACCTAGTCAAGCATTGCTGAAAATCTATAAAAGTTCAACGAATGTTCTATTTCACATTTATTATTATTTATTATTACTGGCATAGTCTTTACTGCAGCGTAGAGGAGAGCATCAAGACTCAGCACTGTTTTCCATAACCCTGGAAAAGCTTGGATTATTTGATTCTCTTCTCTCTGGAGAAAGTCATGGCAAACAAGAAACTCTTCTGAAGTCTTCACTTTTTTGTCTTGTTAGGCACTCCTAGTACAATGTTTTCTCTGTATTCTGTCTTCTCAGGGTCGTGATTTTGTATATTATATGAGAAAAATTGAGTTGTGGACTACAGCCAGTAAGAGTTTCATAAGGAATATAATCACAATTAGATATTTCACTGGAGAAAATAATATCATCAGTCAGACCATTTGCCAAAACAAATGATACGGTTAAATGTTTCATTCGTTAAAAATATACTGACTGAATGTCGATGTAGGTCTGAATGATTGCCTGGTGTTTTAAATAAGTTAACCAGTGATCACGCTGAATCTAACATGCTCACTCTTGTTTCTCACAGCCTACTTCCTCTCTTTGGTCTCCACAAAGGGTTCTACTTCCTCAAACTTAAGAAGCAGAATATTTCTTCCCACGAGTAACCAACGTGCTTGTCAGGTATTTGAAACAGTACACAGCATTTTAAATACTTTGCACATTTTGGAGCTTCTTTATTATAATTGTTAGGACATTAATTATTTTTTACAGATTAGATTTTATTACTTTTCCAACCAAGTGAGTGGTAAATTAACGGCAGGCCTTCAAACTGTATGTGGGGGTCCTATTCAGCATTTGTGGCAAAACACAGCTGGGCTCCAAGATCAGTGGGAAAGAAGCATCATTAACATCGAAAGCTCCCAAAGATTTCAGGTGCGTATGTTGTTCATTTTTAATCTATATTTTTGAAGGAAAACGGTAAAATGCAATTTTTCAACACAAAGTGAATTAGAAGTAGGATAACTATTGGATTGCTCGAATTATCAAGGACTGAGGGATTTCCTGGATTTTTAAGGTCTGAAACCAAACAGCCCCAGAAAACTTACATGGCCAGTCACCCTCAAAGACTCAAAAACATTTCAAATTTGGTATCAAAATTAAGGTTGGTATATTTTAAGATATATATAGCAGTAATATAGTGCATAGTTATATTCAAACTATGTAATACAGCCTTTGTTTTCAAAAATTAAAGTCAGTACAAGATTATAAATGACCAAGTATATTTGTATACTAATAAGATGTATATATGGTCAAAATCATAATCAAATGATTATTACAAGAGGTTTGGGGAAAGTATTACATATTTTAACTTTTAAGCCAAACTTAAATTTTTCAGTAAAAATGGGATAATAAAACATTTTATTCTTAAAGAATTTACTTTTTAAGGCTGAGTTTTTGGGGTCAATTTACCTCAAATGAGTTTTATCCATAATCTATTATTAAAATAGTATGATACTCTATGTTTTAAATTTTATATGGTGTAGAAAATTATCTGGTATGTGATGAATTTAGCAGTTGCTTAAATATAGGAATTTAATTTGATTACATTTCAACCAATTATTTTGAGTGACTGAGACGAAAAGGGTGGGAGAATGAGCAGGATCTCTATTATAAAAACTGATTTATAAGATAGCACAAATTTTCTTAATTTATGTCATAAAATCACCATAGTTTAGAATTGTCAGGTTCTAAACAATGAAGATTGGAAGAAAGTAAAAGAAAATCACTTAATAGATGGTTAAATGACACCTAAAGATAGGACTTAAGAGAAATTCTGATTTTGGAAATACGATTCTGTCATGTTGACACTTTTCACTCTATTGAAGTCAAAAATCTGTGTGTGTTGAGGTAGTACCTTAAGCTATTAGGCACTTAAGTCTTTCTATGAATGACAGTTTCATGTAGTTGACAAAGACTTAACTTGGGACACTTAGAATACTCTACGTAGGATGTGGGGGAGAATGTTTTCAGGACTATGTTAGGATTTTTGTTTTTCAGATGTATTGAAATATAATTGTCATATAACACTGTGTAAGTTTAAAGTATACAGCATGAAAAGCTCATACACAAACATCTTGCAAAATAATTACAGTAAAATTAGTTGACACATCCATTATCTCATATAATTATATTTGTATGTTTGTGTGTGTTTGTGTGTGGTGTATGTGGTGAGAATATTGAAGACATAACTTTTAGCAATTTTCATGTATATAACATTAGCTATATTCACTATGTCTAATAGCATATCCTTAGAATTTATTCATTTAAAAGAAGTTTATACTCTTTGACCAACATTTCCTCATTTCTCCTTGCAGCCACTGTTGACAACTATGATTCCGTTTTCTGTTTCTATGAATTCAGCATTTTTAGGTTCTACATATGGGTGAGATCGCACAGTATTTTTCTTTCTCTATTTGATGTATTTCGCTGAGTTTAATGCTCTCAAGTTCCATCAGGTTATCAGAAATGATAAAATCCTCCCCCTCCCCACCTTTTTTTTGGCTGAACTGTTTCACTGTATTGTACACTACACTTTCGTTATACATTTGTCTGTTGACAGACAGATTTAGGTTGTTTTCACATCTGGACTATTGTGAATGATTTTACAATCAACATGGTGGTACAGATAATCACTCTGAGATAATGAGTATATTTCCATTGAATTAATACCCAGGATTGGGGTTCCAGGATGATACAGAATTTCTATTTTAATTTTTGAAGCATTTCCATACTATTTTCCATAGTGTCTGTACCTATTTATATTCCCACCACAGTGTATATCCTCCATATCCTCTCCCATATGTGTAATCTCTAGTCTTTTTGATAATAGCCACTCTAGCAAGTATGAGATGATATAGCACTATGATTTTTTTTACATTTTCCTAGCCATCAGTCATGTTGAGCACCTTTTTATGTACCTATTGTCTATTTGTATGTCTTCCTTGGGAACATGTATGTTCAGGGCCTCTGCCCTTTTTAAAAGTAGGATCATCTGATTTTTCACTGTTGAGTTGTGTGAGTTCCTTGTACGTTTTGGATATTGATCCATTATCTGGTATAAAGTTTGCAGAGAAGATTTTTTTTACAGGTGTAGAGTTGCAACACTATGTTTCAACTGTAGTGGGAAATGGTGTGCAGCATGAGAGCACAAATAATGCATCTAATTGGTTGTGGATGCTCAGATGTCACGACCCTCTAGAGAAGTTTCTAGTTTATTTCTAACACTTCACACTCTCCTGTGTCTCTTTATCTTTTCTCAATATCAACAAAAGCATCAAAACAAAACCCAGAGTCACATTTACTCGATGCTGAAGGAGTTCCGTGATGATGTCCCCGCTGTCTGCTTGTATAAACTTTAATGACTGAGATGGCAATCTTGTCTCTGTATAAAGCTTTACTGGTATTTGCACATCTTTTCAAAGTTTGAAACTGAACTGATAATAAAAGAGTCACAAACTCTTTTTGTGAAGCTTTGTGCCTTATATCTAATTGTCTCTCTTTAGGTCAAGGTCTTTACTAGCAGGGCAACAGAGATTTGGATGTTGGGTAGGGCTGCAGCCTGCTGATTCACGGGTTAGACCTTTTAAAACAACTTCCTTGTTTTTCTCAGTTGCCCATTCCCAAATGGCACATCATAGAAGATGATGATTAAATACGTTGCAGTAGCTAAATATAAAACTCCTGAATATATCATCCGCAGGGCAATTCAGCTGTAGCTGAGCCAGGTTATTCACTTGAGTGCTTTAAAATGCAGCAGTGGCTTCAACCAAAGCAGATGCATTTGCAGTATATTAATTTGTTTCCCAAAATACTTAATTGCTGATATGAAAGTACTGCTTCTACCTTAAATGCTTTGTAAAAACTAGGAGACCATCTGACTCACTTGGGTGACTTTCTCTACATCAGTCTTTAAGATTGCAGGTATATTTTAGTTCTATCCTGTCAGCAAGTGAGCAGATGTTCCTGTGCTTTTATTTGGAGGGGACACAGAGATGTGCTGTGCTTGTAATGCTGCCTGCCGCCCTCTCATAGCTCATTCCTGAAAGTTTAGCAGGAGGTTTATTTGAAGGCATTTTGTAATCAGCGTCTCCAAACAGTATCTGCTGCCTCATCAGCTTACAAGAATTATTCCATTTTCTGCAATTTCTCTTCCATGCTGACTTCTGGTAGTTTTAAAGCCAGTCATGCTTCCTTTAGAAATATCCAAGTAGGAGATTTCTGTCCCAGCTGGACCCTGGTTTAGCATGGGTTTAGCCTCAGGATCTGACTTTCCCCTGGGGACTTGATCACTGTCATTGATAAAGCACTAGGTCTTTTCCTTAAGAACATTGAAGCGTGTTAATTTCTGAAGGAATACTGCTAGGTAAACAAGGAATAATGTTATATACACTGAGTCACAAAGTTGGCAGTATTTAAAAAAGTTTCTGAAGGCATTTAAAGAATAACCCTTATCGAGTACTGGCAGTGTATAAATTACTGCATTTAGACTTTTGTATATATTATTTTTTATTACAAAAATGTTTTTTTTACTGCTCTCTCTGGGTCTTAAATCTAGGTCCGTAGCTTTCACATGGTCTGCACCTTAGCTGCCTCAGCTGTCTGAGCCACAGGGATGGGCTTATATTATTTTATGAACATTTAAGTCCTCTGAAGTGAAACTGTAATTCCTCTCATTGTTCATATGAGGATTGCTCCACAAATGTGGAATAAGCTACTAAATTCCATATCAGAGTAGCACCTGGAATAGTTCAATTTAAAAACTCAATCATTTAGTCACTAACCATGATAACTTTTTATCACATTAAAGAATCATAAGAATTTACAAGATATAGTTGAAAAAAACCCCATCTCTAAATCTGCTTGCATGAAACTCATTACACTTTGTCTGAGGTGTAGGACGAAACAATATCATTATGCATTGTGTGGTGCTGATTAACTGAAATCACACTTTTCAAAAGTGCAGATATGAGCAATTACTTTTATTATTGTTCTAAAATGTTTGCAGAGACAAAGAATAAAACAGGCTAAACATGTATTAGAAATTTAGCCCCAAATTCAAGTGAGACTTGTATTAAAACCCCTCATCCACACTTCTTTTCACTTATTTTTTTCCTTGTAGAAATTCCAGCATTGGCTTTATAGGTAGAGAGAAATGAATACTATATTACTAAGTATATCACTGACTCTGGTCTTCAAGTTGGGTTTTTAGTTTAGTATTTTTGTTTTTGTTTGCTTTTTAAAGGAAAGGTGCAGGCAGGAATGAAGGCAATATTAAGAAAATAGGCAGAAAGAGAGTAGAAGAAAGAGCACTTTATTTATTGTTTATTTTTGCTTGTTCACACTGGTTGTTCCCCATGCTCAGGACTTGAATCAAGAGGCATGTGGCCTGCATCTTTTAGAGATGATTGACCTAACCACTGCTCCATCAGGGCACACAGGACTTTTAGATGTTTAAACTAAATGAACAGTAAATACCCGAATTTTCTAAAGAATCTGAAACATTTTAATATGCTATTATCTACTTGTCATTTCTTTGATATTCCATTTAGAAATGACAGACAGTTTTCAGTAGCCTCTTTCTCAGAAACAATGGTTTCGATTAAGATGGACAAAAGATACTTTATTCATAAAATAAATGTAAATTATCTTAAAAATTTACTCAAACTTCTCAAAATCATAATCAAAGCCATTTTTGCCTTTTAATTTAAGAATATTAATTATGTGAACACCTGATGAGGAAAACATTACTTATCTCTTTGTGTTTCAGATGTTTGGAAATAATTCTGCATGTGTAGTACTAGTTAAGAAAATCTAGTGTAATAACTATAAGAGTTTGTGAGGGTGTAAGCCCTTTATCTATCTGCCATCAAAGTTCCATGTAAGATTTAAATTAAGTGGTTTGAGCACTGATCTTGTGACTGTCTTCAGAGACCACCTTCTCAAGAGTTTGAGGTGAGAGGAATTTATCTCATGTTTGTAAGTGTTGTAAGTAATTCCTGATTTCTGTGATGTGGCCAAAATTTAACTCTGTTTTCTGTGGTATGATATGCTTTTAATTCCTATTTTGCTTAAACACAGTAAAAATGAGTAGATATTTAAAAAAATTTTGGCCAAGTTTTGGATAAAGCAAGGAATGTTAGATATAATTTTTCTTAAAAATGCAATTACTAGGGAAAGGGCATTTTAATCAGGAATTTCCTTTTTCTTTTTGACCAAAGAATAAATTTCTTTATCCATTCTGAAACAATAACAACAAAAGAAAATTACATAGCCTATAATAATAAGCACTTTCTTTTATTTTTTAAGATTCCACATTCCTTAGCTAATTCAATGCATCCCTCTTTTAGGGATCCCAACTAAAATTCCTGAAAAATAATTTTGCTTAAATAAATTCAGTAGATTATCTAGTCACATCCCATGGATCTCATGTTCCATAGCTACACAGACCCATTAGCAAATTTCTCTACATTAGAGAAATAGTTATTTCCCTAAAAAAAGACATTTCCCCTTGTTGGGCCAGTGGACTCAAATGATAGCCAGCTTTCACATGAACCTTTCTTTACTTATACCAAGCTGAAGCAGAATTTAATAGATCTAATAAGTATATCATATGTGTTATAAATTCTCCTGAGAGAACTGAAGGGTAGAAGGTAATTTTAAACCTGATCATAAGATCAGGTAAAAACATATGAGTGGAAATAGGGAGAAATAGGAGAAAAAAGAAAGGAAATCTTTTAATAAGTCTTGATTGATTTGGCATGAACCTGGAGGAGAAAATGATTTTAAAGATTCTTTTAGAGTTTTGAACATTGAAAAGTGGCAGTTTTTGGTAACATTGTCAGAGAATGTGAGTCTGGTGAGAGGTCCATTTTGAAGGGAAAGAATATTATGAATTAGAAGTGACTTGATTTCATGTCATCTGAGTGAAATGTTCTATATGCTGTGCAAAGATAGAACTCAGGAGAGAGGCTGACATTTGTGATGTAAATTAGTGTATCATTTGTTTGGGTGACATTTGAAACCCTGAGGAAAAATGGGTTGGTGGGGGATTGTCGAGGAAAAAAAAGATGACATTAATGATTAGTTGACACTTATTTCTACTTCTCTTTTTAAATCTAGATGTTATTGGCGTATTCTTAGTTCAGTAAAAACTAGGGAATGTATCCATACAAGGGTTTCAGGAATAATAAAGTGTTAATCTATAGAGAATAGATTTTTATGTATAAATACACTTCATATAATAGCTTATTTCTTTTAAAAATATTTATAATAATTTGTAATAATAATAGTCGATCTTTATTTAATGCCACTATAAAGGGCTATCGTAGATGCAATAACTCATTTCTCCTTGCATAAACCTTATCCTATATGTAACAACTTACTCTTCGTATCAGTACCTTTTTACAAAGAAAAAAACTGAGGTGCAAAGATATTGAGTAATTTTTCCAAGATCCTGTTGCTATGAAGTTGTATAGCTGGGATCTGGACCTCAGTAGTCTGACTCTCCAAATATCCATTTTAATCATTAACCTCTACTGCGCTCTCATAAAACCATCACTACACAATAATCTTTGATGAACCTTTTCCAACATGATCCTGTTTTATAAATAGTCACACAGTTATTCTGCTTTATGTGAAGAACAGATGACCTATTAGGGCTACATACTGACAGGTTACCTGACAGGGTGTGGATATTTTACATCCTGTTTTTAATAGACTAATGAATAGCATATTGTTTAAAAGGGAATATATCAGAATATGGTGCTGTATGGAAACAAAAGAAAATGCAGCACAGCAAAATAGTCTATTATATTTTACTGCATGCAGACTAATTTTTGAGCTAAAAGCAGTGCTAATTTTTGGAAATAATAAAATGTTTAGATTACAAATAAGGATGAAAAATGCATAAAAGTTTAATGTTTCCAGGAATTAAGTCACAAACATCATTGGTATTCATTAGTGGAGGCGGAATAATACTCTCCACAAACACACCAATTTTCTATTAATTCAGATAACGAGAAATTGAGAGTAGTAGTTTCTTAGCTTCATCACATCAGAGTATTTTCTCTCGGTGCAAACTTATGTCATATCACAATATGACATTTAGTCATTGAGCAATAAGTCACTATACAACTATCTCTAGTCAATGTCCTAAGCTTTTCTTAGATAATTGCAGAAAATATGCAGGCAGATTGTACAAAGACATTTAAGAAAGACTGAGTAAATTTATAGAGAATGAGAGGTAGAAAATGTAGCACAGTTGCGAAATGCCAAGAATAAGAGATCAATATGGAGCCTAAGTCCAAAGCTGTTAAATTTTATATAGTATGAACACATGGGAACTATACGCAGAAGATACTTGTAGGGAAGAAACCAGGTGACTAACTAGAACTTCATTTCACAGACATGTTATCTAACTCCTGCCAGACATATATGATATGCAGAGATGGCTGAACGTTTTCTTGTCCTTGAAAGTGTATTCTTAGATCTCCTTCCACTTGGAATTGACATGTCCACTCATGAGCTTCTAGAAAGAGACATGTTGTTTATTGGTAGACTTTGTCCTATAAGACTGTAACACAGCAATGTTTCTTACTTTGTTGTTTTTGGTTTTGTTTTGTTTTCTTGTGCAGGTTGTTTTTCAAGGTCAAATAATTTCAACTCATGAGCAAGATGAAGTCATAGCACTTGATGATATATCTTTCAATTCAGGCTGCTTGCCTGCAAATGGTAAGAATTTCCCCTTATTTTGATACATGTTGTGTATAATACAGCCCTAGCAATTTAAACATTGCAATGACTTTTAGCTGCTCTTTGTTTTTGCCAGCTTCTTTAGAGTGCCCTTTAGAATGTTATACAAGTGTTCGAACACTTGTATAACAGGGATTAGATCTATGCTAGAAGCGAGATAGGTTGTTTTTCATTGATTCTGATGCTATAAAGAGCTGAAAAGGATAATTTAGTCTTAGATTTGAAAACTTGTAGCAATATCTACACTGGCTAGACAAAACTTAGGGAGAGAACTCTGTGACTTCTATGAGAGAGGAGGAAAATTGACTTCCATGACTTAAAGTTATATTTTTGGAGAATAGATTCTACTATTCCACCTAAAGACATAGATGGGCAGAGATACTGGCTATAGTGTATTTTATATTTAGACTGAAATAGCTAGATATGGAATCCACATATATCAGATATTAAAACTCTCCATATTTGCCTCTTGATGATAATATTAAATATTTAATTCCCTGTTTACATTGCTCTTAATAGAAAAGTTCAATGTTAAAATTGTAGTTTGGTTAAGATAAAACTAATTTAGCTAATACCTGAGAAAAAATCATGAATAGTTTTCCTTTTCAAATTTTTTTTAAATTGTAGTGTGATATAGCAGAATAGCCGTAACTATTTTGTATAGAAGAGCTCATGTTCTAATTTGGTACAGAGATATGGTAGTTGTGGTAAATAATTAAGAATAGAAGTAATGGGTTGATTTAAGAGAAATTAAGGAATCTCAATACAAAGATATCTGAATTATGCTTAGATTTTTAATGACACTCCTGCTGGTGTGATAAAGCTTATAGGTATGTATCTCTTGCCTCTCAGACTGAGTTAGGGGTTAATACAAGCAGAGGACAATCCTACTAACATGGGAACATATAAAAATCACTAGCATCTATGCATTACCAGTGCTCTGTATATATTAGGTAAGAAATCACTATATGTTAAATTGAAATCTAGATAAATTGAAATGAAGGACTTTAAGTGACTGTAATCCCCACCCATTCCTAGTAGTAAATAAATGAAACATAAACCCCAGTGCCTTTTCGTAAAAGAAGATAACATTTATTAAATTTATCAAAAGGAAGCAATATTTAGAATAGTACATAGTATAGAATACATTGTTAATTCAGGAAAGCAGACTCAACTGTTGACTGTTCTGTCATTCAAATCTCACTTTACTCTCCCTTTTCTGCATCCTGCATGGTTTCTTGCATCTAGAGCACAGCCAACTCAGGCTTGATTTTTAATGAAACATCTAGTCCCTGACCCTGGTCACTTCAGAAGTGTCTTTTCATATCTCAATTCTATTGTTTCTGAAGAAATTGGGATTGTCAAACAAAATGATCCCTAGCTAGTCCTCTTTATTGGCCAGTCTAGCTAATCACCCTCAAAGGAGAATAAGGCAATAAAATCAACTATTGACAGGACTTTCCAAACTCTCAGGAAGTTAGGAACTGGCTGTTTCCCTTGAATCCTTGAATTATAAATCTACACAGAAGTGGAATTGAGTTGTATTTGGGAGTTGACATTGTCTATAATAGGACTCTGCCATCATTTCAGACGTGAAATTTCCCATTTTTGGCCCTGGGAACCAAAGTCATTTCTCTAATTGCTCATGATCTATATACTGGGAAAAAGACCAGAGTAGATGGGCCATAATAAATATTCAGAAGACAAATGCCAGATTTTTTAGTAAGCACTTAGATGAGCCCTCTAAAGTCTCTGAGAGATGTAAAACAGCAATAGCAATAGGAGTGAGTATGTCAGAAAGTTGGAGAGTTGAGGGAAAGCTGTGGTCAGATGGAAAAATACTGTTGCCTACAATTTTTAAGACAGTAGTCCTCAAGAATGTTATAACCGTATTATTTTTGAGATGGTGTTATAATAAAGCTTACTGGAAATGCGGGCATGAATTTTAAAGCTAACTTATTAGCTAGACCTTTCACATAAATATTACATGTATAAAACATTGCATGACTTGGGGCTAGAGAAGAAGACTTTGAATTCCAAAAGTGAAGTCTTCAATGAATATAGAAAGCAGACCTTCATGGGAGATACAGGGCAGTAAGTTGCATGTTTTTGCACATGGAAGTATAAATAATTGTGTAGAAGGAACATTAGGGATTTAGAAGGATGGCAATTTTAATTTTAGGCCTTGTGCTTTATGGAGCATTTGGGAAAAGATATCTTATCACCCCCTGAAAAACCTGCCAAGAAAGTTGTCTTTTTAGGGAAAAAGTCAGTATTCAGGTAAGTCACATAATGTTTCTTTGAAGGTGAGGGTACAAGGAGTTTGAGGTTTTACTTATCAAACTGAATGAAGACTGAGGGACTCTTTTAACTTTTTGGTAGAAACAGCAGCATGGAATTAATAATGGGGAAAAAGCATAAAACATTATGAGATAGGATTGGCACTGAGATTGAGTTGCACTTTATAAATGGTAGGATTATGAAAGATGGTAAAATTAAGGAGCATTAAATTTCCTAATGAGGCTCTTCATTCAAATTCAGGCTCTATCATGACAGATTAAACCTAGTTAATCATCAGAATCACATGGTGCTGTGATTGATTCTGGGCTTCCCTCCAGCTCTGCTAGATGGGAATCACTAAGGATTTTCAATAAGTTCTTAGGACACATTTGTGAAGCCAGCCAACCCCATGTTTAAGAACAGAACAAGCACTGGAGAACCACAAGACCTCATGTCCTGTTGGTTATTGCACTTGGCAATGACTGCCCTGGGCAGAGTTCCAGCAGACTAGAACTAGTGTTTTTCTCATGTAGTCCTGGTGGTGATGGTCAGGATGGGGGAACCATGAGAGGCATGAAGGAAGAGCCAACCCAAATACTTTCTGGTATCTCCATTGGAAAATCCTACTCCAGTGGAGTATAGAGTTAGGGATACATTTGGTTACAAGAAAATAGAAACATTTTCTTAGGCAGGTGGGAAAATAGAGGAGCTATTTTGACATAGGTTCTTCAAATTCAGTATTGCTAAAGTCAAGGACTGTTGGTTGCTTTGCTATTTGCTTTTTGCTTTTCACCTTGTTTTCATAAAAATGACTGTTGAATCTCTGTACCTCATACTGAGAGCAGGGAGTAGTGAGAAATGGGAAAGGTCAATACCCTGTCAGCTGCAAGACAATAATCATACAAATAACCTTAGTTGCTAGAAAGGCAATGCAATTAAGTATTTAGATTTAGCTTCTGTAATGGAGGCAGGTAAGGAAACAAGTTTATGCATTGAGAGAGCAAACATTTGCCACACTCAACTTTAGCATGTCTGGAAGTAAATTCCAATTTTTTTTTTAAATCAATTCACTTTCCTATATTCCTTATTTTATTTATTGACATCTATTTGGTCTCACTCAATATCCCAGAAGTCATTCTTAAATCCTTCTTCCCTTTTCCTGCTTCCATATTAATTTGTTTAAAAAATACTATTGAGGGCATATCCATTGGGATCTCAAAATTTCTCGTTATTTAAAATTATTATTTATCCAACTGACTTTAAGTTTATATATTTTTTTCTCTTGGATTTTCAAATTCACTTTCAACTTATCCCACTCTACTCTCCATTGCATAAGAGTGTATATTTTAATATACATTTGAGACCCGTCTCTCTGTTGGAAAATATTAACTCACTGCCTTCAGGATGGAATTTATATTTCTTTTACTAACAAAATACTGAAGTAACTTTCACTTATAACATTATACATGTTTCAGGTCTACAACATTATAGTTCAGCATCTATATGTGCACCATCATGATTTCTATCAAAACTGAAGTTTTTCTTGACCACCATACAATTGATCCCCTTTATTTGATTTGCCCACCCCCCCCAGCCTCTGATAACCACCAATTTATTCTCATAGTCTAGGAATTTGTTTTTGCTTGTTTTATATGTTTTTAAGCTTCTTGCTTTTCTTTTCTTTTGTTCGTTCTTAAGTGTTTAAGTACACAACTTTGTATTTTGACTCCTTGCACATACTACATTATGATCACCACCAAAGTCTAATTTCTATCCATCACCAATTGGCTTCCTTTATATATTTTACCTACCCCCTCGACCCAGTTTTTCTTCCTCTCTACTAACCACCATTCTGTTGTCATAGTCTAAGAATTTTTAGTTTGTTTGCTTTATTGTCCACACCTGAGTGAAATCATCCAGTTTTGTTTCCTTCACGTGATAGCATAATCCCTCAAGTTCCATTTATGTTGTCACAAATTCACCTTTTTGACTATACACCATGTACTGTACTTACCCATTGTTGGACACTTAGGTTGTTTCCATATTTGGTTATGATGAATAATGCTGCAGTGAACATAGGGGTGCACATATCTGCTTGATCTATTGGTGCGTTAAATTTTTCTTTTTTCGATGAGTACTCAGAAGTGGAATAGCAGGCTCATATTGCATTTTACTCTTTTTTTTTTTTTGAGAAATAGCCACACTGTTTTCTACAGTGCCTACACCAATTTACATTGGTAAATCACAATTACAACATACTGTCCATAGGGTATAAGGGTTGTCTTTTCTCCACATCCTCACAAACACTTGTTCTTTCTTGTCTTTCCCATAATAACCATTCTAAATGGTGTAAGGTGATACCTTATTGTGGTTTTGATTTGCATTTCCCTAGTGATAAGTGATGATGAACATCTTTCCATGTGCTATTGGTATTCTTTGGTGAAATTTCAATTTAGAACTGCTACCCATTTTTAATCAGGTTGTTTTCCTGTTTTGAGTGATGGGAATTGTTTGTATATTTTGCATATTAATATCTTCTCAGATACATAGTTTGCAATTATCTTCTTCATTCAATAGGTTACCTTTATATTTTGGCAATGGTTTCCTTCACTCTACAGAAACTTTTTATTTTACTTTAATCCCATCTGTTTATTTTAGTTTTTGTTTCCCTTTCTGTTGGAAATGAATCCACAGATAGCTCTAAGGATGATGCTGAAGAGCTTATTATGTTTTCTTCTATGTATTTTATGGTTTCAGGACTTATTTTAAAGACTGAATTAATTTTAAATTAATTTTTGTGTATAGTGTTTTCCATTCTTTTGCATATGGTTGTCTAATTTGCCCAACACTATTTATTGTAGAGAGTTCTTCTTTTCTATTGTATTATCTCCATTGTCACAACTTAGCTGTCCATAAATAGTGGCCTTGTTTCTTGACTCTGAGTTCTTCTCATCTATCTGTGTCTCTACTGTTGTTCCAATATGGTACCGTTTGAATTACTATAATTTTTTGCTATGGCTTGAAGTTAGGGAGAATACCTCCATTTTCATTCTTTTATCTCAGGATTGCTTTGTGGTTTCACACAAATTTTAGAATTTTTTATTTTATTTCTATGAAGATTGCTATTGGGATTTTAATAGGGATGTCATTGAATCGGTTTATTACTTTAGATAACATGGCCAATTATCAATGTTAATTCCTCCAATACATGAACACAGAATATTACCATTTCTTCGTATGTTCTTCTGTTTCTTTCATCACTGTCTTACAGTTTTCTGTTTACTCGTCTTCCATCTTTTTGATTAAATGTATTCCAGGATATCTTATTTATTTTAATGCAATTGTAAATGGTATTGTTTTCTTCATTTCTCTCTGCTAGTTTGTTGCTTTTGTATTCAAATGCAAGAAATTTTTGTATATTGATTTTATAGACTGCAATTTTCCTCTTTCTTAGTTATTTCTAACAGTTTTTAGATGAGTCATCAGGATTTTTTTTTATAATATGTCATCAGCAGGTACTAACAGTTTTACTTCTTCCTTTACAATTTGGATTTTATTTTTCTTGTCTAATTGCTCTGACTAGGGTTTTCAATAATATGTTGAATATTAGTAGAGTAGACATCCTGTTTAGTTCCTGATCTTAGTAGATAAGTTTTCAGTTTTTTGACAGTTGAATTTAATGTTAACTATGGGTTTGTTATAGATAGCTTTATTATATTTAGATATTTTTCCTCTATCCCAATTTTACTGAGAATTTTTTAAATAAAATGATGCTAGATCTTGTCAAATGCTCTTTCTACATCTATTGAGATAATCATATGACTTTAACCTTCATTATGTTAATCTGATGTATCATGTGGATTGATTTGTGTCTGTCGAAGAATTGACAGCTACTTAAGTTTGAACATATTCCTAAACTTCACATTTTTGCCCTCCCATCTCACACTTTATATTTTTATGATTCATTTAACATCTTTATAAGTATGCTTTTATTATTTTTTGTGATGCTATTTGATATTATCTTTAATCTTCATGCTTCCTTCATAAGTGATTGATCTACTGTTTATTATTTATTTATCTTGTCCAGTGAGATTTTTTTTCTTATATATATTTTCTTGATTTTACCTAATGCTATATATTTTCAGTTTAGAATAGTCCTTTGCATTGGGCAATGAATTCCTTTTGTATATCTGGGACAGTCTTAATATCACCTTCAATTCTGAATGCTAGCTTTGACAGATAAAGAATTCTTTGTTGAGTATTTTTCCATTTCAGCACTGTGAGCACTGTCATGCCATTCTCTTCTGATCTCTAAAGTCCTGTTTAAAAATATACTCATAACTTTATGTGGTTTCTGTGTATGCTACAAGATACTTTGCTCTTGCTGCTTTCAAGATCCTCTCTTTTGTTATTGTAATGATTGTCTTGTTTTGGATTTTGGGGGTGGGTTAGGGAGGAAGTTCCTTTTCTTTGGAAACCTTTGCCTTCTTCCTGAATACCTGTTTTCTTCCCTAGGTTAAGGGAAATTATGGCTATTATATTTTCAGATAATTTGTTGTCAGTCACTTCTTTCTCTTTTCTCCTTCTGGTATCTCTGTAATATGAATATTATTCCTGTTGATGTTGTCCCAGAAGATTCTTAAGGCATCCTAACTTTTTAAAAATTATTTTCCATTCTGCTGCTGTGTCTGGGTGAGATATATTGCTTTGTCATCCAGCTCATTTATCCCCTCCTCTGATTTATTCAATCTGATTTTGAAACCTTTTTACATTCTCCAGTTCTATTATTGCATTTTTTAGCTCTGGAACTAGTGTTTTGATAGTTAAAAAAAATTTCTAGTACAAATTTTCCTCCATGTTTGGTGAAGATTTTTATAACTATTACTTTGCATTCTTCACCGGGTAGCTTGCTTATCTCCATTTATCTAAGGTCAATACCTGGAATTTTTGTATTGTTCTTTTATTTGGGGTGTGTTTCTCTAGTTCTTGATTCTATCTCTGTGTTTCCATCTATATATTAAGAATTTCTAGTACCTATTCTAGGTTTCGAAGGAATGGTCTCATGCAGGTGATGTTTTGTGGAGTTCAGGAGTGAAGTCCACTCTGGTAGCCTGAGCTAAGTACTCAATTTACCTTCCCTATATTAGCTGCACCTGCCCACATATTATGTTGGAGTCAAAAGGAGTGGGGGGTAGTTGTCTAGTATGAGCTATATTTTGATGGTTGTACTCAGTACAGGTGCGTGATTGCTGTACTCCGAGTTAGGTGTTTCTGTAGGCCCAGGTCTATCTTTGTCTACTTCCACTATTTGGTGAATAGGTGGAACTGCTGATCCATCCTGGTTATGCCTGTGACTTGTGGCACATTATGTGTAGCTTGGGTCTGACATTCAACTTGTTGATTCAGTGTGGCAGCTACTGGATAGGCACAGGGTGCTGGGTATTTGTTACTGTGGCAACAAAACTATGCCCAGCAACTAGTATCTTGGCATGGAGTCGTAATGTGTTTCTTAGGTGCAGAGCTAAGGTGTGGAGCTGCAACATACTAATATGTTGCAGGAGTAGTTGAAGTTTGCAGTGGGGCTCTAATAGGCTGAGAAGAGAATATCCAAATGATGTCTTCCGGTGACGGTATCTAGCAAGGTTGCAGCAGCTACCAAGATGGCGCCCACAAGTGCTTCCAACCGTGTAGCACAACAGCATGTTGCTGTGAAGTGATAAATGGGATTCTTTAACCTGTGATTCTCTTTTTAGACTGTTGTCACTGCTCTGGGTCCCGGGCAAGTGAGTCTGTGTGCTGGTCATTTGGGTGACTTCTCTGTGCTTTATAATTCTTTGTTCTCTTGGGGTATTTCCCTCCAACCCTTAATGCTGGTGTTCTGGGGTCTCGTCTATGCTGAACTGGATCAAAATATTGGGGAGCGAGAAGCCAGGAAAAGTTATCACTCTACTCCTCAGGGAAAAGTTTTATACCTTTGGGTCGCCTCTTGACCAGAAACTACCTTGACTGGGAGTGGGTTCTTCACTTGCAAAAGCATGTCTCTGTCACTCCTACCTATCTAAGTGCTGTTTTAATCCTTAGTGAAAGCACTGTTTATTTGATTTCAGGTCTTCTATATAAATTGTCTCATGTATAGATGTGTTTTTATTTTATCTGTGAGAAGTGAGTTCAGTTTCTTCCTGTACCACCATCTTGAACCAGATCCAAATATCACATTTCTTTTCATGACACAAGTTCACTACAGTCTTACGCTTACATGAAAATCCAACTTCCATCCCAGTTCCCCTAAGAATTCCCATATCTTTCTCAGAAACCTTCCCCCATACTCTCATCCTTTGCCTGCAAACATATACACAGAGTATTGATTTATATTCATAATTAAATGCAGAGCTTTTTGAGGGTACAGATATTAGTGTCTTATTAATTTGTGGATCTCCTGCACAGAACAAGCACTTAATAAAGATATATTGAATAAATGATTGAAAAAGAATATATGCAATTATTTAAATATCGAGTATTTGACATTTTAAATGAATTCTTCTTCCCTCTGAGCGGCATGCATTACATTCCATAAAAATAAGATTTAAATAAAATATCCTGACAGTTTTTTTAGCAACTAATACATTTATGCTAAGGATATTATATTATTTTCAGGCATTTGCTTTAATATCAAAAAAGAAGGTATGTCCTAAAGCTATATAATGTGATTTTACTGAGACTAATTAAAGTGCACCAAAATTTGCCTGATTTTGCTGAGACTAATTAAAGTGCGCCAAAATTTGCCATATTTTAGTAGAAACATAGGTGCTTCTGTCATATTATAATAGAAATATAGTACTTGGAAATGAGCAATCCTTGGAAATGAATGCTCTGATATATCTGTCTTTTGATAGGTCATTTTGATTTATAGAAATTGTTCAGTTTAAGATATTTAGGTTCCTTGACAAGGCTTATTTATTTTTAGTTCTCCAAACCAGTATGTCTTCAAAAATTTATTCTGATTTTCTGAGACTAGGGAACTGTTCTATTGTCTTCTTTATTCTGATACTTAGACGTTCAATGTCTCTGCTGACCTTAGAAGAACTATCTCTTCCGGGTTAGCTGATTTCTAGAGCCAGTAAAACAAGTCATTCTACAGCACACTATTCAAATACAAACCAAGTGATACAGAGACCATATCCTCTTTAGGTTCTCACCACCAGGTCACTGTACACACCCTAATCACCCCAACCAGAGTTCTACAGTCATTTTCTAGGCCTACTGTAATAAAGTATCGCAGACCGTGTTGCTTAAAAAAGCAAAAATTTATTTTCTCGTGATTCTGGAGGCTAGACGTACAAGATCAAGTTGTCAGCAAGTTTTATTTCTTTTGATTCCTTCTCTTTGACTTGTGGATGGCTGTCTTTCCCTTATGTCTTCAAAAGGTCTTCCCTCTGTGTATGTCTGTGTATTAAACTCCTCCTCTTATACAGACACCAATCTTGTTGAATTAAGGCTACCCGTATGACCTCATTTTCCCTTACTTAACTTTTTACAGGACCCCGTCTCTAAATACATTCACATTCTGAGCTCCAAGGAGTATGAACTTCAACTTATGAACTAAGATGAGAGAGCTAATGCTATTTCCTGGTACCTGAAACAGTCAAGTACCAGATAAATATTGGACAGACCCTTTGCCCTAGAGCCCATTGAAATTATTCAAACTAGCCAGTTCTAAACCCATTCACCCAACTTTACAAACTCCTTCCTAAGAAAGCCATAGAGAAGATTCTTGTTCACATTTCTCTCCCTCCCTCCTCCTCCTGATCAACCTTGGTGCTGCCCCTTGTACTCCAGTTCCAACCCCTGTGGCGTGATTTGCCCCTTCTCTTGGGGTCTCTGAATGTAACACACCATCTTTTCAATTGCAAGTCTTCTGAATAGCTGGAATTTCCATATCTAAATAATAAAGAAGCTTGTATTTTAAATCAGAGGAAAGGGAAATTAATAATTGCACAAATATAATAATCACTTGTGACCTTAGCAATGAACTAAAATATAATAGTGCTGAGGTGCTCAATATGGTATTGGGACACAGTTTTAATGTCATGTCAGATAGTATTTTTCAGCTTTGCCTTAGTCTTCACTTCCTTCTGTTCAGCTTCAGGGTCACCTGGAAGTGAGATATCGAGGCTTTCAATGGTATTTACTAGTGATGTGCACAATCATGCATTTTCTCTTGACTCTCTAAATATCCTGAAATGTGCCAGAGCTTTCTAAAATCTCCTCTGAATATTTCTCATTCTAAGGCTTTTCACTTTAAGTTTTTACACAATTACTTGTTGCCTCAGTTTGCCACAACAGACTTAGGTAGCCATACTGTCAAACCAGTTCTGCTGGAAAAAGGCTCTTTGTAGCGAAGAAGCTCTGAATTGGTTCAAATAATGACAAAACTCTGGACTTTTAATCTGAGGGTTTTTATGGCTACCATGTTTCCAAGGGTGTCTCAGCAAACTCCAATAAGGAAAATTGAAATAAAATCCATGCTCAGACACAGCAAAATCAAACTTCTGAGCATGAACAATAAAGAAAAAAATCTTGAAATTTAATAACATGTGACATTACAGAACATCTCTTCTTATTGTTTTTGTTGTTGCTGTTGGTGCAATAATTGTTATGAACTGAATTTTGTCCCCATTCCAAAATTCATTAAAGTCTAAACCCTCAGTATCTTATCATCTCTATTTATCTGCTACTTGACTATTTGAGATACCAGAAAAGACCCATTGTTCTCCCCTCCTCTTTCATATGTTGAAGTTCAATTCCATTGTACCTTAGAATATATTTGGAAATAAGATCTAGATGAGATAAATTTAGGTAAAATGAGGTCCTATGGTCAGGCTTTAATACAATATAACTGATATCCTTATAACAGAGATTTGGGTAAACACACAAAGGAGAGACAATATAAAGACAGAGAGAAAAGGGACACCTTTAAAACTGGAGAGAAGCTCTCAGAAGAAATCAACTCTGTTGACACCTCATTCTTGATTTTCTAGACTCCAGTATCATGAGTAAAAGTAGATTTGTTTTTTAAACCACATAGCCTGATATTCTGTTATTGCAGTCCTGGAAAACAAATAAAGTGATTTAGTAAACAAATTCTGTAATGTATGAATTCTTTCTCATATGTAGCCGTCAAAATCTCTGCTTGGGAGAGATGTAGACTTCTGTAGAAACTATAGTTTCCTCATTTCCCTGGAAGCCAGAATGCTATGATATATCTTTAAAATGCTAGAAGTAAATAACTCTCAACCTAGACATTTGTATGCAGTGAAAATATCCTTCAGGAATAGAAATGTTCTTAGATGAACGAACAGTAATGAAATTAATAACTATATCACCAGAAGACTTTCTCTAAAAGAAATACATAGGGTAGTTTTCTAGGTTAAAAACAAAACAAAACAAAATAAAACCTAGCACTGGAAGAAAATTGTATAAATGCTAGGGTAAATATAATAAAAGCGTTTCTCCTCAAAAGATATTTGTGTACATAAGACTGTTGAAAGCAAATATTCTACCACCCCTCTTTGAAGGATGTAGGTGTAACACATGCAGCATAAAATTGTGAGTGTGGAAGCTGGGTAATTATAGGATTTCTACATTTTATTTAAAATGCTTATAAACCCAGAGAGTTAAACTTAAGTGTGTATGTTACTATCCCTAGAGAAAGCACAAAACAGACACAAGCCAAGGACAATAGATACATTAGAAGTGAACACTTAAATATTTTACAAAATTGACATCATTCACTAGAAGGCAAACGAATATAGACAATAAAGCCAGAAATGATAGGAGGGGGAATAAAGGGCACAAAGGATAATAAAAACAAATGAGACAAACTGAGAAAAATTGCTAGTCTAGTTATAACCATACAAAAATTACATTAAATGTGAGCAAGCTAGGTATTCCTGTTAGAAGTAGGAGTTCTCACATCGCATAAAATATTTGAACTAACTGTATTCTAACCATAGAACTCATTTTAAATATAACAATATGGACTGATCAAAATAAAAAGATCAAATAAGATATGCTATACAACAATTATGAAAAAAAGCTGGAAAATTTATATTGATATCAAACGAAGGTAGTTTAGAACAAGGAAAATTGACAGGGATAAAGAGGGACATACATAATGATAAAAGTGTAAATTTACTAAGAAAAAAGCAATCCTAAATGTCTATGAACCTAATAAGAGTATTCCAAAATACATGAATCAAACTGCTGAAACATTTTGAAAGAAGAAATTTAAAAATCCACAATTAGACATGAGACTTTAAAACACATCTCTCATAATCAATGGAAGAAGTATATACACACATATACACATCATCAAGAATACAGAAAACCTATTTGAGTAAAAAAAGTCTATAATTTGTATAGAACTACAGAAAACCCTTAATAGTCAAAACAATCATAAGAAAAACAATGTCAGAGGCATCATGCATCTTAGTTTTAAACTATTCTATGAAGTTTTAGAAATGAAACAAGCATGGTGCTGGTTTTTAAAAAATAAAGACATATAGGTCAGTGAAATGGAATAAAGAATCCAGAAATAAAACCTCAAATATAAGATCATCAAAAATTTAAAAGGAATCAAGAATAGCCCATGGGAAAAGTGTAGTGTCTTCAATGAATGGTTTTAGGAAAATCGGATAACTGTATGCAAAAAAATGAAACTGGACCCCTATCTTACGCAGCTCATAAAAATTGAGTTAAAGACTTAACTTGAAACTGTATTACTATCAGAAGAAAATACAGGGGAAAAGCTCTTTGACACTTGTCATGGTCATGAATCTTTGGATATGACACTCACAATACCAACAATAAGAGTAAAAATCACCAAGTGGGACCACATCAAATTGAATCTTATGCACATTAGAAAAAACAATCAACAACATGAAAAGACAACCTATGGAGTGAGAGGAAAAATTGCAAACATGTTAGTTGAGGAAACTATGATATATATATATATATATATAGACATACACATACATATACGCATAGTTACATATATTCATACAATGGCGTAGTATATATACAAATACTTTGAAATAGACAAGAATTTTGAACTGAAGGAAAATGAAAGTATACTTACTAAAACTTGTGTAGTATAACAGTGCTTAGAATGAAATTAATTGAAAGTTTTTATTAGGAAAAGGGAAAATTCTCAAAACAGCAATTTGACTATCCCTCTAAAGAAAGCAGGAAAAGAATAATGTGCTGAAGTTAATTGAAGCAGTATAAAAATAATATGTAGAAAGGCAGTAAATAATGAAACTGAGAATTGAAAATACTAGAGGAAGTTGTTGAAATAAAAACTGCTCTTTGTAAAGTTAAATAAAATTGATAAAGTTCTAGCTGGATTGCCCATATAAAAGGAGAGAAGACACAAATCATCAACATCAGAAGTAAAATAGAGTTTAACACTGAAGACTCCACAGCTGTTAAAAGGATAATAGTGGTAAGGGAATACTACAAATATTTTAACACAGGTAAAATGAGCATTTTATATGGAAAGGACAAATTCCTTGAAAGTCACAAGTGACTGAACGACTCTCAAGAAAAAAGAAATAACTTGAACAGTTTTTAAAAAACTTATTGGTATTTATTATCTATTTTGTTCAACCTAAATGGTTTTATGTTCATTAGAGAAATAGGACCATACTGAAAACCTCCTGTTAAAGAAAACTCCAAGACCACTGGAGTTTTTTTTTTTTAACTGAAAAATTGTATCAGATACTTGGGGAAGAAATGACACCAGTTAGATACATTCTATTCCAAAAAAAAATGTAAGTGAATAGAATTTATCAACTTATTCTATAAGGGCAAATTTGTCCTAACAAGATCAGACAAAAAATATTATAAGAAAACTACAGATATTTCCATCACAAAAACTTCAACAAGATGAAATCTGCTAATATGTAAGAGATGATATGATCATCCAAGATATGGAAAGCTACTTCAGTGTTCAAAAAGCAGTGCATGAAATTTATCATGTTAACAGTATAGAGAAGTAAAGCATTTGATCTCAGTAGATGCAGAAAAAAGCATCTTACAGAATTTAACATATGGTTATGTTTAAAAACCTCAGCAAATTATGAAGATATTTAACATAATAAAGGGCATATGCACAAACCTAACAGTTACCATCATACATAATGATAAAATAATATATGCTTTAGCTCTAAGATTGAGAACCAAGCCATGCTGTCTACCTTAACTGTTTCTTATCAACAACATGCTTGAAGCCCTAGGCACATAAATAAAAGCATGCATTTGCAACATAAGAAATCTATTCAAAATTGCAGATAATGTGATTGCCAATGCATAAAATATAATAGAATTTATTTCAACAGAAGCATCTAGAACTAGTAAATAAGTTTTTCATAGAAGCAAGATAGAAGACCAGTATAAAATCAATTGCATTACTATATAATAACCAAAAAAAAATCAAAATTGGAAAAATGGCATCATTTGCAATGCAAAGAAGTTTTTACAAACAAATTTAATAAAACACATACTGGATATATATTTGGAAAACTACAGAAGACTGATGAAAGATATTTAAGAAGACCTGATTTGAATAAACGAAGTATTGTTGGATTGGCTGATCACAGCTCTATTTTTGTCAAAACCCACAGAAATGAATATGGAAAAAAAAGTTTTACGTAAATTAATAAACTTACAAAAAAAATAACATTTTAAAGTTGAAAACATTCTAATAAAGAGGAAGCTACTACATAAAGTGTATTTTTAGAGGAAAACTTATCTGTTTTATTTTCATGGTTTTTGAACACTGTTCAAGTTGGACTATAAAACTAAATTATTTTTCTAATGTTAGAAAAATATTTTAGACTATTCCCAGACTTCAAAGAGCACCGTTCTATCCCTGACCTTTTCCAAGATATGAACACTCACTATTTAGGACCTATTTAGATTTTACCAAAATAGCAAATAAGTGGGCTGGGGGGAGTTTGTGACCGCATCGAAGAACTTGTTTAATCACTGATTCTTAAACAACATTGATTCTAGAATAAATTGCTTAATATGCTATTTAAATAAAGACTGCATATCGTGGTTCATAATTAGGATATGTGAATATTTTGTGAATATTTTTAGATTGGTTTGCTAGGACTTTACCCTAGTCTCATTTACAAAGGCTGTAAATATAGAAAGCATCCCTTATTCAGATTTTGAATGATGCATACTTAGTTAAATAGCTAAGGACATAGCTATTTGCTTTTTAGTTCTTATTAACTTCTAACTATCTTGAAAAGTCCCATAGTTGTTCATTAAAGTCCACTACTCATATAAAAATTATTAAAGAAATTGCCTGAAGCCCTTGGAGTCAAAAGTGGATGCTAATTATACGTTGACTGTGATGGCCTTGAGAACTGAACTTCAATCTCTACTATCTCAGAGAGTGTAGCCAATTTCACATAACCTGTTTGCGCAGATAAGATTAGAAGGATGATAGGCTGTAGACATGTTGCTTCATTGGTATAGAGACTGAAATGGTTGGCAAAAACTTCATCCGGCTGATCTTGTATCATTGACGGAGGATTAAAACCCTCAAAATAAATGTCTACAGTCAGACTGCAATACAATGTAAGAATGAGAGACAGGATGGAGGGGGAAAGCAAATGAATGTAAATTAAATAGCTGAAAATTTTAACGAGTTTTGCGCTCTGGGGTTGAGTGCACTCAGATAAAAAGAGCTGTCCAGGAGATTAATTGACAACTTATACCACGTACCACGTTTTTTATGGTTGCAAATTGTAGTTTGGGGGCCAAGTTAGCAAAAATGCTTGTCATTAAGGGAAGATATTCAGTTCCAATGACACCAGCTATATTTTTCATTTCATGCAATTTATTCTTGACTATTTTGCTATTTTTATTTAGCATGCATTTTTGGGAATTTTGTCCTTTATTAATTGTGAAAAAATTAGAGCAATATACAACATTTAATTGAGTGATAGACAATATTTAGCTCTGGGGGCAGAAGATTTGTAGTTATTTTGTGAATCTATAAAAATTACAGTTTTAATTGTTCCATGGTAATGGTTGTTATGCAATCTTAGCTTCATTTATTGCTGAGACTCTTAATTGCATATGCAGTTTTATTTGTGGTGGATCTTATATTTGAGAGCCTTTGCGTATTCATCATTTGTAATCTCCTATTATAAAAAAAACAGATTATGGATGTTTTTCATCAATCACTTTCATAGCCAGTTGCTTCAAATTTGTTTCCAAATAAAGATGTAAGTTGTTTATGTAGTGTCTATGATATTTAAAAAATTTATGTTGAATTGTTTTTAGGTCATTTATTTATTCATTCATTAAACAAATACATGTTGAGCACCTATGTTATGCCCAGAAATTTTCTAGAATTGGGGCAATCACAGTAAAAATATAAATAACAATTTCTACATTCTTGGAACTTGCATTTCGGTCAGAGTGAGAAAGACATTTTAACCAAGCAAATAAATGATTTTTTTTTTTAAATGTCAAGTGGTGATATGTGCTAAGGGGAACCAATAAAACAGAAAACTGAAGTAAGAAGTGCCACAGGAATGGAGAGATGGAGTTTAAATAGAGTATTCAGGCATCACAAGGGACATATATTTTCTAAGCAACAAAGTCAAGAAGTTGAGGGAGCAAGTCGTGTAAATCAAAGGAATTGTTAACAACAAATTGCTGAAGCAAAAGTCAGCTTGGTTTGTATGAGGACTATTTTGTGTCCTTCATATCGGATGGAAACCCATGGAAGGGTTTTAAGTAGAGGAGACATGATCTGATTCACATATTTAAAGATCATAGTGGGACAAGGGCAGCAACAAGGAGATAAAATAAGTTATCACTTTAGTCTAGAAAGAATGATGTTGCCTAAACTAGAGTTTATAGCATTAGTGGGGAATAGGAGTAGTAGGATGTAGTCAGATTCTTAGCATTTAGGAAAGGTTCTAAGTCATAGTAAATGTGAGCCTAGTAAACATAAACTAGAGTGAGAGTTTAGAGAAAAGATCTGAGTACTAAGTTCTGGGGCACACTATTGTCCCTGTGTTTTACACTGAGATGAGGACAGTCCTGAGAAGGAGAGTGACAAAGCATAGATAAAGACCAGGGTGAAAGGATGTACTGAAATCTAATGAAGAAAACATTTCAAAAAGAGGAGAGGGGTAAGCAACTATGTCCAGTATTACTGAATTTCAGGTTACATTGGGGAGGAAAATGAAATATTAGATATAACAACATGGAGGTCAACCTTGAGTTTCAGCAAAGTGGTAAAAATCAGAGAAAAAAGGAATGAAGTTCTGATGTATGCTATAACTTGAATGGGCCTTGAAAACATTATACTAAGTAAAAGAAGTCATACACAAAAGGCCACATATTATATAATTCCATTTATGTGAAATATCCAGAACAGGCAAATCCACACAGACAGAAAGCATATCAGTGGTTGCCAGAGATAAAGAAAGAGAGAATGGGGAGTGACTGTTAATGGGGATGAGGTTTTACTTTGTAATGATGAAAATGTTTTGGATTAGATAGTGGTGATGATTGTACATCATGAAAATACTAAAAGCCACTGAACTGTACATTTTCAAGTGGCTAAAATGGTAAGTTTAATGTTAAGGGAATTTTACCTTAAAAAAATCATCAGAAACCTTATTAAAACTGGTTCAAGAGAGCGTAGAGGAAGAAGATTCAGTGTTGGGGGTCAGTGACATTAGGCAGACTTTAGAGCAGTTAGGTAGAGGGCATTGGAGGGTGAGGAGGTTGTCCTTTTTTTTTTTTTTCTTTAAGGTACAGGAATGAAGGTGAGTGGGCAGGCAGGCAGGAAGATAAAGGAAGAATTTATTTTATTTTATTTTAATTTAGTTGTTCATACTGATTATTGTCCCCTGAACCTGGGACTCAAACCTGGGGTGTATCGTTTGCTCCTTCAGAGTTGATTAACCCAACTACTATTCCACCAGGGTGTACCAGGAGATTTTCTTAAGTTGGGTGAAATTTTGACCTCTTTGCATACTGAAGCTTCTCCCATGAAAACAAAGAGAGGAAGAAATTACTGGAATGGTGCCTTAAATAGCCAAGGGGAGGAACATTTCCTGTATAAATGAAGTGGGTGGGCCTGGAGAGGGGATTGGTCCTCGGTTGACCACAGTCACTGGAGGAAAATCGTATGGACAGCCTTGCAGGTGGGTCCTGTGACATTTTCTTCCGATTTTTCTCATTTTCACAATCAAAGGCAAAGCAAGATGATTTGCCAACAATATGATGGGGAAGTTGGGGCTAGAAGTTTAAGGAGGGAGAAGAGGGGCTTGAATAGTTGTCTAGTAATGGAGGAAAAGAAAAGAATTAGGAAAATGTTCTGAGATGCTCACATGGTGATGATGTGCGTAGTCATGAATATAAGGTTATTTCAATCAGCCTGTTTGAAGGCTCTTTACTCAAGTACAGTGGCACAGGTGGAGTGTTTTATGTTGGTCTTAACCTGTCGATAATGATACTATGAGCTAGGAATGTCTCACATACTCTCTGGGCCTGCTTTTTTTGGGGAACCCCCACAGACTGCACAGACCTGAGCCAGTGATGTAGCTGGACCCCTCCTTGTGGTTCTTGTTGTGATTGAATGCATCCCTGCAGCAACATCAGGGAACTGGATTATTAATAGTTATTACTAGATAGTACACAGTTTATTACTCACAAGTCATAGAGGG